>CAUYLG010020063.1:0-347258 GCA_963573385.1 Cacajao melanocephalus | reverse complement strand
AAAAAAAAAAATGGGAGATAGCAACCTTCCAGATGATTAAATTTCAAAGTAATGGCTTTCAGGTCCTTAAGACACTCCTGAATTGTAGAAGAGAAATTATACACGTCAAGAGGACAGAGGAAGGACTCACAATTGTAGCCCTTTTTTTGTAAATGCTCCAAGAAAGAGGGTCAAGGGCCTATGGCCAGGTGGGCAGTATGGAGCCTTCTCTGGGAGACATTTAACCGAGAGATCTGGGGAGGGTACTGTGGTCATCCTAGGAACAAGACCTTATGCTGCTACAAGACTTGGTACGGTTTGGTGGTCTCTTTTTGCTGAGGTTTGGACAAGGTCATTATGTGACAAGAGTTCTGCAGTTCTCATGGTCCATATGTCATTGTTAGGTAAAATCTGTTAGGCTGAAAATAAATTATCTAGTGTAATCTCTTTGATACATACATTGCTCCTTAACTGAGGTAATTAAAGACAAGGTGTCACAGATCTCTAGCTTCTAAAAGCCCATAGCCTCACAGGAGCACTGCCCCTCAGTGCTCACCCACACACACCTCCCCTTTGTGTTACCTAAAGAAAAGACCAAGGCCTGACAACAAATTTTAGCATTAAACTTCTTAAGTGGTGCATGCCAAAGGTTAGAAAATGAGGCTTTTCATCCAGAGAGAACTGCATTGTCCCACACCATTACAAACCAAACACATTAACAAAGGTTTCAAAGAAATTCTGAAAACTCCAGGTATAGGGGACAGGGAAAACAGAAGTGCAAGAAAGAACAGCAACTGTTTATCTCAAAGGCCTTTGGATAACTTCAAAGAAATCGGCTACCCAAATTAGCTACAGTAACGCCTAAATTAAGTAAAACAGAATAAAACTGTCCTGAGATTTTAACGTAACTCCAAATGCTAACATAGTTTCTTCAGATCTACTTTTTGAAAGCTTCCTAGAAATGTATCATGGTAAAATGTGGCAAGTTCCTGTCACTGGCTGCATTCAACTTAAAAAAAAAAAAAAAAAAAGCCCTACTTTCCTTTTTTTTTTGAAAGGCCACCAGCCCAGCCTTTCTTTTCAAGGTATATATTAATATCAAAAACTTTACGTTTCTAATTTAATCCACTCATTGCAATTGCTTCTGGATGCATTCCATTTATGCTAGTAAAATGTATTATTAAGCAAAGACAAATGAAGTCAGATATTTGGATTAATCTTTAAGTATATCATTTTGCAAAAAGCAAGGAATTTTCCTTCAGGGCTAACATATTAAATAGGCCAAACCACTGACTTGTCATTTAAAAATTTCTTAAGGCCACGTTCATAAGTAAAAAAGTCATACATGGCCAGGCACGGTGGCTCACGCCTGTAATCCCGGCACTTTGGGAGGCAGAGGCGTGCGGATTACCTGAGGTCAGGAGTCCGAGACCAGCCTGGCCAACATGGTGAAACCCCCGTCTCTGCTAAAAATACAAAAATTAGCCAGGCATGGCGGCGCTTCCTGTAATCCCAGCTACTCGGGAAGCTGAGGCAGGAAAATCGCTTGAATTCCGGAGGCAGAGGTTGCACTGAGCCGAGATCCCGCCACTGCACTCTAGCCTAGGCGACAGAGCGAGACCCCCATCTCAAAAAAAATAATAATAACGTCATGCCTAATGGTTATTTATAAAATATTCGCATACATTTTACATGTTAATATTCTTACGAAATAATGTAAAGTTTACATAATTATTTTAATAGCTATTCCTATTTTAAGTAATAATTGGGTAAATTTAGCGGCAAATTTACGAAAAAATTGCATGGCAAGCTATTTTCCTTCAGGATTCTGAGCACTAAACGTTACGAAAACAGATACTCGCTGCAACTGTGAAGGAGAAACTGCATTTCCCCATTACTGCAAGAACAATGGTTTTTTAAAAAAATTTTTTAAGGACTCGACAGCCGCCTTGTTCTTTTGTTATCCCACCCCTGCCCGCCTCAGGTAACGGTTTTGGGGCCCGTTTGCTTGATGCGTCTGGAACTCCCCAAGCGGCGGGCGTCTCCAAGAAAAAATCGCCAGGAGCAGAGGCGCTGATGGCCCTCGCTGGTCCCATGGGCCGCCTCCCTCTCCTGCAGCCACTGCAGAAGCCATTCAGCCGCATCTCTTGCCACCCGTCCCCGCCACTAGGCTGCCGCCTCCGCCGCTGCACAGGGAAGGGTGGAGACCCGCCCCTGCAGGTGATTGACGGGCAGTCTCCTCCAATGGTCAACGCGCTCGGCCCCGGCGGGCTGGGCAAGGGCCGCGGCTCGCGGAGGAATCTCTCTTGCCCTTTAGTCCCGGGCAAGGTGTTGCGGCCGGCGCCATTTTCTCAAGCCGCCTGTTTCGGGTGCCGCCATGTTGGTGAGGAGAAATCACCGTTACGGCCACTGTCCAAATCCCCGCGTCGCTGCACGCCGCCCGCCCGCTCCCACGCCACAGCCACCGGCGGCGAATAGAGACTAGAGCGGCAGCGCCGGCAGCGCGGGGCCGTTGCCCAGTGTTTGCAGTTAGAGCCCCACCTCTCTGGCGTGGTTGTTAATAGACTGGAAAGTCTGTGTCTGTGTCGCTCACTAGTAACCGTGAGTTTTTACCACTTCGTCACCTGTCGGCGGCGGCCGGGAGCAGGTTCCCGCAGGCGGCGCAGGGGTCTTCCCCGCGCCCCGCCGCCGCCGGCCTCGCAGACCTGCCCTCCAGCCCCGCCCCGTTCTTGACCAAACATGACAGACTCTGAACATGCAGGGCACGACAGGTCGGGAACCCTTCTTGTCTGTCTTTCTGTCGGATGAGAGGAGGGGTCTGGGGCGGCGGGAGCGGGCCGGGGCCGGGCGCCTCCTGCATGACCTAGACGTCTCTGTGTGGCTCCATCAGTTCCATGACGCGCACCCTTATGTAAACCGCTGGATCGCGGCCGCGGGGGAGGTCTGCCCGGCCGCGCCCGCCTCCCCGAGTCGGGGTCGCTGCTAACCGGCGCCGGCCCCGCCCCCGGCTGGGCACGTGCGAGCCCCCCGCCCCCGGGCGGGCTCCGTGTGCGCCGGGCGGCTCTCAGTGTCCCGGCTAGGTGCTGCGGTCCTGCCTCTTCCCGTCTAGGGGTCGGTGCTCTCGGCCAGATAGGACCAGCCAGGAATTTTCAGGAACGGGTATTTGATATTTGACTACTACCCGAGAACCGAGAACCCCTCTAAAAAATAAACATGTTTGATTTTCAGGAAATTTTTAAACAGCCCCCAAAGGCCAGCTGTTGTATACAGTCTTATCCCTTGGAATTTGAGATGGCAGGTTTTTAATTAGGCTTTGCAGAAACTTGGTGTAGCACAGTTTTATCCTAAAGGAAAAACTCCATGGATTATTCAAGCTAGCCCAGTTTTCTAGATGTTGTGTGTCTCTGGAATATTTAACTGAGATTCTGATTTTTTATTTTTGCTCTGTGCCTTAAGCGGCACATTCTTGATTCCATTCAAGTTTGGGGACATTTGCAAAGTATACTGTAGCATACTTAAATTTTGGTTAGATTTCAAATGTTCATTCGTATCTTTAATAATGAAAACGGGGGCTTTCATTAAACTTACTGAAACAAAGTTTATTGCACCTGATTCTTAGTATTAATTTGAAAATCTAGAACCTCATAGAAGTAATCGAAAATATACATTGTACTGTAGACTATATACATTGCTGAAGTTTTATCTGTAGTAATGTGATCTGCTTGGTAAAGCATCCTAAACACATTTTTAAAACCCAGAAGCAAAAATCACAAACACTGCTGAAATTTGAAATATCTAAATACCTAGCGGTCTTGAGAGGGATGAAAGTGATATTTCAACAACTTCAATACTGCAATAATAAAAGTAGATTCCCAGAAGGCACGTCAATCAAAAGTGTGGTAATTTTTAGAAAGTAAAATGCACTCTTAAAAATGATAGATGCATAAGCTTGCACTTGGCACATTTTTAATGATTTTTTTAAAACATTATCTTTTGTATTAAAAAGAACATTATTAGAATGGGTTGACTAATACCTTGAGAAGTTTCCCACTCGAGTATCAATGGACAAACCGTGATGGGGTTTTGCTAATGGAGCCTAAAATTCTTTCTTTTATATGTAAGAAGGAAATCTGTTCCCTCTTAGTGCACAGAGTAACTTCAATATATGGAGTTAAGTCTTGTACCTTATGAAAAAATCATGTCAAATTCAGGTATCAAAATAATTCTGCTAGTAAGGAACTGTGACGATAGACATTTTAAAGAATTTGAAATTTTAAAATATTGATTTAGAGGTTAAAAAGAAAACTTTAAAGAATTCTTTGTAAGACATGTTAACAGTTTGGTAGTAAGAGCTAAAGATTAAGATTAGTCTATTTTATTTAAAATTAGGACTAAAAATATTTTCTAATGATTTCTGAAATAAAAAGGTTAGCTCCACTTTAACTTATCCAGTTGTTAAGTGGCATCATTGTTCTGAGGTGAAAGAGATGGTTTATTTTTTTCACACTTTTTTTTGTCAACCCACATAAAATACAAAACTACATCAAAAACAAAGTGAACTAGAATTCAGGAGAAATTCTACAAGATCAGATCAATGGTTCTAAACCTTCCCTGGGGAACTTTTTAAAAAAAGTATTGCTGCTATTTCTTTTGGTCTGGACCTCAGCCTGGGTTTTAAGAGTTCTAAAAGCCCCCCAGGAAATTCTAATATGTGCCCAGTTGAGAACTGCTGTACTAGATCAGTGTTTCCTAATGTTAATCATCAAAATCACTTTGCGGGGGAATAAATTTTTGTTCTGCCCAGAGCAACTGAATCAGAATCTCTAGGGTATTTTTCATAGGCTCCCTGGATAATTCTTAGGAAATTTGAGAAAAAATGGACTAATCTGTGGGCTCGTAAAATATTCTGTCCTTCTACATTATAGCTATTTTGTACTGTAATGAAAGTTTCTGTGAATTAAGTGGAGAAAAATATATGAAACTTGGTATATGGAGCTAGGCTTTGTCTCAAGGATATTCTTTCTTTCTTTCTTTTTTTTGAGACAGAGTCTAACTCTATCTTCCAGGCTAGAGTACAGTGGCAAGACCTTGGCTCACTGAAACTTCTGCCTCTTGGGTCTGTAGTAGCTGGGATTGCAGGTACCCAGCACCACGCCTGGCTTTTTTTTTTTTTTTTGTATTTTTATTAGACATTCCGTTTCACCATGTTGGCCAGGCTAGTCTCAAACTCCTGACCTCAATTGATCCACCCACCTTGGCCTCCCAAAGACCTGGGATTACAGGTATGAGCCACTGCACCCAGCCAAGGATATTCTTTTTATAACATTTTCAAAAATGAAGGTATATTGTGTGTGCAGGAAAAAAAAATGAAGTCTGTGATTTATATTTACAATTGCTTTGATTTTATACAAATTAAAATATTTATGTGAGAATGAGATTCTAAATGTAAATGGAATTACAGAATGCATAATTTTTTCTCCTTTAAAGAAATAGAGTCTCACAGGCCGGGCGTGGTGGCTCACACCTATAATCCAAGCACTTTGGAGGCCAAGGGCGTGCAGATCACCTGAGGTCGGGAGTTCAAGACCAGCCTGACCAACATGGTGAAACCCCGTCTTTAAAAAGAAAAAAAAAGAAATAGAGTCTCGCTATATGACCAGGCTGGTCTTGAACTCCTGAGTTCCAGCCATCCTCCCATTTCAGCCTCTCCCAGAGTGTTGGGATTACATGTGTGAGCCATCATGTTTGGCCTTGTAGGTGTTATATGGTGAACATTTTGCTCAAGATTGTTTGCCAAATGAATAACTTGAAAAAAAAATCCATTTAGTATACTTTTATTTAAATATTTTCACACCTAGAGGCAAAACATTGTGTTTTATAAAATGTTAATATAAAAATACTTGTAAATAAACTTGTGGCTATGTAGAATGTAGTAGAGGACTTTTGCATAAGCCTGAAGCCTAGTTTCTAAAAGGTCTTTGGAAATGAATAATAGACATGGAGAGGAAGGAGTTGGGGGAAATCAGAGGGAGGTATAATCCTTGTCTCTTGTCATTCAGTTCTCTTTCATTCAGTTCCCTCAGGGACAACTCCAGCCACTTAGTTCTATATTTCAGCTGGATGTTGACTTAAGACAATTCACAAACAGCTCCTGAAGATGAAATACTATGAGTCCGTGCTTTGGACACATCTACAGTAGAGTAGGATAAGATAAATATAATCCAAGTAATTGTTACAGAATTTTCTGAAATATGCTAATGGTAAAAGGTTTTATAGGGCCTGTACTGGGGAAAAAGAATTTTAACATGAACCGTTTAAGAGCCTGTGAGTCTCAAGAGTCTTTAATTAATAGGTGATATGGATAATACTCTCCTTTGGGAGGAGATTTATAATGTATAAACAGCTTCCCCACCCTTCTCTCACTGCTTTCTGTCCTTCTGTACAACAAGAACAACAAAACTCTAACGAGTCAGAATCACCAGTGGTTTATGACCCCCATATAGATTGATAACTTAAGAGACTGCACTGGAGAATCTGAAGGGATGAGGATGGAAAAGATGATTTTACTTTTCATTTGCAACAGGGCTTTCATTTGATTCTCACATTAATCCCATGTGGTAGTTAATTAAGGTGGTATTACAAGGTTCAGTGAATTGTCTGAGATCTCACAAATACAGCCTAGGTAAGAACCCAGGTATGCAGACTCCTACTTGCAATATTATTTCACTCTTCATTAAGTTTACAGCAAACTAATGGAATAAGTCCTAGGCTTTAATTCTTGAGTAGCCTGGAATTGTAATGTGTTATATTTGAGAGCAAGCTCTTCATTTTGAATAAAACCTTGGTTCTGATTCTGATCTTCTAACTTGGTTAATGCTCTTCCCCTTTTCATGATTTTTCTCGTTTGTGAAATGAGGTAGTTACACTAGATCATTTTCAATTTTCCTTCCCGCTTTAAAAACAATTTTAATTTTAAAAAGTTGCCGATGCCTTTTCTCAGATCAGAGTATACTTTTTGCTCTGCACAGTATCTGCTTTGTAAATTAGTATGTTCCGTGGAGTAAATACCTCTCCTGACAAGCCATTAATTTATTTTCGATTCCTGAATCCACTAATTTATTGTTGAAATTACTAAAGGAAGTTTTTCTTTAGCAAATGTAAAAACTCATATCAGGCCTCAGGTTTGATGTTGGAAAGCACTCTGACTCTTCGGAAGACTTTTTTTCCCCAACCTCTCATAAACAAATTGTTTCATTCATTTTAAAATTTCATTCATTACATTTTCATTCTTCAACAGACTTACAGTGTTTCCTCTCAGCTAAGTACAGTGTTAAGCACTGGCAAAACAGCTCTGGACACAACATCATGAACTTGCTCTCTGGGATTTTATACTCTAGTTACAGAAACAGATTGATAAATATATAGTTACAGCACAAGTACTATAATGGAGGTATGAACTGAGTGCTATGGGGGTACAGATCAAGGCTTCTGGGAGACATCATGTCATAGCTAGATCTGGAGGATGAGTAAAACTTTGGCCAAGTAAATGCAGAGATACATGAAAAGCATGGAGAAATGGCATAAGTAGGTTCAGGGATGATAAAAGTGTTAGTATGTGGAGAGTGTACAACTATTTTGGGGAGTGGGGAAAAGGATTAAATTTGGAGCCAGACTCTGAAGTATGAGGATCCCATTAAAGCCCTTTAAGCAGGAGAATGATCAGATGCATTTTTTGGTATGCTATCTGGGGGATAGGAGGAAGTGGACTACAGAAGGGGAGATCAGTAGAAGGAAGACAAGTTAGGAAGCTTTTCAGTCATTTTCGTTAAACACAAAGCACTTAATATTTAATACATATTGTTCTAGGATCAGGAATACAGCAATACAGAAAAAAAAATCTTGCTGTAATGAAGCTTACATTTTCTTGGGAGAGACAGAAAATAAACGTGAAAAACAGATATGTTAGATAGTGTTAAAGCAGAAAGGGAGATGGGGAGTCAAGTGGGTATGGAGAGAGTGTTTAGGGAAGCACTTATGAAAGAGTAACAATTGAGCAAAGAGCTCTGAAATAAGAGAACAATCCAGACCCAAGACATTTGAGGAAAGAGTATCCAGATAAAGACAGTGGGAGGTAGAGAAAACCTGGACCAGGAATGAGCCTGCTATGATTGAGGAAAACCAAGGGAGCAGTGTGGCCAGAGAAAAGAATGAGCAAGGGGGAGAGTAATAAGAGAATAAAGAGAGGGGTAATAGGCAATTGTATAGGGCCTTGTAAGCCATTGTATGGACCTTGGATTTCACTCTTGAGTGACCTGGGAGCCACTGGGAGATTGAACAGAGGAGGGACAGGATCCTCTGTGGTATATGGTAAATGAGTAGTAAAAGGAACTGCTGTGGTAATTGAGGTGACAGATGATGATGGTTTAGGTGAAAATGATTGGATTCTGGATATGGTTCGACTGGTGTTAGAACCAGTAGGATTTGCTGGTGGCTGGATGTGGACAATGAGAAAATAGAGTGGGCCAAAACTACTGTAAACATCTAGAAATCACATGAAGACTTGACCAAAGGTATTGGCAATGAGAAAGTAGACAGATAAAATTCATGCGGTATTTCTTAGCATTCATAGAGTTGGATATAAATATCTGGAGTTTTTAGCTGATTGAAATGTTAGTTGAAATGAATGATACCACTCAAGGTATGTGTGTCAAGAGGTTATGGAGAAGAGCACAGAAGGTTTTGGAAGCCAAGGGAAGACAAAAGAAGGGACAGTTACAGAGCAGTAAAGAAAAAGGTTAAAAATAGGTCACAGGATATATGTTATCCTAAGTTAAAATATTTTAAGATTTGAATGAAAGGGTGCTGTAGGGTTTGCAAACTGGTGGTCTTCAGGCTTAAAATCTGCCTGTACTATTGTTTTTGCCTGACAGGATATTTATAAATATCTGTATTTGAAGCATTTAAGGCTTGACTTGTGCTCTCTGCTCTCCACAGCCTTGTCACTCATAGTTTCTTGGCAAACTCACCACTCAAGATGTGCTTCACTTGTTTAGGGGATCTTCCTCTCTATGGTAGACATTTAGGTTTATGACTCTTTCTTATGCATTAAGTCAATTTTCCACCTGGACAGATTGGCTACCAAAAAGAACCTCACGGGTGGGTGACCTTGAATTTACCAGGTCATGTCTTCAGTTCAGAGCTGCCAGAGAACTTTTCTCTTGTGCGTTGATGCCCTTGGAGTTATACAACACAGTAGCCCTGCTTTCGTTTTTCAGATTTAGAAACTGATCAGTGTCAGAGCGATCAGACTTAGAAATATTAATTCATGTTCAAAAATAATAAGGGTAGCATTTGTTTAGCACTTGCTATATGACAGGTGCTGTTTTAAGTGCTTTACATGAAATTTTTTTTTTGATAGAGACTCTTACTCTGTCATCCAGGCTGGAATGCAGTGTCACAATCTCGGCTCACTGCTATAACCTCCGCCTGCCAGGTTCAAGCCATTCTTCTGTCTCAGCCTCCTGAGTAGTTGGAATTACGGGTGCCCACCACTGCACCCAGTTCATTTTTGTATTTTTAGTAGAGATGGGGTTTCGCCATGTTGGCCAGGCTGGTTTCGAACTCCTGACCTTAGGTGATCTGCCTGCCTCGGCCTTTCAAAGTGCTAGGATTACTGGCATGAGCCACCGATGCTGGGCCACATGAATTGTTTAATCCTCACAACAGCCCTGGGAAATAGGTCCTATTATTAGACCTCCTTTCTACACATAAGGAAACAGACAACAGATTGGTGAATTTCCCAAGATCACAAAGTAAGTTAGTAGGAACTCAAAGTAACTTGACTACAGAGCCCACACTCTTATCTCAGCATATACATCCCCATCACAAAAGAATGCCAGTTTATTCAAGTAAAATAAGGACTAGAAATTTACATCACTGAGTATATTCTTTCCATGTAGAATGCTGAATGGAAAACCAAATTTCAATAGTTGCCTACTGAACAAGATCATGAGATAACAACAAAGGAGTTGATTATAAATGACTAAAAGTTTGAAATGGCATCAACTCTGATAAAGTGATAATCCCATCTCCGTAATATACTTGTCAAGCAGTTACTTACATCAGCCTGCCTTACAGGTTGTCCTTTCTCCTGGGTAATGCTTACATGATAAGTGTTTTGTACTTTTCCTTTTTCACTGCTTTCATGGCTGACCAAACTACTCACCTCCATATTTCTGGTAGATATATTTCTTTTCATTGCATGTTAATATCTTAAATTTAGTTAGTCCTATCTTTTACTTGGTCCTTGTGTCTGAGTTCCTAATCTATGTTCTGGTTTATACAGTTGAGCTCTCTGAGGACATTCTTATTCCCGATATCTTTTTTTGGTGATTGTGTTCTGGGAGATGTTACTTGACTGCTGCTGGTGTGTACCAACCAAGAAAGTAGTCATTAAGTGACTAACAATAACTGTTTGAGCAGATTATTATTACTCTTGGCAAAGAACAAGCTTTCTCTGTTATAAATGATTTTATATTCATTTTCTTTTACACTGTTTTGTTTGTAATTTGAGTTCTAGCTTAACATTAATACTTGAGATAACTCTTAATATGCTTTTATAAATCATACCCTCATACTTGAGTGGCAAATAAATAACCAAGTCCCAAGTAATTTCTAAAGAGAGTAAACATAAAAAGTAAACATAAAACTACATAAAAATCAATCACAGTCTATTCATAAAGTTGGTATGAAAATAAAGAACCTAGATTTGGAACCCTCATGATACTCAGTATTTCACATATATCATAGTTTATAATTTCTATAACTCTATTTGGTATGTATAGACAGAGATGATATTAATATATTCATTTTATAGTTTAGGAAACAGACTTGGAAGGGCAAATAACTTGTCCAGAATGACTAAACAGCTGAGTGAGAACCACAATCTATCTATGGCACAATATTAATATATTCATTTTATGGTTTAGGAAACAGACTTGGAAGGGCAAATAACTTGTGCAAAATGACTAAACAGCTGAGTGAGAACCACAATCTATCTCGGTACTTTTCCATTGCCTCATAATGATAGTTATTCTGGTATCAGATGCTGGATTGGGATACTGGACATTTATAAATGTTTTTCATTTTGGATATTACTGAATCACAGACAATTTCATGTTAATTATAAATTTATCTTGTGACAGTTTTGTCTAAATCTTAAAATATGATACCTTTTTCTAAATCTTAAAATATTAAAATTTTAATGTATAAGGATGTTAATAATCTTTACATTATATTTTAAGAGAATGTGAAATCAGGTCTAGCTAACTTAGATCTGTAAGTGTTTAGTTATGGAAAACAATTCTATTGTGTACAAGTTTCAGCCTGTGAAGGGAATTCATTGACAATGCATAGAGATCAGAAGAACCAATACCTTTCTTGCATGGATTTTTCTTGATTATTGGTAGTTAACAATAAAATGTTATTTGATCACTGGTGCTTCTGTGTGGGGTTGAGTTTTTTTATAGTATCTCCTATTAGACCCATAAGAGAGGCTGTTAATTGATTTCTGTGCCCTTGGAATAGATAAGATCCTCTTTAAAAATTATATTTTGTGTAAGTACATGAAAATGGAAGTAAATAATGCCTTGATATAGGAAGTACCTACACATTTTGGCTGTACATATAGTGCACCAAATATCCCTTTTTTGAATGCCAAATGGCCAAGTGTGAAAACCAGTATTTGTCAAAGCTGGAGCAGAAGTCAGTATCTTCATCATAAACTTCTGGCATATGTGAAGATACGAAATGTTATCCCTGAAGTTATTATAGTTTATTCTTAGAAATATTAGTAATCTTATTTTAAGAGTAGGACATTATAGTGCAGTAATGATAATTTCTCAGTGCTGCCTCTTGCTACATTGTTCCTGTGCACGTACAGACACTGAATAGAAGGTCACTTTCCACTAAAGTTAGTGGAATACAAATAGGAGGAACTTTCTTCCTCTAACATCTTTCTATGTGTCTGTGTTTATATATGTGTGTATATAAATATGTATACACATACATCTAGAGCAAAAATGATTATGTTGTACATAACTTTGGATTTTCCTCCTCATGAAATTCTGAAGTGACAGAGTTAACATTCTGCTTTTGTCTACAAAAAATGAAGAATCCCCAAATAAGATTTTCTCTTAGAATATTCATGGATTTTGAGTCAGTCTGAGAAAAAAAAGGAAGAAAAAAAGATTTATGGAATAAAATAACTAAAAATTAAATATAGTCTTTAGAAATGATTTTGTTTAGTGTTATGAATACTGGTATGAAAAACAACTGACTGCAGTTAAAATTATGATATAAAATCTCTATTATTCTGCTTTGTATTTTTCATTAAAGTTTTTATAATTACTTGTCATCTGAAAAAGAATTTGATATTCTTCCTAAAGTCGCTAACTCTCTCAATATTATTACAGTATTATTTGCCCATTTGAAAATTGTTAATTTCTTTTGTACATAAAATAGCATTAATGTACGTTTATACTTCATCTAATTGAGAAAATTCCAACATATACAGTCACACAAAAAGATTTTAATTCCAAGTTCTATCTAAAATACCTTAAATTGGAAAATGAATATTCAGATAGTAAGAGGAAAAAAATTTTTTTTTGAGCCGGGTGCAGTGGCTCATGCCTGTAATCCTAGCACTTTGGGATCACCTGAGGGCAGGAGTTCAAGACCAGCCTGGCCATCATGGTGAAACCCCATCTTAAATTAAAAAAAAATTTTTTTTTTTGAGACGGAGTCTAACTCTGTCACCCAGGCTGGAGTGCAGTGGTGTGATCTTGGCTCACTGCAACCTCTGCCTCCCAAGTTCAAATGATTCTCTTGCCTCAGCCTCCCAGGTAGCTGAGACTACAGGCCTGCGCCACCACGCCTGTCTAGTTTCTGTATTTTTTGGTAGAGATGGTTTCACCGTGTTGGCCGGGCTGGTCTCAGGCTCCCACCTCAAGGGATCTGCTGGCCTTGGTCTCCCAAAGTACTGGAATTACAGGCGTGATCCACAGCACCAAAATGACATTGGTTTTTCATACTTGAAAAAATATCCTTGGGCTGGGGGTGATGGCTCACGTCTGTAATCCCAGCACTTTGGGAAGCCTAGGCGGGTCAGTCACCTGAGGTAAGGAGTTCAAGACCAGTCTGGCCAACGTGGTGAAACCCCATCTCTACTAAAAATACAAAAAGAATAGCTGGGTGTGGTGCCGCGACCACGTAATCCCAGCTACTTGGCAGGCTGAGGCAGGAGACTCTCTTGAATTCGGTAGGCAGAGGCTGCATTGAGCCAAGATTGCGCCACTGCACTCCAGCTTGGGTGACAGAGTAAGACTCCATCTCAAAAAAATAATAAAGGAAAGATATTCTCATTTTTTTGTTATTGTTTAATGATTAATAGATGATTTATTTAAGCAAGACTACATATAGTCATCATTGCCAGACTTAATATGATAGGTTAAGTGTTTGATCTAATTTTCCTTCCTGGATAAGTTTTTCTTTCCTTATCCCTGTCAGTTTTGAAAACGTAATACCAGAGAAGATACCAATTCCACACAGAGCTCCCAAGAGTGAGTTTTTAGGAGTGGGTCTGAAATTAGGATAGACATTTGCTGGTCTTGCATAGGTCTAACGAATCAAGGCAGGATCTTCGATGCGCCCCTGGCGGTTAGGGTCGTTGTACTGAATGAAGCAGGTTTCAGCTGGGCTCTTACAGCCAACTGCTTGGTTTGCGGGCGCTGGGCTTGCGGAAATATGTCCTATTCCGCGGGGTCGAGGGCATAGTGTCCAGGCGCAACGGAGTATACTTTGGGAACGACATCTTGACGACCCAGTGCACAACTCTTTTTTTTATGAAACTAGCGTGGCTCTGTCATCCATGCTGGAGTGCAATGGCGCAATCTCGGCCCACTGCAACCTCCGCCTCCCCAGTTCAAGAGATTATCCTGTCTCAGCCTCCCAAGTGGCTGGGACTGTGAGTGCACATGACCACGCCCCACGCCCGGCTAAATTTTATACTTTTGTTAGAGAAGGGGTTTTGCCATGTTGCCCAGGCTAGTCTTGAACTCCTGGGCTCAAGCGATCTGCCTGCTTCAGCCTTCGAAAGTTCTGGGTTTACAGGCATGAGCCACTGTGCCTGGCTAGATTTTAAATTATACTGTTTAGATATCATGGTAACTGAATGATGCAATCTCTAACCATGTGACATTCGGGAATACCACAAATGACTTGAGATGGGCTAAGGCAGAATTGAAGAAGCATGCTTTGGCTGAATTGTTAGGCCAAAGTAATAATTTGGAACATTTCTTTTAAAAAGTCTACTCCCCCACATCCCCCAGTTACAGTATCTTATAATTATTGTTGATCTAGTAGCAGATACTGGATTGGGATATTAGAGATTTACAGACAAAATGCCCTTTTGGGATATTACTACATAACAGGCTGTTTCACTGTCTTTCATTGTAGATTCATCCAATAAGCATTTCTAGAGAACTGCTATGTGAAAATATTGTGGAAAGTATCAACTTTTAAAACTTTTGTTTTGATATCATGACACCTAGAAGATTATTTTCTGATACTCATATTCTAAGGGAATTTTATTTTCTGAGATTTGTTTCTGTGGAATTTCTAGTTCTTCAGTCTGCACTGGAAAGCCTAAATCAAGAGGATAATTGGAAAGGTAATGAAAGTAAATCAATTCTAGCTTAGATATCAAAGAGAGTAAATGAAATATAAAAAATAATTTTCAAAATGTCTCAAAAACTATGGCAAGCTAATTCACAGTTTGGTTTATTCATGTAGTAGTCTGTTTCTGCTTGTTTCTGCTTATGACGAAGTATAATATATTTTAGGAATAGTGTGGTTTTCTTCATGATGTCAAGCATACAAGCTTATGGATATATTTTAAAATTCTTAATTTTCTAGATTAATGTTCAGCACTACTGCTTCCATCTTGCATTGGATGGGGGCAGAGAATTAATAATTACCAGATATTTTCTTATCAAAACCCAATTTGTTGGAATCATTTTGAAGGAACTCTTTGTGAATAGAATACATAGCATGCCTTTCTGTTTTCCTAAACAGACAGTAGCTGATTTATCTTTCATTTGGTTACTTTGAATCATCATTAACGTCTGTTGTCACCATATCCCTGTGAACACTAGATGTCATGCTCCATTTTGTGTTTTTTTATTGCCTTGGGGAGACTTTGAGAATATGGGAGGTGTTCATGCATACTGCTGCTGAGTGTTGCATAGAGGTGGAATAAAGTAGAAATCCTTCAGGAACAGACTCCAAACTTGGTCTACTCCAGCTTCCTTTTTTTTTTTTTTTAAACCTATTCCAGATAGTTTTTCATTGTTATTCTCTGAAGGAAAACAAGAGAAATTTCCTCTTAGAATCACTTCTCCTTGGATTTATAACCTTTCCCAGTTCATTTCTGTGGAAGTACTTGTAGTCCAGCATAGTAATTCTATTCAAATATGTATAGTGCAAGTAAGTCACAAGGGGAAAGGAAGCTTTCATTGAGGGCTATCTACTAGGTGGTAAAATGCCAGGTAATTACTTAAGTTTATCTCACTTAATCCTTAAACAACTCTGCAGTGGTAAGGGTGATGAATTCATCCCATTTTGTAGAGAAGGAAACTGAATGTTAGAAGGATGGCATAATTTGTTCATATTCATATAGGTAGTACATTGGGAAGCAGAATTTAAATACAGATCTTTCTGGTTCTAGAGCTTTTTGTTCTTCTACCTTACTATGACGTTAAGTAATTAGTTTTAACATGCCACTTAAGTTTAAAGCCTTAAGTAGTCCTTTTAAAAAATCTTTTGTTACTGGTTATTCTTGTTTAACACTCCTGTTTTAATTTCCAGGTTCAGGTGAACTAACTTTGCCAGAACTGTAGGTCTTCATTAAATAAGAGAGTTCATTTGGTTTTTGTTTCAGTTTAGATCCTCATTAGTAGAAATTCCTGTTCTGGCAGTCACCTACCTCACTATATTCCACTCTCTTCTGGATATTGGTGGTGCTCAGCCCTTTTTTGAACTGCAAACCTTATTAATAAAATAGTTTTCATTTCTTTGAGCATTCCTCTTCTCACCACCTCCTAGCCCCCTACCCCTATCCTACAGGCTTTGATGTAGAGGCTTTTATCTGGTGGGCTGTTCCCTGAACTGAACCACTTTTTTTTTTTTTTTTTTGAGACGGAGTCTTGCTCTGTTGCCCAGTCTGGAGTACAGGGGCATGATCTCAGCTTACTGCAACCTCTGCCTCGAAGATTCGAGCGATTTTCCTCCCTCAGCCTCCCACGAGTAGCTGGGACTACAGGCAGCACCGCCATGCCATGATGAAACCCCATCTCTACTAAAAATACAAAAAATACAATAATTTTTGTATTTTTAGTAGAGATGGGGTTTCATCATGTTGGCCAGGCTGGCCTCCAACTCTTGACCTCAAGTGACCCACCCGCCTCGGCCTTCCAAAGTGCTAGGATTACAGGCATGAGCCACTGTGCCCAACCCTGAGCCACTCTTTATCAGCTTATCTGGGACCTTGAAGTGAAATAAGGACCCATTTTCTAGCTTCATATGATTTTGTAGCTTCATATGGTTAAGTCTTTTTACCTCTATTTTTTTTTTTTTTTTGAGACAGCATCTCTGTCACCCAGGCTGAAGTGCAGTGTCCCAATGACTGCTTACTCTAGCCTTGACCTCAAAGGCTCAGGTGATTCTATCACTCCAGCCTCCAGAATACCTGGAGCCAAAGGCATGTACCATCACACCTGGCTCATTTTGTATTTTTTGAAGAGATGGAGTTTTACCATGTTGCCCAGGCTGGTCTCAAGCTCCTGGGCTTGACCAGTTCACCTTCCTCAGTCTCCCAAAGTGCTGGGATTGTAGGCATGAACCACCATGCCCAGCTTTTGAAAAATATGTACAATAAAAAGTTTGGGCTAAAGTTCTTTAAGCACTTAAAAAATGCTATTTGATTTAAAAAAAAAAAAAACAAGGCTGGGCGCGGTGGCTCACACCTGTAATCCTAGCACTTTGGGGGGCCGAGGTGGGTGGATCACCTGAGGTCAGGAGTTGGAGGCCAGCCTGGCCGTGGTGAAACCCGTCTTTATTTAAAAAAAAATAATTCATCCTGGGGTATTTCCTTTAAAAAACAAAAAACAAAAAAACATAAAAACCTATAGCATCTTATAACTCCAAATCCCCTACCATCACCCAACTGGTCTGCCCTGGTGGCCACCATTTCCTGACAAACATTAAAATAACTCCTGAGGAACCGAAGTAATTCACATTTATGACCCAGTGACACTGGCCTTGTCTCAGTTCCTATAGTATGTCATACTCTCTTCTACATAGAAGTTTTGCTCATCCTATTCCTTCATTTGCAGAGGTTCCTTCCCTATCCCCTATCTCTCAGACAAACTCCTCATCTCAGTTTATTCACGACTTCCTCAGGGAAAGCCTTGCACACTTCCCTGACGGATGACTTTCCCCTGTTGTGTGCACTCATAGCACCATTTACCTCTTTCGTATACTTGTGTGGTTATTTTATGTTTATTTGTGTGATTCTTTGATTGGTGTCTATGCTACTCCAAGATTAAAAGCTCCATGAGAGAAGAAACCATGTTTTATTCTTGTTTTTGTTTACCGTCGTATCCCCCTAGAACGTGGTGAATAAATACATGTTAAATAAATGAATGGTTTTTGTTTTGTTTTGTTTTTTAGCTGGAAGGACATAAAATTCTTACATACATATACTTTTAAGTAATTGTAGCTCTAGATATTTTGGATTTCATCTCTGGATTAAGTCTGAACGTCAGACGATTGTGTACTTGCACATTAGTATTTTCTTCCTTTACATAATTGCTTTTTCTTAATTGAACTTTGGTAGTGTGCCCTTGGCTCAAATTGGCAAATGCTGTAAGTAATAAAATGTTGCATTGATTATATGGACACTCTTGAGGACAGTGTCTGTCATATCAGGTACTGTCCGTTATATCAGGTAATATTGTCATTATGAGGACTCAGAGGAGAAGTTTCTCCCTGATCTTACTCCCAGGAAAAAACATATGCTTCTTTGGAGCAACTGGTGTGTTTTTGTCTTGGAAGCACTGTTGTCTTAGGCCTAATTTTTGTTTCCTGAAGCTCAAAGCCAGATTTGACACTCGCATCTAAAAATTACTTGGGGGTTTCTGGCATGCCCTATGCAAACTAATCTCAGTTTTAGTTTCATCTTAATTTCTAGAATTTTAACTGTGATTATTTACATATTTTATAGTTTGTTCAATAAAATACATTTTTTTTTTCTTTGAGACAGAGTCTCACTCTGTCAGCCAGGCCGGGGTGCAGTGGCACAATCTCAGCTCACTGCAACCTCCACCTCCCAGGTTCAAGAGATTCTCCTACCTCAGCCTCCCAAGTAGCTGGGACTACAGGCACCTGCCAACACACCTTACTAATTTTTGTATTTTTAGTAGAGATGGGGTTTCACCATGTTGGCCAGGCGGTTCTTGAACTCCTGATCTCAAGTGATCCGCCCACCTTGGCCTCCCAAAGTGCTGAGATTACAGGCGTGAGCCCCCATGCCCAATTCTTGGCATTAAATTCTGATTAGTTCATTTGGAGACTGGAAATTCTCCCTTTTATTTTATTTTCTGCTTATGTCAGAAAAGCACAGACATTGCTTAACAAAGAGATCTGAGTTGGGATATGAGTGTTAGTTAAGCTCAGGAACATATGGTCAACACTTTTGAGTGCACAGACTGGGAACTTGGCAGAGTTTTATTTTAACAATCCCTTCCCCTATTTTGACCATTCCTTGGTCCTGCAGAAACATAGCAGATGATTATGTATTCACTGCTGTCCGGCCTATTACCTTTGTAGGAATTCTGATTGAAGGACTTGGCATTTGGCCTGACTAAATATCAGAATCTCTTTATTTTTCCTTCCTTTGCAAAATAATTTTTTGTACCATCAGTGAAATAGCATCTGTGCACTGGCATGTACAACTCTGGAGACCAGGCATTAGAAGACTGTGAGACAAGAATAACCAGGATGATGATAAAGAGAGACTGGAAGTCACTTTAGATTGATCACCAAAGATTTCCTTACTTTAACCAGGAGATTAGATCTCAGGGGTCCTTCTGAGTCCGCTTTTGATTAGCCAAATTGTCTTTTCTTTCAGTTTGACTATAGGTTAGTCAACCTTCCCTCCACATTCATCAGGGAATGTTAGTAATATGTCATATTTTTCTCTTGGTGTGCCATTAAAAAATCTAAAGCTATGCTGTTAACCTGTAACCACTTGGATTAATTGTTTTAGGTTAGTTTGTTATACTTCCAGGGCTTTATGGCTTTATTTATCTTTTCAGTCGGCATTATTAACCAAGTTTTGATAGCTTTTTCAAGTTTTGTAACCCCCATGCAGGGAGATCAGTGTCCCTTCAGACACTTCCAAATTAGCATGATCTCTTGGAAGACATCAGAAGGAAGCATCTTAAATCGTCTAATTATTACATTGTTACATAGAGTTATTATGTGTATATTCAAGATAGGTTCTAATGAGGCAAATATGAGTAAATATGTTGTTGATTCAGGAAATAAAAACTAGGAGAGCCACATGTAATTTCAAAAACAAAAGAGGAATTACTTGTAACAAAAGTGAATAAATAAGAAAGGAATTCTCAGTTATCTCTTAGGAAGAGATACCTTGCATAGAGTTCCGCAAAAATTGCAAAGTTTGTCATAGGACTATGGAGGACATTACGGTAATTAAAATATATAATATTGCCCATATATTTGTACTAAGTCTCATTCCTGAAGGATTTTGTATTTGGGTTGAGGCTTTGACAAATTCTAAGACTGGCCTGATGAGTAAAACAACCAAGTAAAAATTGCCATGGCTGTAGGTAGTCAAAAAGGGATAAGCTAAGTTTCTGCAAACTAAATAATTCCAGAGGGTGTAAGAATGTGTTGGATAAAAAGACTATTGATGCTTATCAGATTTTAACACTGATAATTATTAAAGAGGAACTGTTTCTGAAACTATAAAATGAAAATGGAGATACAAAAAGCCATCCAAGATATAAATGCCCAAGGCCAAGTTTTGAGATAAACAGAAAATCACAAAAACTCATGTCAAGTGGATGGACATGGTCCCAGTGTGACCAGACAGTATTTTCCTTGAGGGGGAATATCTAGCTTGGTAGGGGTAAGGTAGGGAGTTAGTTTAAGGATTAATCAAGAGGGCTATACGTATGCTATTTAGGTTGAGGGAAAAGATGAGAATAGGCATGGGCAAAGCCTAGACACAGTCAAGTTATCTGTCAAGCATACTGACAGATTCAGACAGTTTGTTAATTACATAGACAGATGATCAGCATGGTATCAGCTCATCATGTCCCTCATCCTGCAGGGTAACACTGAAACCACACGGGGCCAGATAGGTAACAGTGGTGGGTACTCTATGCTGAGGAACAGTTTCCATCCTGTAGCTAAGCAAATTTTTAGCCTACAGCTATATCCTGAGGAGTGGGCAAGGTGGTGAATCTCAGACCTCATGCAACAAGGGAAGGTGGATGAGAAACTGCCTTCTAGCAGGCCCCCACAAAATATGGAAGTAGGTTAGAAATAGCCTTGTAGCAGCACCTCACAAGACTGCCTATCTTTCCATATTCTGAAGGAACACAGGGCATTCTGTCAAGGCTTAGGTCTATCGTTGGGCTTACCCAAGTGGCCTGTGTGGAGACATGCAAGTTTTCCAGGGCACCAGTACAGAGCAGTTACCCTACCTTATCATCCATAGTAAGGAAGAAACAACTGTGAGAATTAGTACAAAAGCATGAAAAGAAAAATGTTACAAATAATCTTTTCAAACATTTAGGATACTTTGTTCTGTTGTGTTTACAATAAGCAGTCTACTTATATTAAGTTGTTTGCTCCTGGACTGGAAAGAAATCCTAGAGATTCTGACATGGTCACTTGGTACATTCCGAAATTGTCTTTTTTATGGTGTTCATATTATTGCAAGAAATTTGCATTCATGAGTAATGTCTTTGTGCTATCATCTATCAGGAGTACTTGTATAGTCTTTTATAGAGGCTTTTGTGTTTCTTCCAGAAGACTCAGTTTCTGATCTGTAGCTTGTAACAGGAGCCTTTAGGCAAGCGTAAAGAAAAAGCAGAAACTACCTGTGGAGGTAAGACTGAATAGTTCAGGTTAATTTATTTTAATAGCCAGCAATATCAGAATGGAAAAAAGTGGAATCCTCTATTAAGGCATATCAGTTTATAAAGATTTAGTGAATAATTACCTTAGAATAAGAACATCATGGATGATGAGGGTACTGACCGTTTTCAGAGTCTTCAGTTGTTATACCATAGTGTATTATGATTTTCCCCAGTTTTCTGCAATCTAGATATTTAAATCTAGAGAAAAAATATTTTTAACTGTTTTAAAAAATGACAGCTTTATTGAGATATATTTCACTTTTAAAGTGTACAGTTCACTGGTTTTTAGTATATTCATAGTAGTACAATCATTACCACTATTTAATTTTAGAACATTTTTACCACTCCACAAAGTAACCCTGTACCCGTTGGCAATCACTCCATTTTTCCCTCTAATCTACCTGGCAACTCCCAATCTACTTGGTATCTATATAGATTTGCTTAAGAAATAAAATCTTTTAAAATTAATTTTGTTTATTAACTGGAAGTTATTTACTAGTCATTGGTACAAGAACACGAATATGCTTCTTTTTTGAAAAGGACATAATCACTCTATTATGTTTATGTTAATAAATATCACCTAGATATAATTAATTGACTTAGGAACTTATCTTTTTGATGTATTATGTTTTTAAAAAATCTTGTGTTTAGTAAACAAAATAGCTCTTATATAATAGTATTAAGTTAGTTCAAAATCTAGAGAATGATAAGCACTCTTAATTACTTCTGTTACCTCTTCTATTCTTGGAATTTCTCAGTATCACAAGGTTAGTATCTGATACATTACTAGGTGCTCAATTAAGAAAGCTTTATTTTATTTTGGTGATAGAGCTGGAATTGGAATCCGGCTTTCCTCCCATGAAATCTCCTTCTCTTTCCATTATACCACATATGCTTTCCGTATGTGTCCAAAGCTGACTTTTTAAAAGGTTTGGAAGCAGTTCATAGTGTGAATCAGTGTTCTTTATTTCCTCTCTTTCTCTTGCATTTTTTGTAGCCATACAAAAATGTACACGTTTAAATCTGCTATTATATGAATGCTGAAATGATAAGTAGGCTAAGGGAAAAGAAATAAAAAAACATTTTTAAAGTTTGCAATGTTTTATGTCTCATAACAAATATAAATGGCCCGTATTTCACACTTAAATAATGTATGTAAAGTAGGACATGAGTTTATGGGCATTTTTAGCATGTATACTTTGTTTTTAAATAGCTCTAGTTAAAATGCTAAATATGAAGCAGTTATTTCCAGATGCGTTTTTTTTTTATGCTTTAAGGAGCTTAAGTTGAAGGAGAGAGGTAGTAAAAGAAAGGATAGACACTCGTAGACTTTTGTCATTTGTGTTTTAAATTTTATTGTGGTATAAATATAGACAGCAAAGTACACAGTACTTAAATGTATAACTTGATGAGTTTTTACAAATATATGTAATGTGTATATAGTAAGCACCACACAAATCAATATATAGAATATTTAAATACCTCAGAAGTTTCCTTAGTACCCCAATTTTTGTTATTTGCACTCCTGCGAGAGGTAATCACTATTCTGACTTCTGTCATATATTGGTTTGTCTGTTTTTGAAGTGCATGTAAATGAAATCACACAATGGTGTCTTGTTATCTGGTTTCTTTCACTCCTCATATGTCTGTAAGATTCCTCTATATTGTTTTTTGTAGCAGTTGTTAATTTTTTCTTTGTAGTATTCTGTGATATAAATAGAGCATTATATATCAATATGCCTGTTGATAGAGATTTGTTGTTTATAATTTTTTACTGTTATGACTAGAGCTGCTAAAAACATTCTTGTCTGTTGGTGAATATGTGCACTCATTTTCTTGGACTGTAAGGTTTTTTGTTTTTTTAATAAGATGGGGTTTCACCATGATGGCCAAGCTGGTCTTGAACTCCTGACCTCAGGTGATCCACGCACCTCGGCCTCCCAAAGTGCTGGGGTTACAGGCGTGAGCCACCACGCCCGGCGGACTGTAAAAGGTTTTATAGTTTATAAAAGTTCAAAACATTTTAATTGAAATAGCTAGAATGCCAGGACTGCCTCACAAACAATTTTCAAGTCTGAGTGAATGTATACCTCTTTGATTTACCATAGAAGCTGGGGAAAATTCTAGTGACTTTACAGCCACTTTAGAATGGTATCATATGCCTGTTCAAGAGTTATGGCTATTATACAGTCAGTCAGTAAATAGCAAGGTGCCATGCTAGGTGCTAGAGATACCTCTGTAAAAGACAGTCATACACCCTATATTCACCAATGAGTAAACATGTCATTTGAAATAATGTACAGAGTGCAATGATAAGAGAAATTAGAGGTATTAGAGGAGTACTTGGAATGGAGCATCTTACCTACACCTGGGTAGTAACGGGAAACATCTTGTAGGAAATGACATCTAAACTGCATCCTAAATAACGAATTGGAATTAGCCAGGTGAAGGAGGTATGGTGAGGCTGGTGAGGTGAGCTAGGCATTGAGAGATTTTAGGCACTTTTTAAGGCTTGTAGACTTGAGAAATTGAAAGTAGCTGGGTAAGCAGAGGGAACAATTGAAGATTATCTTTTTATTATAGAATACCTCAAATGTATAAATAATAGAATGAATCCTTGTATACACATCCCACAGCGTCAGCAGTTACCAACTCATGGCCAGTCTTATTAAGACCACGCCCATTATCCCTACAGGATTCTTTTGAAGCAGATTTGAGATATTATATCATATCATTGAAGATTTATGGCAGAAGAGTGACATGATTAATTTTGTATTTTAGAAATTACACATACCTGGTAATTCTAAATTACCTTTAAAATGCACACATCGTAGTTTAGGTTTTTTCATTTGCTGCCATTTATACATAGACATTCACCCTTCTGCATGTACTATTTGCAGTAGTTTGCATATTTTCAAACTATAATGATTTGGAAGTATGATTAAAGGTTAAAATTGTTTTATGTATTCATCTTTCCACGTATATTGGTTGGTTTATTTACATTTTAAAATACTATTAATGAATATTTTGGTTTCTATCTATAAAAACGTCGTAGTATAAAAGTCAGTTTGTTTCTAGGATTCAGCCTTGATAATAGCAAAGATACTAGTATTTGGAAAGGAATTAGATTTATAGTTTTACTATGAATCTTTTTTACAGATTCAAGTTGAGGAATTGTTTTGTGGCTTGCATTTTGTTACTATCTATGAAAATTTGTTTGCTTACTGTTTTCTTTGTTGGTAAAAATTAAATATAGACTGTCTGGGCATGATGGCTCATGCCTGTAATCCCAGCATTTTAGGAAGCCAAGGCAGGCAGATCACGTGAGGTCAGGAGTTCGAGACCAGCCTAGCCAACATGGTGAAACCCTCATCTCTACAAAAATACAAAAATTATCCGGGCGGGCGTGATGGCGTGCACCTGTAATCCCAGCTACTGGGGAGGCTGAGGCACAAGAATCACTTGAACCTGGGAGGTGGAGGTCGCAGTGAAACAAGATCATGCCACTGCACTCCAGTCTGGACAACAGAGTGAGACCCTGTCTCAAAAAAAAAAAAATTAATATAGATTGCTTTTATTTTATTTAAAAAAATTTTTTTTCAGATTAGGAAAAACATTTGTATTAAATATGACCAACAATAATTAGTTTTGAATAAGATGTTTTATACAGATAAGTTTCAAAAAATAGTATGACCTCAATCCAGAAGAAGGACAGTGACACAAACAGGCAAAGTATACAAGGAATATAACAGGCAGGGAAAAAATTCAACTTCACTAGTCATCAAAGAAAGTAAAATTTTAGAACTGTTAAGCTAGCAAAAAAAAAAAAAAACTGAATTTCCACCACCAATATTAGTGAAGTTGTAGTAAAACTAATCCACTCATTACCTGCTAAAGATGATTTAAATTGGTGCAGCCCTTGTGCAAAGCATCATAGTAATACGTGTCAAAATTCATGAGCATGGTCATTTCTGTAGACCAGAAATCTGACTCCTAAATAAGCCCCATATCAAGAATAAAATTCAACCAAAGAGTAACTTCACGCTAAAAAATGCGTATTGCTGAGTTATCGGCAAGCAATCAAATGCCCAGCTCTACCTGAATTATTTATGATATAAAAGAACTTGATCAAATAAATATACAGCCATGAAATATGTATTTAAGTACAAAATAGAAATTGCGGTATATACACCAACTAAAATTTCTGAAAGTACGTAAGCACAGGAAAGGGAACATACAATAAAGAAAAAAAAAGTTAATGATATTCAAATGAAATGTTTAATTATTTGATACTGATACAGTATTTTTTAACTTAAAATGAGACAAATCCTTTTGTGCTTTTTGAGGTTTCCTTTTAAGCCACATGCCTATCTATTTAAAGAATTATTTTTTAGAAATAAAAATATAAGAAAGAATAAGAACTATATGCATAGGGACAAGCAAGCCATAAGCTGCACCAACTGGATCCTAGATCCTTTTTGCCCAACAGCAGCCCATTTTTGGTTCTCAGATTGCTTTTATTTTAAAACTATTTAGCTATCTATGGGCCACTAAATTAAAAATACCTTCCTGTAAGTAGAGCGTTTCTTACAGCATTTTAATTTAATTCATTTTTTGAAGGAAGTTTAGTATATGGTAACTATTGCAGTACTTTGGGATGGCACTGTATTTATTCATGCATTCATCTTGTGAGAATCTGATTTTAATCTAAATTAGAAGTTTGCAAACTTTGGCTGCTGAGAATGATTCTTACATTTTTAAAGGAATGTTAAATGAAGAAGAATTCGCAACAGAAACCATATGTGGCCTGAAAATGTAAAATATTTACTATTTGTGCCTTTACAGAAATTTTTTCAATCCCTGTCTAAATGAATACAACATACGTTCTTGGCCTATGCCTTTTTTCTTTTGAAAATCTTTCTTTCAGATTTGTTTTAGAATTAATATTTGAAAATTAAGTTTTCCTTTCCTTCTATAGAGAAGATGGCGAATTAGAAGATGGTGAAATAGATGATGCAGGATTTGAAGAAATACAAGAAAAAGAAGCAAAAGAGAATGAAAAGCAGAAAAGTGAGAAAGCCTACAGAAAATCAAGAAAAAAGCACAAGAAGGAAAGGGAAAAGAAAAAATCCAAAAGGAGAAAACGTGAGAAACATAAGGTTAGAATCTTTTTACTATTTTGATAAATTTTTATGAGATATAAAATACTAAAAATTACAAAGTAGAAGTCATTTTATTATAAAACATGGATTAGATTTTTTTTATGTGATTAAACTTTCTAAACAAAGATTATATGAATTATCTTAAAGATTTAAAAAGTAATTAAGTTAAATATCTTTTTTTTTTTGAGACAGAGTCTATTGCCCAGGCTTGAGTGCAGTGGCACGATTTTGGCTCACTGCAACCTTGACCTCCTGGCTTAGGTGATCCCCCGCTCAGCTTCCTGAGTAGCTGGAACTACAGGTGCGCGCAACCACACCTGGCTAATTTTTGTAATTTTAGTAGAGACGGGGTTTCGCCATGTTGCCCAGGCTGGTCTCAAACTCCTGGGCTCAAGTGATCTGCTGAACACAGCCTCCCAAATTGCTAGGTTTACAGGTGTGAGCCACCATGTTGGGTTTCAGGTTAAATCTTAACGCAGATTAAAATAAACAGTATTTTAATTGATGGAGGATTGTATACATGGATATTGGAAGGTTAAGGAAAGAGAGTTTCATTCTCTACAGATACAGATTAGCAGCACTGGCCTTGTCCATCTGTTTATTTATTTACTTATTCATTTATATGTATTATCGAGTGCTTTCTATGGAAACCTTTATACTGTATGCTGAGGGTTATATTAGTAGTGAGTGAAACAGTTGGGTCTTAAAGAGCTTACATTGCAATGGGAAGGAGAGAGGCAAAACACAAATGAAAAACAGATGCTGTCAAAAAAAGAGTACTGGATGGAGAATTATGAGGATTTGGGATAGGGAAGAAGAACCTATGCTGACTGAGAAATCACGGAAAAGGAGCAGGTTTTGAAACTCCCTGGATTTCCTCCATTAAAAACACATCAATTAAGATAACACAACCAAAACCTATTGACAACATCTACAAAAAAAGGAAGAAAAAAGTTATCTCTAATAAACCTAAAAAATACAAATGATTAGGGCCAAACCATAGATAGCAACAAGACCAGTGTAGTAACAGCATCGGTGCAAATGAAGCAGAGGGAAAATAAAGGGACTTCCACAAACCAAGTTGCCAACAGATATTCACCTCAAATGGTGCATGTCTAGCAAAGAAACCTCATGAGCCTCTCTGAGAACAGCAACAGAAACTGGGAGGGTGCTGTACTACCACCAGTTTATGTTGGGAACCAGCCCAACCCCTTATGTGGATGCCCTCAGTCCCGGCAGTGATGAGGGATTGAGAAAAGGAAATAAAGACAGAGACACAAGAGTAGAATTTACAGCATGGGTCCAGGGGACCAACGCAAGCATGGGAACCGCATTGGCCCTGAGCTCTGGGTTCCAAACACTTTTATTATGTGCACAATCTCATTGATCTTATGGGAGTGGAAGGGGAGGGTGAAGGTGTAGGTAAGATACCCAGGGTGCGGAGAGCACTTGAGATCCTTTTAAGACGTGCTAAACTGTACTCTGAGTTTATCACCAATTGTTAATTGTTGTCAGAGTGCAGCTGCATCAGAAGTATAGCGGATTAGGAGCCACCCGGTCTGACCACTCCCAGTGAATCAAGGGCCTTTTATCTCCCAATGAACACTGAGGACATAGAGTAATTAAAATTACTCCATATTCCGAGAACCTAGGCAGAGCCTGAGGTGTTCCGTGATCTCTGCCCTGCAAGGCTTTTCTCCTGCTTGCCAGTTCCCATCTGCAAAGACCCTCCCAGATCTTATGAGCAGAGGTTGCCTCCTCAGAGATCTTTGCATAAGCCCTCTTTAGGGGGCCCTTATATAGTCTCCATGTTGAGAAGACATTTGTGGGATCAGAGCAGTATTCCCTGCTCTGCAACCACCTCAAGGTGTTCCCTGGTGTTACTGTGCTCTCTGATGGTCTTTACCTTAGGCCTCCTGTTGCCCCTTGATTTCTGATTAACTGCACCAATAATATAGTTTAGTTCAGTGTATAAACTTAACTGTTCCCTGAGCCAAGCAAGCTTATAGCTATTTACATTTAATTAATACAGGTCTACCCCTGGCCATCTTGACCCACAAGTTTATGCATGAATGTAAGGTGACCACAGAAATTGAATGGTACTGAAAAGGTCTGGACCTGATGAACATAAGAATCAACCAGATCCCTTTCTATGACACAGTCCCACACTGAGGAGGTAACTACTAGAGGTAGAATCTGCATTGAGAAACAGGCATATAGGACCAAGGAAAGAAATTGTCAGATAACAAAAGGGGGAAAGAAGCGGAAGAGACACAGCTCAGTAAATAGCCATATTTTTGAATACTTCATGCTAACATCAGAAGAGATAACCCTAGTGCCATGAAGCCAGGAAAGCTTTCTTGGCCCATTCCATCTATTTTTTTCACATGAGCAGCAAGATAAGACTGTGGTCACATTCCATAGTTGTTATTTTAAAATAAAAGAGGAAAAATTTAACCTAATATTTTTAAATGACAAAAAATTAAGAAAACAATTTAAGCTATGATCAAACAGCATAGAATAATAACAAAACAAAGCAAACAAAAAGGAAGTACTTAATAAAGTTATGAGCAGAAGTAAATGAATTAGAATGAAAACCAGTAGTTTTTTAAAAAAGATTAACAATATATATATCATTGACCAAACCAATTAATAATAAAAAGGAAAGGAAAAAATGTATATGCTGAGGGTGAAATAACTATCAAAATGAAGAAATTAAAATAATAGGAAATTCATGTGTATAATTTTATGAAACTAAATATAAAAACCAAGATGAAATGGAAAATTTTCTAGAAAAGTACTACCTAACAAAATTAGTTCCGGAGAGTCAAAAAATCTGAGACTTTTTGGAGTTTGTAATCTATCCTACCAAGAAACACAAGGACCAAATTTTTTCAGAGTATAATTCTATTAGTATTTTTTCAGGGAAAGGTTTTCCTTAGATCTGGAGCTGACTTCTGATGGTGACTGAGCAAACTGGGCTTTTAAATAGACACTATTTATTTTAAACCCTAGCCAAGAATGATTAAATATTAAAGTAGAAGCATTTGACAGCATAAAGATTATATGACAGCATTATAAAAATATTTTATATATAATGACAGCATTATAAAAAGATTTCTTCATACCACCTATCAAATCAACAAAGACGAAAGCAATAAAACCATAAAAACCAAACTCCAGACCATTTAGGAACAAGAGGGAGGAAAGCAATTTGTCTTTCCTAAAAGAACATTTAAGGATGGTGTAGAGAAAAACAAATCCTTCTCTTATGAGAGCATCAAAGTTTGATCATTTCAGCAAATTTGAACTGAGTTTGTACTAGATCTAGATGCTGGGAATGGAAGGATGACAGTACACAGAGCCAGTGTCTTCATTGCCAAGAAATTTAAGAACTCTTTAAAGAGAATGCTCAAGTTGGGAAAGTAATCATTTTGACTAGATAGAGGAGATTTGGTCATTTTTTTTTTGGAAATTACATTAATACTTGAAAAAGCTTATTCTTGATATTTGTTAGTCATTATCAATTACTTATGCTTTTCATTTCACTTTTGTTCAATTTTGTGGACCAGATTTATTTCATTTTTGTAGTTAGTAATGTTTTGGTATCTTTTAGTTTTCGGGTACTCATGCAATAGAATAAGAACTCCAGGACCCTTTTTGGTCATCCAGGAGCCAATTTTACTTTATTTAGGGTTAGCTTAAATGTAGATCATTTTAGAGCACACAGGCAGAGTATTTCTCTTTAGGTCAAAGGGATGATGAGGAAAATGTTATAGTCTCTGAGCAGAGAGGAAGATGTACTTTCTTCTCAGAAAACCTTAGCAAAGTTAGAAAGGTGGTTGCGTTTGGAACAAGAATTTTTCAATAGTACTTCAGAGTCTTCTGGAATAATATAATCTACTGGTTGTACCTCTGGCTGAAACAAGCTTATCTAATTACTTCCTTTTGCAAATGTAACATGTTTGTCTTTTCCTTCTCTTCAGCATAATTCCCCATCTAGTGATGATAGTTCGGACTACAGCCTTGATTCAGATGTTGAACATACAGAAAGTTTCCATAAAAAAAGAACTGGTTTCTACAGGGATTATGACATTCCATTTACTCAGGTATTGGCATTTTGTTGTTTTGTGATAAAACATAGCATAAAATATACCATTTAAACTCTTTTAACTGTACAATTCAGTGGTATTAAGTATATTCAGTGTTGTTCAATCACTACTTACCCATTTCTAGAAATTCTTGATCATTCCAAAGAGAAACTCAGCACCCATTAAGCAATAACACCTTATTTCCCCCTGCCCCCAGCCCCTGGAAATCACTATTCTATTTTCTGTTTCTGTGGATTTGCCTATTCTAGGTATTTCATGTAAGTGGAATCATATAGTATCTGATCTTTTGTATCTGGCTTACTTCTCTTAGCATAATATTTTGAAAGTTCATCGAAGTTGTAATGTGTCAGAATTTCATTCCTTTTAAAGGCTGAATAATATTCCATTATATGTATATATCACATTTTGTTTATCCATTCATATATTGATGGACATGTGGATGTCCATCAAAAAAAGCTTCTGCCTTTTGCTATTGTGAATCATGCTGCTTATGAACATGGGTATACAAATATCTTTTCAAGACTTCTTTCAGTTTATTGGAGTATATATTTAGAAGTAGAATTGCTAGATCATACGGTGATTCTATGTCCAACGAACCATGAAACTGAGGAACCATGTAACTGTTTTCCACAGTGGCTGCACTATTTTACATTCACACTAGTAATGCCTGAGGGTTTCAATTTGTCTACATCCTTGACAACACGGTTTTTTTTTTCTTTTGGAAACAGCAAGTGGATATGAAGTGACATCTCATTGTGGTTTTGAGTATTGCCCTTTTAAGAGAAAAAAATAAACTTTGAATTTTATTCTTTCTGGTATTTTTTCAGACATATGCTATAAATTTGAAATCTTTGCATATAAAGAATAGATAATGTATTTATTTGCTAGAGCTAACATAACAAAATTCCATAAACTGGGTGGCTTAAGCAGTAGAAATGTATTTTCTCACAATCTGAAGTCTAGAAGCCCAAGATCAAGGTGCCAGCAGCATTGGTTTCTTTTGAGGATCATAAGGGAAGGATCTGTGCTAGGCTTCTCTCCTTGATTTGTGGATGGCCTCCTTCTCACTGCTTTGTCCTTACATGGTCATCCCTCTGCACACAGGCACCCCTTGTGTCTCCCTGTGTCCAAATTTACTTTTATTGTAAGGATACCAGTCAAACTGTATTAGAGACTACTTTAACAGCCTCATTTTAATTTAATCACCTCTTTAAAGGCCCTATCTCCAGATACACAGTATTTTGTTCTAGGCAAGTAATGATGCTCTCAGAGGCACTAGGAAGTATTCAGATCAGTGTGCACTTAACTGAAAAGACCCAGAGTTTGAGTTCTCATTTTTGCCAGTCTGTCACTGTTGTGGTCTGCAAGAGCGCTATTCTTTATCCTAACATGGTGTTGCTAATCTCTTGTGAATTTAGAAACCAAAATACTATTTTTGTTAGAGTTATTTCTATTGTCTGACTCACTGTTGCTGCCTTTATAGTTGAAATTCCTAAGTGATCATTAAATAAATGAGGTTTTATTAAAATATCTTCTCTTAAAATTTGAAAAGAATTCTACACTATTTAATAATTTTAGCTAGTTAGGTAAATATCAGAATGTTTATATAGTCAATAAAGCTAGTGATTTTAGCCAGTGCTTGTCACTATTTCTCAGAACATTTTTATAACTATTCATTAAAAGTATTTTTACCACAAATGACAAAACTTTTAATTCAGCAACACTGATATGGTACCTGCATTTCATCATTTGCAGTTAGATTTATTCTTTAGAAATATTTAAAAGTAAAAAGACTCTTACAATGAATGAAAAGATGCTCAGGATAGGCATTATTTCATGTAAGAAGACATTTGAAAATGTCAAGGTTCTGGATTCATAAGTTGCCACTGAAAGTAACCCCAAAGAGGAAGTTCCAAATGTTTAAAATACTGGCAGCATTATTGTAATAAGTACATAGGCTTCTATGTGGCCACTGTGGGAGACAAAATCAATTTGTATGTATAAACAATAGTACATCTGAAACAGCTTATGTTGGGAAAGAAAGAAAAAAAAAACAAAAAAAAATAGTACAGTTGTTTTAGGTATCTCACATTTTTTAAACATTATGCAGTTATTTATTGTTAATAAATATATGTTGTTAATATGATGTTGACTATCATATGTCCCTCTGGATATCCTGTTATTATTTTTGCTTCAAAAAATCAGTTAAAGAAATTAAGAAAAAGGATGGTCTTTTATATTTATCTACATTTCATTTTCAGTGTTCTTTACTTTTTCATATAAATCTGAGTTTCAGTATAATGCCATTTTCTTTTAACCAGATGGACTGCATCATTTAGCCTTTGTTTAGCATATCTTATAGCACAATTTGCTATCAGTAAATTCTCACAGCTTTTACTTGTTGGGCCAATGTGTTAATTTTACCCTCATTTTTAATAACTTTTTATTTTGTCATAGTTTCAGGCTTACAAAAAAGTTGCAAGAATGTTACAAAGAACTCTTGTATATCTTTCATCCAGATTTCCCAGTTAACATTATACTAGATATGCTTAACTTAATATTTTCTTCTCTAGTCTTCTCTTCCTTTCAGAGAGATCTAATTTGCCTTTTTAAAAAATTTATTTTTATTTTTTAGTGACAGGGTCTTGCTCTGTCACCCAGGCTAGGGTGTAATTTGCCCTTACCCATCTATTAAGTATTTTTCATATCTAGACATTTAATTCTTTTAAAATCTTCTAAGTCATTTTTATAGGATCAACTTCCCTAGTGAAATTCTCATATTGTCTTTTACTTGAAAATAGCAGACTTCAGATATAAATAAATTTCTGTATCTGAAGTCTGTATTTCTTTTTTTTTTTTTTAGGTGGAGTCTTTACTCTGTCACCCAGGCTGGAGTACAGTGGCATGATCTTGGCTTGCTGCAACCTCCGCTTCCCAAGTTCAAGTGATTCTCTTGCCTCAGCCTCCTGAGTAGCTGGGACTATAGGCATGTGCCACCATGCCCGCCCAATTTTTGTATTTTTAGTAGAGACGGGGTTTTACCATGTTGGCCAGGCTGGTCTTGAACTCCTGACCTCAGGTGATCCACCTACCTCAGCTTCCCAAAGTGCTGGGATTATAGGCTTGAACCACTATGCATGGCCTGAAGTCTGTATTTCTATTGCCTGTTATTTTTTGCTGGTTCTCTTTCATGTGATCCTTTCTCTTCATAGGCCAATTTTTGTTTTCAGTTTTTTCTATTGTGTTCTGAGCATTGTATTTGCAAAATGTAGTGCATTTTGCAGAAATATCTTTAGGCCTAGGGTGATGTTTTTTTCACTCAAAAAAGATTTTTACTTCTGCCAGATTTCTGGTGACCCTTACAAACTTTATTCCAATTTCAGGATTTGAGACTTCTGGGCTACCCAGATTCCTGAAGGCTGGGCTGCAGTCTCTGATTCACATTTTGAGATCCCCTTATAACTGAGGATAGGGATTAAGCTTCTACCTTTTCCAGACTCTGAACTCCACCTTTTATTTCCATAGACAACAGAGACAGTCAAAAGTGCTGTTGGATCTTTCAGCTGGTTCTTCCTGATGGGGTTATACTCTCAGAGCAAATGCAGCTCCAAATGCTGCCCAATTCTCAGGATTTTCATCTACTTCATGGGTATTGGTCTAGTAATCCTTCACTAATTTGTTAGCTGTCTAATGTCTACAAACAGATTTAAGAAAGTATTTTGTCTATCTAGTCTTTTTTAAGCGGGACAATTAGTCTGAATTACCCAGTCTGCTATTATAAGAAGAGAAAGTTCAATACCACTTCTTCCATATATATATTTTAGAGTTGACTCATTGAGAATTAGATTATAACCTAACTACATCTAAAAATCCCATTTTCTTAGATAACAGGTATCTGCTGTATAACTTCTACAGTTACAGGGCAAAAATAGAATATACTGTTAACATCTAGCAGTTAAATTAGAGGGCTTAATATATAGCTACCTTTCTCCTCATCTTTTTTCAGGGCCTCCTATTTCTTTATTTGTTTCCAATGATTGCTGGAGGCCCATTTTTGTTTTACAGAAACTAGATCTGTCACATTCTAGCAGTTTGTATAGCCTAATAATCAGTCGGTAAAGTGATTAGAAAAGCTATCTATTCTCAAAAAAAAAAAAAAAAAAAGAAATGCTATCTATTTTGGTGGAATTTATTCTCTTTTTCATGTATCTTCTCTTTGTTGGGCTTGAAAAAATGCTTGCTAGACTCTTGCGCCTGTGAGTGCATTTTGTTCATCTCAGTGATGAGTATGTGAACCATAAGGAGGTATTCTAGAAAAGTGGGGCTGCTCTGTAACCCTTCATTCATTTCATGTTTCCTGGAAAACTCACACCACATGGATGGCACTCTGACTTAAATGTGAAAAACCTTAGCAGTCCACATTAGAAGTCTTTAACCACAGAAGAAGCCGTGGGATAGAGTATGCATCCTTAGGAGGATATTAAGAATATTTACAGTTGGGAAACTTAGGGAGGAGGTAAATGAAAGTTTAGGGATAATTCTACTTAAAAAAGTAGGAATGCAGAGATTATTTTTATAAACTCATGCAAATCAGAGAACTGAATTAATAGTAAGAATTTAAAACTTCCTTTTTTTTTTTTCTTTGAGCTGGAGTTTTGCTCTTGTTGCCCATGCTGGAGTGCAATGGCCCGATCTCGGCTCACCACAACCTCCGCCTCCAAGATTCAAGCCATTCTCCTGCCTCAGCCTCCTGAGTAGCTGGGATTACACACATGCATCACTACACCCAGCTAATTTTTTTGTACTTTTAGTAGAGATGGGGCTTCTCCATGTTGGTCAGCCTGGTTTGGAACTCCCGACCTCAGGTGATCTGCCCACCTCAGCCTCCCAAAGTACTGGGATTACAGACATGAGCCACTGTGCCCAGCCAGCATTTAAAACTTCTTTGAGAAGCATCTAATCTCCAGAAAAAAATTTATACTCATCTATTAACAGAGTAGTCTTCAATCATAAAGCATTGAAATATATCAAGTATCAATATAACCACAGTTTTAATAAAAGAAAATGTAAGCATCATTTAACTAGTTAATCTTCAACTAATCTAAGCAATTATTTTTTGCTTTAGTTTTCATAGTGGCTTTAAAAAGATGTCAGAAACACTGTTTTGACTAGAATTGTAAATTCCTTTCTGAACTTCTGAAGGGCTAGAATTGTAAATTCCCTTCTGAACTTCTGAAGTGCTAGACTAAGAACAGAGTTTATAAACTTTTAAAAAGTAGTAGTTAAAACAAATAAAGAAATATAATACAGTGTTTTTAAAATTTAAAATTGATAAGTAAATTGGTTTTCTTGATTAGTTATGCATTTTTTCTCAATTTTATAATTAAAAAGGTCTAATACTTTGCTGCATTTAATTAAATATGTAGTCTCATACTGGTATTTTGCCAGAGTAGTATTTTATTTATTTATTTATTTATTTTGAGACAGAGTCTCACTCTCACCCAGGCTAGAGTGCAGTGGTGCAATCTTGGCTCACTGCAACCTCCTTTCACCTCCTGAGTTCAAGCAGTTTTCCCGCCTCAGCCTCCTGAGTAGCTGGGACTCAGGCGCACACCTAGTTTTTGTATTTTTTGGTAGAGACAGGGTTTCACCGTGTTGGCCAGGCTCTTCTTAAACTCTTGACCTCAAGTAATCCACCTGCCTTGGCCTCCCAAAGTATTGGGATTACAGGCGTGAGCCACCGTGCCTTGCCAGAATAGCATTTTCATATCACATTTAAAATGCACTAAGCTGGCCGGGTGCTGTGACTCATGCCTGTAATCCCAGCACTTTGGGAGACTGAGGTGGTCAGATCACGAGGTCAGGAGTTCCAGACCAGCCTGGCCAACATAGTGAAACCCATCTCTACTAAAAATACAAAAATTAGCCGGGCACGGTGGCATGCACCTGTAGTCCCAGCTACTCAGGAGGCTGAGGCAGGAGAATCGTTTGAATCTGGGAAGCGGAGGTTGTGGTAAGCCAAGATTGTGCCATTGTACTCCAGCCTGGGCAGCAGAGCGAGACTCCTTCTCAAAAAAAAAAAAAGCACTAAAGATGAATTATGGTTTGGATTTTTCTAGATCCTTAAGTTGTAATTATGTGCAAATTTTCTTCCTTTATTATAAAAAATTTCAGAGGATACAATAGACCTGATGAAAATATTTCAGTGAATAGAGACAAACCTGAATACTGTCATTAAATAAACTTCTGGTACTAAAGTGTATTCTTTGTTTTCACATGCTTTAGTAAGGGAGCAATAAAATTAAAAATGTTTATTGTAATAAACAGTTTCTAATGAGCAATTTCTTTACTAGATGTTTTTCACTATTAGGGAAAGCTCTGTTTTTTCTGTTAGACCCTTGATATACACATTTTCTTTTTACAAAATTTTCCACACGTTCAGTTTTTTATTAAATATAATGTTATTTGAGAATTTTCCAGGGTTAGGAGAAATCATATGTTTTCCACACTCCCCCACTCCAAGCTATTTTACTATCTTTTCCTTACTTTCAAAAAGGCCTTTCATTTTCTGGAGGAAGAATTTATTTATGATGATATGTCTTTTTACTTTTTCCTGTGTGTAAGATATTGAGACACAGAACATAGAAAACAAAGGCTAAAGCATAAAGATTACAAGATTTAATTATTTCAGGGTTACATTTAGGCTTTTGAACTTAGTATTAAGTAGTATCATAGGTAAGTACTAATCAAGTCAGAACTAATAACTATCTTTTCTCCTTCTTTCTCCAAACTTGCTGAAGGGGGAAACGATGTCCTGTACTACTGTTAATTGCTATATATAATTGAAAAATCCTGATAATGATTGTCCATTTTCACTTAGCGTGGACATATATCAGGAAGCTACATGACATCAAAGAAGGGTCAACATAACAAAAAATTTAAAAGTAAAGAATATGATGAGTACAGTACTACCTACAGTGATGACAACTTCGGTAACTACAGTGATGACAACTTTGGTAACTACGGTCAGGAAACAGAGGAAGATTTTGCCAATCAGCTGAAACAATACAGACAAGCTAAAGAAGCCTCAAATACTGCTTTAGGGTCATCATTTTCTAAAGAATCAGGGAAAAAACAGAGAATGAAAGGAGTTCAGCAAGGTAAGTTTGAAATTACAGTCTGTCTTAGAATATGAGAACCTTATTAAAACAGGAAGCTATGGAGTAAAACTTAGAAACTTCTTATCCCCTCTCAAGATTGGCTTATGAGCAACATGACACTGAAATGAAGTAGTGAGGAGCCACAATCTATATAACTACCCTTTAATTATCGTTGCATACAGGAATCAGTTATGAGTAAATTTGGTTATTTCTATGACTTTATTTTTTTCTTGATTTTCTAGCAATATGTCTTTGAAAAATATTAACGTAGCCTTTAGCTGAAATAAAGGGAAAATAATTTTTCTACACGTATGTTGTTGTACTGAGCAAGTTTGCTCCTGTAGTCTAGATGTTGTGGTATCAGGGATCATCCCACTTGGAGAATAAGGGTAATGTAGAGAAGTCTTACTCATCCCTTCCCACCTGGGGCTTTTCTTTTCAAGCTGCTACTTGTTTGTTCTCTTAAAGAACAGAATATTGGCCAGGCCAAGTTGCTCACATCTAAAGTCCCAGCTACTCAGGAAGCTGAGGAGGGAGGATTGCTTGAGCCCAGCCAGGATTTTGAGGTTACAGCGAGCTATGATCTTACCACTGTACTCCAGCCTGGGTGATAAGAGTAAGACCCTGTCTCTAAAAAGAAAAACATGATTTTTGTAATTTGGGTGTCTTTTTACATACTTTTAAATGCCAAGATTTTCAAAAACAAAAAAAAGTTTAATTTTTCCTGGAGATATATGTGTATATATCTACTCAAAATTATCAGTGGAAATTTGATTTGCTATTAACCACTGATATCTACAGTGTCTTCCTTAAATAGGAATATAATATTTGATCCTTTTAAAAACAAACAGGCTTGTTAATGATCTTATGGTAAGGAAAATTAAAAGGAATAAAACCTGCTTTTGCTTCTCTAGCCATGTGGATCCTGGTTCCTTGCCTTCCTATGTTGTTAATGTCCCTTAAGAAACAGTACCAAGGAGATATATTAAGATTTAATTTGTTTTCCTTGAATCTAGAAGGAAAAAAAAGAATGCACTGTATGTTATAGACTATTAAAATATGCTGTTCCTTATAAACTAATAAATTGACAGGTATGCTCTTTTTCTTTTAAATTTAAGTACGTTTTAACTTTTCTAGGTATTGAACAGAGGGTTAAAAGTTTTAACGTTGGTCGTGGACGTGGCTTGCCGAAGAAAATCAAACGAAAAGACCGTGGGGGAAGAACCAATAAAGGGCCTAATGTTTTTTCAGTATCGGATGACTTTCAAGAGGTACTGAGAATTTAGATATAAGGAAGGAGAAGCTTTTTCATCTTTTAATTTATTTGGTGGCAAAGAAAGCATTGTGATTTTAATGATACATTGCTAATAAATGAAAAATTACCAGCTCAGATAAAATGAGGTATCTATAACCTCCAAAAAATAGTTGTTAATTAGTTGTGATACTAGTATAGAAGTACACATTTAGGTGACTTTGAAATAAAATTGATGTGTTTGAAAGAACCTCAAAATAAAGTTGATAAGTTTGAAAGCAAAAATATATCCTCTATTAGTCTTCTTTTGTGCTTTTCTTTTCTAAGAGTCATCTTCCACAGATGTAATTGACAATAAAATGTTAATAGCTCAATAAGTAGCAGGGATAAAAAGGGAGGCAGTGGTAAATTAACTTTCTTGTTAGAGTTGAAAGCATTAAAGAGAAGAAAGGGGGATATAAATGGTTGAAAGGCGAACTTATGTATGTTACATGTGGTAGATATTCAATAAATTTATGTTAAATTGAGTCGAACTCTGAACATGAACATTTTAACCTTGTAGCAACTCCCTAAATTACAGTGGTCCAATTCCTGTATTCTGCTGTTCCAATAAGATTTGATTGAATTATAGAGGCAAGGGTTTGTCATTAAATGCTGTAGCTTTGGCCAGGTGCAGTGGCTCATGCCTGTAATCCCAGCACTTTGGGAGGCCGAGTCGGGCAGATCACTTGAGATCAGGAGTTCAAGACCAGCGTGGCCAACATGGAGAAACCACGTCTCTACAAAAATACAAAAATTTGCCAGGCATGGTGGTGCATGTCTGTAGTCCCAGCTACTTGGGAGGCCAAGGCAGAAGAATCGCTTGAATCCAGGAGGCGGAGGTTGCAGTGAACCAAGATATGGCACCACTACGCTCCAGCCTGGGTAACAGAGTGAGATTCCATCTCAAAAAAAAAAAAAAAAAGCTGCAACTTTGAGTGAGAGCTAAGTATATAGCTAAGCTGTATACTATAATTTGAAAATACGTGGTTTTCTGATCTCTCAGTTTAAAGATAATGGGCAAAGATTTCTTAATATGCACTCCTTAGTATACTGTTTAAAGATATGTTAACAGGTGTGACCTAAAAAAATGAGTTAGGCCCAAATAAATTAGCAAAACCCAGCATATACCATCTGCTTTTGGAGATTCTCAGTTGACATTAATGTAGTAAAGCTTCTAAGCAGCTTAGGCAAAAAGAAGCCTATTTTACTTTGTTCATCCCATCATTGACTCAACCACAAACTCTTTTTTCCCTACACACCTACTGACATTCACTGAGCCACTCACTGTTCCATGGAACAGCAGCTTTGGAATTATTATAGTTATTATTTTAGAATTTTGGGGTGACTAAAAACCTGCCCTGTCATCTTCTTAGATGTAGACCTTCAGAATATGCTGTTTTTCCTAACCCAAACTAATACAAATGCTTTCTAAGTAGGCCTGCTCCTATACCCAGTTCTTATATCCTATACCTTTAAAAAATTAGCTTCCAGGTAAGTGTGACTTTCAGCAAGTTATACCTGTCTCTGGGCCTCTATTTGCTTAATCTGTAAAATGAGGGCATAGTATCAAGGGTCCCTTCAAGTACAACATTTTAGATGTCTGTAGACCTGGGCTATACCTAAAAGATAATCATGTAAGAGAAAAATCAAGATACAAATACATTATTAATCATGTCAGTTTATTGGCTGTCATGAGAGACAGTTTTTACAATTCCAGAAGCGACTAGGAGTATGCCAGAGCCCAAGGAAGCAGTTCATGTTCAGGAGTGGTCTGCAGGTGGCCCATCCAGAATAGCATGAACATGCAGGCCAGAGTGGCCAACATAGATCCAACTCCATCCTAGGCATTTCAGAGACTATGAGAGTCTCCAAAGCCAAATCAATTCAGGAATACTTTCAGATTCATCATAATTTTTTTTGAAAAATCAAAAGTTGTCACGGAAGAAGCAATTTTTTGGCTTTCACTGAATTTTAAAGGCTTCTTCATTGTATTGGCCCTAATACTCTTAAATTGTTTTAGCGTTTACCTATTATATAGTTTTTGTAATAAATATTCTTTTCCTGGTAGATCCTTACATTTGCTCTACCTGATACATATATTAATATATTATGCTCTTGTCTCTTGTATGAATATATCTTCTAAAGTAAATTTTAAAACGAACAAGTACAGTAGGTAGCTTGATTTTTTTCTCCCTCCATCCTTGTAATGCAAAGAATATGGAGTTACAAGGCACAGTTCCTGAGTTCTGTCAGTCTGGTAACTCACCATGTGACCTTTGGCAAGGCACTGTCTTCTCTAATTCATTTTCATGTTTGTCCAGTGAGGGTGATGGACTCCATTACTTCTATGGTTCTTCCAGCTCTTATATTACTAGAGATTTTATGGGTAGAAAACATTTGTGAGTCTTCTTTAGGCTCAAACTTAAAAGGTTTATCTTCTAGGCACTTAATTTTGCCCTAAAAATTTATTTGTTAAAGTTGCTTTCGATTTTCTATAGTACCTTGATTATAATCAGGTTTCCTATAGCTGTGGACACTGTGATACTTTGTACTCATTTAAATGGAACTAAACTAAAAAACAAAACACCTCTCCCCCTACAATCCTCTATTAAAACAATGAAACATTATTTGAAAGTAATGTATACAGAAAGAGTAAGTTACTAATGAAACGTAAATACAACTTGCATTTTTCAGGGTGTGTGTGTGTGTGATTACCTAACTCTTTTACTTACTAATTTCAGAATTACATTCCTCAGGTTGGCTCATTGATTTTGCATAATGCACTCTCTTTGGCTGTTTATTTTATTTTGTAGCAGCCATGATTCCTTCTACAGAATGCCTGTGTGAGCTAGTCTTTATATCTGCTTATTCGAAACAAATCTGTAAACATAAAAAATTTTTGTGAATCAAATTTGTATAGATTTGAGACACTTTAAATAATTCTATCAGAGTATATTGTAAGTAATTTCATTGTGTTTTCCTGGGGTAAATTAGGTATATTATATTTTTTAAATGAACCTCTAGGATTATCTGTTTACTTGGTATTCTTGTACCTTTTTCAGAATTCTTACAGTAAAATGTGGTTTTAGCTGTGACTGCTGAGGATCAGATTTCAGTGTAGACATCTGTTGCCTCAATATTTGCTGTGAGGCAAGTTCTTGTTTTCATTGAACTTTATGCTCCATCTTTTAGCAAATTAAGAGAAAAGGGAAAACAGAAATCAAATCAGAAGAGTAAATAGTCATTGAACTCCCATGTTGTATAGGGCACAATGCTTGCCAGGTGCTTGAAAAATAATGTTGATTTTTTTAGAGTTGATGAATGTAACTCATTTCATTTAGCATGGCTAAGCCTCATACTCTGTCTTGTTACTCAATCTTATACTTAAAGCAGAAGTTGAATAGGGGACTCAGAAGAAGTAAGGAAAACAAGGCTATGAGATTTCTTTTCCTTAAATTTTCTTAATTTTTTTCTTAACTTTTAAAATTTAAAAGTTAAAGGTAATACATGCTCACTGTTTATTTGCCCTTTTTTTTTTCCCTCTAAAGAAAGTACAAAATAACCATACACACATAAAATCTCTAATCCTGCCATACAGAGATGTACACTGTAAAATATGGGGGTATATTCTTTTTGTCTTCTTTTTTTTTTTTGCCTCTATTATTATAGGATTGGGATCAACTTTTTACTTCATAAAATACTGTAAACATTTTTTTTTAGACAGTCTCACTCTGTCGCCCAGGTTAGAGTGCAGTGGTGTGATCTCAGCTCACCGCAGCCTCAGCCTCCAGAGTTGCCAGGATTACAGAGGCATGCGCCACCATGCCCAGCTAATTTTTTGTATTTTTAGTGGAGACAGGGTTTCACTGTGTTGGCCAGGCTGGTCTCAAACCCTTGGCTTCAAGTGATCCCAAAGTGTTGGGATTACAGGTGTGAGTCACCATGCCTGACTTGTAAACATTTTTTATGATTCAAGGTTGTTGATTTTTTAATGACTGCATAATATTCTACCACCCAAATGTATTTGATGAGTCTTCTAGTTTTAGATGTGTGTAGAGTGTTTCTAGTTTTGCTGTTTGTTTTACTGTGTCAGTATTTCTGCAGTAATTGATTGTATGAATAAATCTTAGTGTGTCTCCCTGATAATTCTTTCAAAATAATCTGGAAAAGTACAAAATTGTGTGTCAAACAATATGAATATTTTAAAGTCTTTTATAACATGCCTATCAATAGTATATGAGTGCTTATTTTATTGTACCTTTGCCCAAATTGAGAATTATTGTGAATTTTAAACCTTTTTTATAATTTTATTTTAAAATAATTATGCATCTTCATTAAAATAGAAAGAAATAGGCTTTCTTGCAACCACTAGTAGTATAAGTAGATTACCAGATGCATATATCTCTCCAAATAAATGAATAGCATCAGAATGTTTAATCTTGATCACTTTTTATAGTCAATATGTACTTTTTTCCAGATCAACTTAATTATACATTTTAACACCTATTAATATTTCATGTGTTGCATTCAAATGAAATTTTTTTCTTGCAGTATAGTAAACCAGGGAAAAAATGGAAGGTTATGACTCAGGAATTTATTAATCAGCACACAGTGGAACACAAAGGAAAACAAATCTGTAAATACTTCCTGGAAGGGAGATGTATTAAGGTAAATTTATAGGGGTATCATAAATCATTTTAACATCCAAAATAATCTGTAAAATTAAAGTCTTTTGGGGAATGGTTAGTTTTTTTCTCCTGTCAATGTGGTTGTAATAAAACTGGGTCTTTAAAATGTATCTTGTATGGAAATACTGTACATTAAAGCTCATTTAAATATGTTCCAGGACAGTACCATAATTTGTTGAAATCAGATTTTATTTAAAAGACACATAATGCTATGTGGCAAGTACTGCTCAAAGTATAACTAATATTAAATGATTTAATCTTACAGTGACCTACAAAGTAGTTAATGTTGTTATCCCCATTTTTTTCATGGCACTAAGAGGTTAAGTAAGTACCCATGGTAGCTCAACTGGAAATGGTGAGTGCTGGTTGAATTCAGACAGTATTATCCTTTGAGGTCTTGCTCACTGTGCTGCCTCAGTGCACATAGCTACATCCACTGTCTTGGGCAGGAATTCTAAGGGGTCATTTGAGTTATTATTTGTTCATTATTAAAGACTGAAGATAATGATCATAATTTTACCATGAAACACCATGGAGAAAATTCAGTTGTTGTTTCTTTGTTTCTCTTTGTTTCTTAACTTTTTTCTTTCTCTTTTTCTTTTCTTTTTGTGAATAGGGAGATCAGTGTAAATTTGATCATGATGCAGAGTTGGAGAAAAGAAAAGAGATCTGCAAATTTTATTTACAAGGATATTGTACCAAAGGAGAGAACTGCATTTATATGCATAATATCCTTTATTTAAAATCTATGTTAAACAAAATGCTGGGATATTTAAAGCATCATTGAGGTTTTAAAAAATAATAAATACACCCTAGAAAGCCTAGTTTGGTTTTAAATTTAAAACAACACATTACATAAACCCAGTCTAGTCAGAATTTGTACTTCAAAAGAGCAAACTGACTTTTATTCTTTAGGAAAATGAGATAACTGCCCTTTGGAAAAAATTCTGTGAAGTGAAGGTACTTTATATTTCATGTAATCAGCTTAAAGTATTTCAAGAGACTGTGCTTACTGAAGGAGTAGTTGGCAAAATACTTATTCCATAATTATTTTACTTAAGTTCATGAGTAATAAATTATCATTGTGAAAATTACAAAAGTCTTATCAAATCTTCCACTCAATGATAAATGCTGTATATTCTTCCCCACTCTCCCTTGGGAAATACATACATTTAAATAGTGTTCCTGCTCCTACCCAAATTGGAATTTCACTATATATAGTGTTTCTGTCCTTTTTTTTTTTAAATGTATTCTGCAATTTTCCATCTTAATTTCCCCTCAAATATCTATCAGGTTCCTCACTATCACTTATGACTAATGAAGTTTTCCCCCATGGAATTGAAACTCTATCAGAGACAAAATGTTTATATATATGGATTTTTTTCTGGACTTCGTGTTTGGCTCCATGGATTTGTTCACCTTCATGTCAGTGTCGCTTTGCTGTGATTATTTCTGCCACAACAGCACACTGTGATATTTGGTAAATTTTCACGTTTATTTTTCCAGATCTTTAAATTCTGATGGCATGTTCAAAAAATGTGAAAAAAAAAGAAAGTGAATAAATTGGAAAATGAAAAATGCCTGTTATCATAGCTCTAAATGTCAGAAAATTGAACTATGCAATTACCAGGGGAATAAATGGTGAATTCCTTTGTAACTCAGGAGAACAGAAAAATTTCCTGTGTCTCAAAATCCAGAAGCAAAAAGGGAATAGATTGAAATGTTGACTCCATGAAAAAGCTTACAGTTGCAAAACAAATATATATAACATGAACTAAACAAAAAGATAATAAAGCAGGAAAGATTATGTGTAATTTATATCACTTAGGAAGAGGTAATACCCTTAATAATTAGTTTCTAAACATTGAGAAGAAAAATGAGGCAAGAGATACAGATAATTCCAGAAAGGGAAATGCAGATAGTCCCAAAACATATAGAAAGATGTTCAATGTTCCTAATAAGTGGAATGTAATTTAAGTTACACTGAGATAACATATGCAACTGTGTCAGGTTTGCAAAAATAAAAAAACCATGACAGCAAAGTTTGTTTGTAAGGATATGAGAAAATAGATACCTTCATACCTTGTTGCTGGCAATGTCAAAATGGTGCATTCTTATGGAGGAGAGCTTGGCAATGTCTGGCAAAATTACACATGCATTTACCCTTTAACCCAGCAATCCCATGTTTTGCAAATTCTTACCAATAGACCTGGGCAGTGATTACTGATGGCTGCTAAAATCATGAGGTAAAAAGTTAATTAGTAATTTTACAATTGATGGATGAAGCTGACAACACCCGAAAGAACTGATCAGTCTTAACATCACTAAAAAGAAGCAACCAGATATTAAATGCCTTTTGTTATGATATAGTAGAGTATTCAAATACCATCTATGACAAATATTAAAATTAACAAATAATACAAAAATGGAAAGGGGAACTTCTCGAGATCAACAAAAGTAACTTGAGAGATAATATTAACTAGTTTCAATTTGTGAATCATCTTTGTGTCCTGATCTGAATAAAGGAATTATAAAAACGTTTTTTAAAAGTCTGGAAAATTTGTATATTGACTGGGTACTAGTTGAGATTAACACATTAATTTTGACAGGTTGGTAATGAAGTCATGATTGGTAAGAAAAAGTATTCCTGGCCAGACATGGTAGCTCACGCTTGTAATCCTAACACTGGGACACCGAAGTGGGAGGATTGCTTGAGGCCAGGAGTTTGAGACCAGACTGGGTAATATAGTGAGACACCCCTCCCAACCCCATCTCTATAAAAACTAATTTTAAGAGGAAAGGGTCCGGCTGCGGTGGCTCATGCTGTAATCCCAGCACTTTGGGAGGCCAAGGTGGGTGGATCACCTGAGGTCAGGAGTTTGAGACCAGCCTGGCCAACATGGTGAAACCCCATCTCTACTAAAAATACAAAAATAAGCTGGGTGTGGTGGTGTGCACCTGTAATCCCAGCTACTGGGGAGGCTGAGGCAGGAGAATCACTTGAACCTGGGAGATGGAGGTTGCAGTGAGCTAAGATGGTGCCAGTGCACTCCAGCCTGGGTGACAGAGCAAGACTCCATCTCAAAAACAAAACAAAAAGGAAAGAAACAGTATCCCTTATCTGTTCAAAATAGGTATGGAAATATTTATAGCAAATGATGAAAGTTGTTGAACCTATGAGGTCAGCATGAGAGGGAGTTCATTTTATTATTCTTTCTACTTTGATATGGTGAATAACCTTCAAATAAACTTGAAAAACAATTCTAAGTAATGTCATCCTTTAGAGATAACCATGCTTACAGTATGGCATAAAGCCTTTCAGACCTTTTCTATGCTACGGTATGTATGTATGTATGAATGGATATGTATGTGTTTATACACATAATTTTTTACATAAATGAAATCTATAATGATTGTGAATATTGTACTTTTAAATTTAATATTTACATTAATTCATATGGAATGTATTTTAATATGCTATGTGTTACAGGGACCTAATTTTTTTTCCAGATGATTAACTCACTGTCTCATCTTTACTGATTTAAAACGGCATTTTTACCAGACCCTAAATTCTCATTTTTACACAGTTTTGCTTCCATACTAATCTATTGTGGTATTTGATTATTCCCCTCTGTAACAATATGTTTGATATTTGGTAGGGCAAATACACCTTCCTTCTTTATACAAAATGTTGTAATATTCTGAGGTGAGAAGTGATTTGGCAAATGAAAATAAAAACAAATAAGATGTTGTAATAAATTTGTTATATTCAAGAAAAATAAAATTTTTTGAATTTGACATATTTCTTTAGAAAAATATTTTATTGAATTCTGTATCTGAAAGCTTTCAGTCTATTATGGAGTTTTTGTTACATAGTCATGCTGTTTGTAAATAATAATTTTACTTCGTTTACAATATCTGTACCTCTAATTTTAATTGTATTGGCTACATTTCCAGAAATATTAAATAATAGTGATTGTGGAAGACATAAACATATTTTAATGATAATGCCTTTTTGTTTTAGCTTGTGGCTGCAGTTTTAAAGTAGGTTTTTAAAAATCAAAGTATACTTTTATTTTACTAAGGATTTTTTAAATCTAAAAAGGATTTTGAATTTTATCATTTTCCTTTTGCATCTGCCAAAATGATCATATGATTTTTTTTTAACCTTATCAGTGTTTACAATAGTAAATTTCCTAAACACATCCGGCTGTTCCCTGAACACAAACCACCTGAGAATGGTATATTTTTCACTATACTTCTAGATTTAGTGTTTTCTTTACAAGTTTGTCTCCAAAATCTTAAGATTAGCCTGTAGTTTATTATTGGGATATTTGCCTTTAACATAACATATTAAGCCTCTTAATTTTCATTATAAATATAAGCTCTTGCTACAAAATTTTCATACTATTTTATTTCATTGTGGAAAGTAACAGCTTAGTTAATTAAAATATAATAGTGTTTGCTATAATAGTTATAAATGTGTTTTTTTTCCATTAAAAAGTGGCTTTCAAGGCCAGGTGATGTGGCTCATGCCTGTAATCCCAGCAACTTGAGAGGCCAAGGTAGGCGGATCATTTGAGGTCAGGAGTTTGAGCTCAGCCTGACCAACAAGGTGAAACCCCATCTCTACTAAAAATACAAAAAAATTAGGTATGGTGGCCCCCGCCTGTAATCCCAGCTACTTGGGAGGCTGAGGAAAATCACTTGAACCCAGGAAGCAGAGGTTGCAGTGAGCCCAGATTGCGCCACTGCAATCCAGCCTAGGCGACAGAGCTAGACTGTCTCAAAAAAAAAAAAAAAAAAGTGGCTTTCTAGTTTTAATAGAGAAAAAAGCTGTTTGAATGTTTCTGTATAATTAACCTTAATAACATAAAAATAAGCTAATGTGATTATAGTAAATTCAGTGTAATGTATTATAATACAGCCTTATTAATTCAGCAGAATTAATGGTTTTGTGTGTGTGTGTGTGTGTGTATGTGTATTAAGAACACTTAACATGAGTTCTTCTACCTTAACAAAATTTTAGGTATACAATATTTTTGACTAGAGGTGTACAATGTTATATAGCAGATCTCTAGAACTTAATCATTTTGTCTAACAGTTGTAGGTTTTGGTTTAAAAAAAAATTAGAACTTGATTTTACTTGGTGTTTTCCTTAATATTTTCATTTACATGAATTTCCATGCAAGTTCTATCATAGTGGAGCAAAATGTTACCAAGGGGACAACTGTAAATTTTCCCATGATGATCTGACTAAAGAAACAAAGAAACTTTTGGACAAAGTGAGTAATATTTTTGTACCTTGATTAGGTCTCTCCACAAATACATTTGACTTGAATCATATTTTATAAATCACATTTTATGAAACTGCTGAGAAATTGAAGGTTTGTTTTATATTTTATTCTATTGGAGCAATATTCTTTACCTTTTTGAGCTTCATTCTGTTTATAAAAATGAGGAGTAAGCTATCTCCAAACGATTTCAACTGTTCTTGCTCTCTTTTTCTCTTTCTCTCTGTCTCTTTCTTGCTTGCTTTTTCTTCTTTCTCTTTTTCTTTCTTTCACTCTCTCTTCTTTTTTTTTTTTCGATTCTTTTTTTTTTTTTTTGGCAGGGTCTCACTATGTTGCCCAGGCTAAGTGTAGTGGCGCAATCTTGGCTCAGCTTACTGCATGCCCTGCTCCATGCCACCACCACCACCTCCCCTCTCCCCCACCCTCCACCCTGTGTGTCCCACCCTGCCCCTGGGGCCATCCTCCCACCTCAATCTCTCGAGGCAGGCATTACCATGCCCAGTTAATTTTTGCATTTTTGGTAGAGATAGAGGTTTCTCCATGTTGCTCAGGCTGGTCTCTTGAACTCAAGCGGTCCACCTGCCTCAACCTTCCAAAGTGTCATGATTATGGGCATGAGCCACTGTGACCAGCCCATTTCAACTTCAGTGTAATTTTTTCTACTACAAAACTTAAGTCTTCCTAGTTTTAAATGTGAGGAAAAGAGCTCGCTTTGAAATAGTAATCTTTGCCAATTATTTTTAGGTGTTGAATACTGATGAAGAACTCATAAATGAAGATGAAAGAGAATTAGAGGAACTTAGAAAGCGTGGCATAACTCCTCTTCCCAAACCACCTCCAGGGGTTGGGCTTCTGCCAACCCCTCCAGAGCATTTTCCCTTTTCTGATCCTGAAGACGATTTTCAGACAGATTTCTCTGATGATTTTAGGAAAATTCCATCTCTTTTTGAAATAGTTGTAAAACCTACTGTGGATTTAGCACATAAAATTGGGAGGAAGTAAGTGAAAACTTTCAAAATGACATCAAATTTTTTTTCCTGAAAACTATCATTAAGAAATTAAGACATATTACAAGCTAATCATGTAATTAAACTTGGGTAGAGATAGCACATACCTGGCATGCATTGCAGATGGCTGCTTCCCCCTTTGTTTTCCATTCCCACCCTCTGCTACTTGCCGTCAGTGCTTTCCCTTATGGAATCCTTATACGGCTTCTGAAACCTCTCAGCATAGTAATCCTGAAGGACCCTGCCTAGTGGGTGGATTTGGCATTCTCGATTATGAGGCTGCACTGTCGTTGATAATGCCTTCAGATTGTGGGAAATAGGCCTCCACATACTTGGTTCTTTGTGAGGAGCAATTCCTTCGGCTATTGGAAGAAGACCTCTGAATCCAGATTTTCATTTTCTAACACCATCATTCCAGCCCAGCTGCCTGTCCCCTAGGATCTGTGCATCTGGGCCCTAAGTCACATTGTTGAATATTTGTTTAGCCTTGACAACTCAGGAAAGCAAGGAGGTCTCGGCCAGTGAGGAGCAAGAAATTTACAGCAAATACCACATTTCATTTGAACCATTAAAAGTATTTCTACTAATGTCAAGAAGATAAGTATGTCCACTACTTTGCTAATATTACATATTGTATCCTAGTCAATGAAATAAGAGAAAGAGAAAAGTTATAAAGATTAGAAGTGGAGTGGCAGCCTCATTATTTGGGAATTTTCCCTCAACCCAAAGGAATCAACAGACAAAACTATTGGAAATAATAATTAAATTAGCAAGATGTCAAGAAAGAACAGCAACATTCAAAAACTGAAGGTCTTTTTATATGCCAACAATAACCAATTATAAATTGTCATAAAAAGTTGTATGGTTATATAGTAGATTCTGATTTTATTGTAAAAGGTTATATATGCCTTAAAAAAAGGACTAGTAGAAGAGAACCAATCAAAAATTTTATCTCTGGGTAGTGGGATTAGGGGTGAGTCTTACTTACTTTTGTACTTTTCTGTATTTTTCAAAAAAGTAAGTTTTAGAACAGCTAACAGTAAGCAGGTGGACTAAAAGGAGGAAAGTAAGAGGTCTATTTCGTGTTTCTACCTATAGACGATATGGAACAAATTGCTTCTTAAGCACACAATATTCTATTCTGATGTAAAAAAATACTTAAGCAATATCTCTTTAGAAGTGTTAACATTCTCGTCTCTTTTTCTTTGAACTAAGAAATATTATTATTTTTGTCTACAGGCCACCAGCGTTTTATAACAGTGCCTCACCACCAGGACCACAATTTCAGGGAAGCAGCCCACACCCTCAACATATCTATAGTTCTGGGTCAAGTCCAGGTCCTGGACCTAACACGTCTCAGGGACACAGTAGTCCTGTGATGCACCCAGGCTCCCCTGGACATCACCCATGTGCAGGACCTCCTGGTCTACCAGTGCCACAGAGCCCACCTTTACCACCTGGTCCACCTGAAATTGTAGGTCCTCAAAATCAAGCTGGAGTACTTGTTCAACCAGACACAGCTTTGACACCACCAAGCATGGGTGGGGCTTACCACTCGCCAGGCTTTCCAGGACATGTGATGAAAGTACCCAGAGAGAATCACTGTTCTCCAGGTTCATCATACCAACAAAGTCCTGGTGAAATGCAGCTCAACACCAGTTATGAATCCCTGCAAAACCCAGCTGAGTTTTATGATAATTACTATGCACAGCATTCTGTACATAATTTTCAGCCACACAGTAACTCTGGTGGTAAGTTTACTTTTTGAAATAATTTATTCATAATTTAAAATACAGTCCTATTTTTCCTTAAAAGCATGATAGAAATGTATGTTTTAAGTAATGCTAAGTAAAATTGGTAAGATTGAAATCTTAAAATGTTTTCAGTTTGCCAAACTTTTGGAACAATAGAACTTCAGATAACTTTTAGAAATACTTTAAAATGACGTAATTTGATAATCCAGTGTGCCTATTATGAAAGCTTTTATTTCTTATGACACTGGTGGAGTTTTGTGCTCACTCAATGTCTGTCTCTCCCCATGTTGTACATGTAGATGGGATATGGCATGGTGAATTTGCCCAGCAGCAGCCTCCTGTTGTTCACGACTCACCTAATCATGGAAGTGGGTCTGATGGCAGCAGCACCAGGACAGGCCATGGCCCTTTGCCTGTACCAGGCCTCCTCCCTGCAGTACAAAGAGCTCTTTTTGTAAGACTTACTCAGAGATACCAAGAAGTTGAAGAACAATCCAGCACCCAACGTCATAGAGCACCAAGCAAGGAAGAAGGTGTGTCAGAAGTTATTAATAGCATCTTACCTATTTGGATGGGTTCAAATTTAAAAATGACTGAGGTGGGTGGATCACCTGAGGTCAGGAGTTTGAGACCAGCCTGGCCAACATGGTGAAACCCCATCTCTACTAAAAATACAAAAATTAGCCAGTGGTGCTGGCATGTGCCTGTAGTACAAGCTACTCAGGAGGCTGAGGCAGCAGAATTGCCTAAACCTGGGAGGGGGAGGTTGCAGTGAGCTGAGATTGCACCACTGCACTCCAGCCAGGGCAACAGAGCAAGACTCTGTCCGAAAAAAATAATAATAATACTTAAAAACGAGCTCTCTCTTGTATTTCTAATTTATCTCGTAGCCACTATCATCTTGTGATTGATTGTGGCTTCAGTGTCATAAATTGCGTTAATAATTAATTGCAAAAGGTTTGGCTTGAAGCAGTGAAAAGATCTGAAGCTAGAGTTTAAGGTTGTGCAGACTTGCAAGCAATTAAGCCTTTTGCTATTTTTTTTTTTTTGAAGAAAAGAAATAGAACAGGAAAAAGACACCTTTCAGTTTGAGCATTTTAAATTCTAGCCCAATTTCAAAATGATTCAGTTATTAGAGACATTTTTATGGTATAGGCTAATATACTTAAGGATCTGCTATAATATTAAGACATATTTTTAAATATAAAATGATTATATGGAAACTATGTTTACCTTATTATTTTTGATGTTGGTAAGTTTTCAACAATTAGTTAATTCAGTAATAGGTGAGACAAGTTTAAAGCATCCAGTTCTGTTTATGAATGCTATTTGGCCACTCTTGAATATGACATTTATGAAAAACTATGTAAAATTATATAACACTACAAGCCATTATATGAACATTTAAATATATATATTTATAATTTTTTAATTTTTACTTTTTGTGGGTACATATATTTATGGGGTACATGAAATATTTTGATACAGGCATGCAATGCATAATAATCACATCAGGGTAAATAGAGTATCCATCACCTTAGGCATTTATCCTCTGTGTTACAAACAATCCAGTTATAGCCTTATAGTTTTTTTTTTAATGTACAGTTAAATTATTATTGACTATATGTTGTGCTATCAAATACTAGGTCTTATTCATTCTTTTTAACCTTTTGTACACATTAACCATCCCCACTTCCTCCCTATCTGCTAACTACCCTTCCCAGTCTTAGTAACCATCCTTCTACTCTCTATGCCCATGAGTTCAATTGTTTTAATTTTTAGCTCCCACAAATAAGTGAGAACATGAAAAGTTTGTCTTTCTGTGCCTTGCTTATTTCACTTAACATAATGACCTCCAGTTCCTTGTTGCAAATGAACAGGATCTCATTCTTTTTATGGCTGAATAGTACTCCATCGTGTATATGTGCCACATTTTCTTTATCCATTGTCTGTTTTTTTAGTTTGTTTTGTTTTAAGATGAAGTCTTGGCTAGGCACGGTGGCTCATGCCTGTAATCCCAGCACTTTGGGAGGGTGAGGCGGCTGGATCACGAGGTCAGGAGTTCAAGACCAGCCTGGCCAACATGGTAAAACCCCATCTATACCAAAAATACAAAAAAATTAGCCGGGCATGGTGGCATGCACCTATAATCCTAGCTACATGGGAGGCTTAGGCAGGAGAATTGCTTGAACCAGGACCCAGGAGGCAGAGGTTGCAAAAAAAAAAAAAAAAAAAAAAGATAAGAGTTTCACTCTGTTGTCCAGGTTGGAGTTCAGTGGCGCAGTCTCAGCTCACTGCAACCTTCACCTCCCAGGTTCAAGTGATTCTTGTGCCTCAGCCTCCCTAGTGGCTGGGATTACAGGTGTGCACCACCATGCCCAGCTAATTTTTTTTTTTTTTTGAGATGGAGTCTCACCTTGTCACCAGGCTGGAGTGCAGTGGCTTGATCTTGACTTACTGCAACCTCCGACTCCCTGGTGCAAATAATTCTCCTGCCTCAGCATCCTGAGTAGCTGGGATTACAGGCATGCACCACCATGTCCAGCTAATTTTTGCATTTTTAGTAGAAACGAGGTTCCACCACGTTGGCCAGGATGATCACCATCTCCTGACGTTATGATCTACCCACCTTGGCCTCCCAAAGTGCTGAGAGATGCCTGGCCTATTTTTATATTTTCAGTAGAGACAGGTTTCACTATGTTGCCCAGGCTGGTCTCAAACTCCTGACCTTAGGTGATCTGCCCACCTCAGCCTTCCAAAGTGCTGGGATTACAGGTGTGAGCCACTGCACCCAACCATTGTCTGTTGGTGGACACTTAGGTTGCTTCCAAATCTTGGCTATTGTGAATAGTGCTGCGGTAAATGGGAGAGTACAGATATCTCTTTGATATACTGATTTTTTTTCCTTTGGGTATATACCTTGCAGTGGGATTTCTGGATCAGATGGTAACTTTATTTTACAGACTTGAAAATTATATAGACATGTAAATTTTATTTACAGGCGTGACAGGGGTCTAGTTTTACTCTTCTGCATATGGATATCCAGTTTTTCCAGCACCGTTTATTGAATAGATTGTTCTTTCCCCAGTGTATGTTTTTGGCACCTTTGTTGAAAATCAGTTCACTGTAGATGTATGGGTTTGTTTCTGGGTTCTTTGTTCTGTTCCATTGGTCTATGTGTCTTTTTTGTTGTTGTTAGTTTGGGGGTTTTTTTGTTTTTTTTCTTGAGACAGGGTCTCACTCCATTGCACAGGCTGTAGTGCAGTGGTACAATCTCAGTTCACCACTAGCTCTGTCTCCTGGTTTTGAGCAATTCCGGCCTCCCAAGTCTGTGCCTCCCGAGTAGTTGGGACTACAGGTGCACACCACCATGCCCAGCTGATTTTTTTGTATTTTTAGTAGAGACAGGGTTTTTCCATGTTGGCCAGGTTGGTCTCAAATGCCTGGCCTCAAGTGGTCTGCCTGCGTCAGCCTCCCAAAGTGCTGGGATTACAGGTGTGAGCCACCACGCCCAGCTTATGTGTCTGTTTTTATGCCAGTACAATGCTGTTTTACTTACTGTAGCTCATCAAATTATAGTATAATTTGACGTCAGGTAATGTAATTCCTCTAGTTTTGTTCTTTTTGCTCAGGATAGGTTTGGCTATTCTGAGTCCTTTGTGGTCCCATATAAATTTTAGGATTGTTTTTTCTATATCTGTGAAGAACGTCATAGGCATTTTGATTGGAATTGCATTGAATCTATATATAGATTGCTTTGGATAGTATAGACATTTTAACAATATTGATTCTTCCAATCATGAACATGGAATATCTTTTCAATTTTCGGTGTCCTCTTCAGTTTCTTTCTTCAATGTTTATGAACATTTTTTGTTACATTTTCAAAGAAGGTATTATTAATTCTTCGTTTACCTAACATCACAAGAGAATGAAGGATTCCTAGTAAGTGAATTTCCTGTATAATTTAAATTATAAACAATTTAATAATTTTAAATGATTGTTAAAAAACAATAATTTAATAGTAATTGTTCAGTAAAGTCTTACAGTTTTATGTTTTCATAAACATAAAAGGAGATTAAAATTTTTAGATAATATACAATTTTATACTATAATATATAATTGGAAATGTTCTATGAGAGTTGTTGGCCCTGATACAGAAATATTTTGAATAACTAGGTTTATTTGTTTGTTTTATTTTTATGGATTTGAATGCTTTTATGCATTTTATCTCTGTTTTGATAAAAAGCTGCTAATTGTCATATTTTATCTAATACCTATTTTCCACTGGCCTGTCTCTGTTCTTCTACTCTCCCTTTATTACAATATTCACTCTCATTTGAGAAATATTTTAAATATATGATATAAATTATATCTATAATGCTTATAAAATATATTGATGTGGGAATGAAAAGAAAGTAAGGTTAGAAGTAACACAAACTGTGAGGAGTGAACTATACAGAAATACTTAAAATAACTGCAGCAGGTAAAAGTGAATCACAAATCCATCTGTAGGTTTCCTTGATTGTCAAAGAGAAGAAAAGAGATCTAGTGTCTAGTTTTGTTTTGTTTTGTTTTTGAGACAGAGTCACGCTCTGTCGCCAGGCGCCAGACTGGAGTGCAATGGCGCGATCTTGGCTCACTGCAACCTCCGCCTCACGGGTTCAAGTAATTCTCCTGCCTCAGCCTCCCAGCACGCCACCACGCCCAGCTAATTTTTTTGTATTTTTAGTAGAGATGGGGTTTCACCATGTTGGCCAGGATAGTCTTGATCTCTTGACCTCGTGATCCACCTGCCTCGGCCTCCCAAAGTGCTGGGATTACAGGCTTGAGCCACCGCGCCCAGCCAGCACTGCCTTTTTCAAACTAACCCTGTAACACTAAAGCTCCATGTAGTAGGCATGCATGAGTGAACAGTGAGATGAAGTAAAAATTAGAATATCTAGGATAGTCTACTGATCCAAAACACTCTAGGATGGAGATACATATATGCATATACAGTGTATCTCCATATCTGTATTCTATGTTCTGACTCTATGGTCTGGCAAGAGTGTGAACAGTAGACACCTTGTGGCCAATTCAGAGTCAACCTGTGTATATTTTAATGGAGAGGAGGGAGAATCACCCTTCTGAAACATCAGTTTGTAATTCCTTCTGCTAGAGAAAAGACTTACGATAGGTAGGCTTCTTAAACTTGTGTCTAACACTCTAGAGTTAAATAGGCTTTAAGAGTAAGACTCAAAGTGTTCTCATAAAGTATATAAGTTTTAGGGTGTTAGTTTTGTTATTTTTAAAGTTAATGTTTGAATAGCTAATATATTCACACAGGTCAAATATCTAAACATATAATAAAGAGTAAATGAAAATTCTCCACCCCATTCCTCATTTGTTCAGTTTCCATTGCTACCTTAACTATCACTTTCAGTGTTTTGTTTTCTTTTTAGTCTATTTAACAGTGGACGAAAACTTGATAAATTCAGAGCTAGGAAGCTTAAGGAATACTTGATTTGAAGAGACCTAGCACATTTTAGAATGCTGAGAGCATTTTCCCTTCTCCTACAATCCACCATACGTACAACACACATATCTGAGCCAGTTAGAAGGGAAAGGTCCTGCCTTTTCTCTAACTGGAAGGACATTACACATATTCTAGTGTCATCCCGCTTCCTTTACAAGCTATAATGACTGAATTGATAGTTTTCTTACCACATCTTATTTTGTTGGAGTATTGAAGTCTGTCGTTTTTGTTATGTATTTTATTGAAGTTAGACTATACTTATTTCAGAAATAGTATGTGTTTTTTTAATATTAAGGCTACATATAAATGCTTCATTCTTTATAATAAGTTTTTGTCTGCATTTAGATGATACAGTTAACTGGTATTCCAGTAGTGAAGAGGAAGAAGGAAGCAGTGTCAAGTCAATACTGAAAACATTACAGAAACAAACAGAAACTTTAAGGAATCAGCAACAACCTTCCACAGAACTCAGTCCTCCTACTGATCCAAGACTTGCTAAAGAGAAAAGTAAAGGAAACCAAGTGGTTGACCCTAGACTTAGGACTATCCCAAGGCAAGACATCAGAAAGCCTTCTGAGTCTGCCCCACTGGATCTTAGACTTGCGTGGGATCCCAGGAAATTAAGAGGGAATGGAAGTGGTCACGTAGGCTCTTCTGTTGGTGGAGCAAAGTTTGATGTGCATCATGCAAATGCTGGCACTAATGTCAAACACAAAAAAGGTGATGATGATGATGAAGATACAGAAAGAGAACTGAGAGAAAAAGCTTTCTTAATACCTTTAGATGCCTCACCTGGCATAATGCTCCAGGATCCAAGGTCACAATTGAGACAGTTCAGTCACATTAAAATGGACATTATTCTAACCAAACCCAACTTTGCAAAACACATTGTGTGGGCTCCAGAAGACTTACTTCCAGTACCTTTACCTAAACCCGATCCAGTGTCTTCAATCAATTTACCTCTGCCCCCGCTTATAGCTGACCAGAGGCTAAATAGGTTATGGAATACAAAAAGTGATCTTCATCAAAATACAGTGTCCATTGATCCAAAATTAGCAGCCAAAGCCAAAATTAATACAACAAACAGAGAAGGCTACCTAGAACAATTTGGAGACTCACACAGTTCAGGAAGTAAATTAGGAGATCCTAGACTACAAAAAAATTTTGATCCTAGGCTTCACAGACTGCCCAATACAGAGTCTCATCAAGTGGCTATGAAGGATTCACATACATCAAAGGGTACCCCTCACTTAGCCAGATCAAACCCCAGTTCATCACAGCCCTCAGGGGCAGGAACTAGCAATTCTGGTTCCGGGGCTCTGCCTCCATATGCCCCTAAACTGTCTTCCTCAGCTGGCCTTCTATTGGGAACTCCAACTTCAGTTCTTAGTGGTATTAGTTTGTATGATCCTAGGGATCATGGTTCATCGTCCACATCAGAGGTTGCAACAGTTTCTTCAGGAGAAAACTCAAAGAACCAGAAAAAAAGTGGTGGCTTAAAAAGTAGTGACAAAAATGAGCCTTCTCCTGGAGAAGCTATCCTGCCACAGAAAACAACTCCAAATATGGAAGTCCCTCTTGACGGGCCGGCTGACCCACAGGCAGATGTTCCCAGGAGTTCTGGTAAGGTTCAGGTCCCAGCAGTGCACAGCCTTCCTATTCAGGCATTAACAGGCTTAATTAGGCCCCAGTACAGTGATCCAAGGCAGGCAAGGCAGCCAGGACAGGGGAGCCCAACCCCAGATAATGATTCCGTTAGAGAAACAGATGACAAATCTCTGAAAGAGGTTTTTAAAACTTTTGATCCAACCGCTTCACCATTTTGTTAGCTATTGTGTAATTAAGCAGTTCTTTTCATTCTTGTGACTATCTCAGTCCTCTGCTGTTTTGTAACTGGTTTACCTCTATAGTTTATTTATTTTTAAATTATAAACACTTTTCAGCTGCTAGTATCAGAACCACATAAAGTTATAGCCTCTAAAGCCTGTGGTATTTTATATAATATTTTTATAACTTTAAGAGACTGTAGTAATTGACCTAAAAACTTATGTTAGCTTCAGTAAAAGTACTTTTATTGTAAATAAACCATCATGAACTCAACACTCTGCTTGAATATATGCCAGTTGTCTTTCATAATCAATGTTTAGATAAATGATTGCCACTTTTTATATGGTTGTTTAGTTTCAAGCAATATGAAGTACATTACTTTTGAGAAACAGTATTTTGACTAGGACCTCTCTATTTGTCAGCACAGAACTGATTAATATGTAATGCTAACTGCTAATTAAAATGTAAAGTCAAGTAAAGAAAACATTTTAAAATCATAATTAGCAGAGCAGTTCATGTTTAAGGGTATCACTTTTATTAGTATTGGCAATATTATTTGTGTAAATGAAGCATTTGAATGTCATATCTTTTTAAAGTGTTTTATTGTATACTGTATCATAGAAGTTGGAAGTATATAAGTAGAACATTTTGCTAAAGTGAAAAATTTCCAAGTTCTCTAGCATAACTTTTTAAATTTAATTTTTCATATGAAATAGCAATTAGTTACTGCTGTGTTACCTTGTGATATTTATGTATGTCAATGTTTTTGTCTTTAGCAGCATAGTTTATATTGCTTTTTCAAATGATGTAGCTGCAATAATTGTGTTCATCATGACTTTGGCAATTTTTAACAAAATTTTTAAAGATCCAGTGAGAGTCTGTAGTGATTATTACATGGATAATGTTTTAAATGTCTAGGTTCCGTATTTTTTCTTAAATAGCAAGAAAACACAGAGATTGCAAGTATAGTCAACAGCATTTGGCTATCAATAAAAAATCTCTTTCAGATCTCACTCAGCTGGCATTTTGTAACGGGATTACCTGGTGTTTTAGGTATTTAATGTCTTCATACTGTGGAACTCTCCTAAACTGATTAGAAACTGTATTTTATGAAAAATAACTTGTATTCATTCTTGTGTATTTATTGCAATGTATAAATAATGGCAACTCTTTGTTTTATACATACATAATTTATAACTGAAACTAAGTATTACACTGCTACTCATATTCTGAACTGGAGGTGTATAACAGTGCTGGTAACAACTCCAATACATTTTAATAACTCGAAAAGGACCATTTCACTATAAAAGACAATAAAAGTAAATAATGAAATCAGTCCTTGAAGGAAAACAGCTGCCCTTGAGAAGTGATTTTTTTTTTTTTAATATACAGTAAAATATTTCATGGGAACCTAACACTCAGATAGCATATGGTTTATTAATAATGCATATCCTTTCTAATCACTTCTTCAATTCTTTCTGCTTCAGTTCTGTGCTAAAATGGGGTTGTGGTTAAGTGAACAAGAACTCTGCCTACTTAATAAGTTCATTGTGTTCTAAGTGGAAGGAGAGTTACTGAAGGGAATGTGAATTTTTACTGTTTGTACTTTGGATACATTTGTCTGAAATGACTCTGGATAACATTTTTGGGTTAAAAATGTAATTTAAAGCCACCATAGAAAGTATTTTCTAATTTACTGTCCAAATGAATTTTGTTGTTAATTGAGAAGTCAATGAAATGGGTTAAACTGACAGAAAATATATATGTGTGTGTGTATGTATGTGTGTGTGTGTATGTGTGTGTGTGTGTGTGTGTGTGTGTGTGTGTGCGTATCCCAAAATGTAATTTACTCTCTTGTCAGGATAAAATCAGAAAAATGGCTGATTTTGGTAAATGAAATTTTTAGCAAATCTTTAATTTATTCATGTAGTTTATAGTTATTGTGTGAAGTAATGCTATTTACATTTTAAGCATCATACATTTTAAGCATAAGAGAATTTGGCTTGTTAAAGATCAAAATAGAATCCAGACTCTTAATATCTTTTTTACAGCTAAAAGAGATATTCCAAGATTAAAAAATAAGATTTAAAAGTTACTAATGCAAATTATGTAATGTTCATTTATTCAGTATTCTGAGTCCCTATTATCTCAACTATTGTCCTAGAGGCTATTTTACAAAAAAGTTTAAACTTAGTTTCAAATTTGACAGTATATTTTATATGAAAGTGTTTATGTTTAAAATAATGATTTTTATTTATTACACAGCATTTTTATTGTGATAGCGTTAGTTTATGGGATATTCTGTCATACCCTGTAAACATAGTTTAATATTCTTTTTTCCCATTTTCTCATACAAACTGAATAAGCAGCCATTTTCCCCTAATAAATAGCTCTTCTTTAAGGCGAATTCGTGTTTTTAGATTCCATGTAATTTGAATTTCACTGTTAGATGGACAAGTAAGTTATGTTCGTATTCTTAGAAGCCACACATTTAGAGATAACAGAAATAACTTGAGTCTTAAGAGTCTGGATAGGCTCATCCATTAAGATATAACTTAACTATTCATACTGTTTGTGATGAAAATTCTATACCTGTTTACTTTGATGATTAATAGAGTGGATGTATCGGGGTTGAAATGGAACACAGAGAAGACCGTGAGAATTTAGATTCAGCAACTACTTTCCCGTATCTTGGTTAAGCTTTTATTGAACCTTAAATCAAATGTTGGTGTGATTTCAAACTCTATTTCAAAAATTGGGTCTGTTTCTATCTGCAACCTTTGTATTTCCCAGCTGAATGTTTCAAACCCCCAAATTAGGCTGCAACTGAAAGAGCCTAATTGTGAAATGATGTGTGCTTAGGTTTCTGTTAATCCTTTAGCCATGGAACTTTAAATAGTAGTGTTCCTCCTTCTTATTTTAAGAGTGGAAGAACAGTTGGGTAGTAAAGAAATCCTGTGTGAACTTTTAGCTCAGCCACTCTGCTGAATTAATTAGTAGGAAGGCTTTACAAGGGCTGGAAGTTTAAAGAGAATAAATTCATGTTTTTGTTCTGAATTGATTTCTGCGCCATTTATATCAATATCTAGTTGCTTATCTATGAAATGGGGTTAATTTTGATTGACCACATATTTGATATAAAGAATGAATTATTTTATTTTTGTAAGGTATTTGTAAATATAAAATTGCTTTATAACTTGAATGAACATAATCATTATGCTGCCATTAGGGTGCATTAACTTGTACAAATTCCAAAATAACATGATACGGTTTGTATGGTTTGCAATTTTATGAAGCTTCAGATGACATACACAGAATACACAACAGTAGAATTTCCTGAGAAGCTTTTCAAGTGAATATGAACCCATCAAGTTAGCAATTTCCTTAAATGTGTATCAGGAAGACATAGGACTTCCCTACCTTAGAGCTATATAGACTTGTGTCTCTCCAAGATCTAACTTCTCTGCCCATTTTATACAGGTTGGATATTGATGGAGGGTTAAAAATGCTATGACAGTTCATAGTGCATGATGTGTTTGTTTAAATCATAGCATATTTGGGCAGAGTGGCCAGCTCATTCAATATGAGAGCCACCAGCTCTTAGAAACAACAGATGTGTTCACACCCAGTCTGTAATATGTATTTCTTCAGGCATGTCACATTGAGGTCTTCCTGAGTGACCACTTAGTCGATAAAGGTATTATGTTTCTTTAGTTAATGACCACTAGAAGTTAGGAAGCTCCTAGGGACAAGGATATGAGATCTTAGAGAGGCTGTGACAATCTTTCCATTTGTATGACATAGAATCTGTCGTGGAGATGTTTTCCCTGATGTTTTTGGAGGGCTGGACTGTGCTGAAGGCTGTGCCTTGGCAGGGTGGTCTGCAGTCATGCGGTCCACTGATAGGGTCCCCTTCCCCACAAGCTTCAGTAATTGAGCTTAATTTCTCAGATTGTCGTTTCAGAAATGGTTTGGCACTACTAGGTGATATTATGTTCAAAATTAAGTTCAGTAGAATATATAAGCATTTGTAAACTAGTTTAAATAAGACTTAGTTTAGGAAATGTACACTTTGACATACATAACCAAACAGGGCCTGAGGGTTCAAAGCTATTTTCTTCTTAGGTGTTACTCTTTAGCATTTACTTAATGCCTTTTCCCCAAGCAGTTTAATGTGGTTTGCAGAAACAGTTTTGGCAGCTACCAATCACTATATCGCTGGAGTTTTGTGTTTGAGTGTGTCATTTATCAGCAATATCTGCCAGTTGTGACAAAGCCCATATTAATCTGCCTTTCCTGGAAAGGATACACACCCAAGAAAGGACTTTTGGTTAACATCTACATAGTACTTAGAATTTCTAATTTTGAAATAAGAAACAAAAAGCATATTTAAAATATTATTTTATGCTTTTGGAGGCAGGACCTGTATGTATCTCCTTATTTTTATACTTCCCCATAGAAACAGGCCTAGTTGTTGGCACACAGTGGGTGCTTTGTTAACTGCTTGTTGATGGCTTCCTGACATCCATCCAAGTGTCAGTTTTACAGGTGCTGTCACCCATTACAACAGATGTGGCAGAAGCATTCCATGACCACATTAGAAAGAAGGCACCTTACGGGTTATATCTCTTTTCATAGACCCAGAGAGCCCACCTGCTCTTTTTTGTCCCCACCTTCCCCCCAAGCAATGTGAAGTTAAGTTATGGCAACTTTGGAGCTCCATGTTTCTGTAATAATTCATAGCTATAAGAGTCCTCTCCAGACTTAGAAGATTACTTCATGGTGAAAGTTTGGATCGATCAATAATTTATTCCTATAAATGTCTGAGCTTTTTTTTTCCGTAACCAGAAAAGTAACTGCATAGCCAGTCTTTTTTGTTTGATAATTCTTATTTGTTGTTTGTTTGATACAGTTTTCGCTGTTATTGCCCAGGTTGGAGTGCAATGGTGCAATCTCAGATCACTGCAACCTCTGCCTCCTGGGTTCAAGTGATTCTTCTGCCTCAGCCTCCCGAGTAGTTGGGCTTACAGGCACGTACCACCACACCCAGCTAATTTTTTTTTTTATTTGCTTAGAGGCAGGGTCTCACCATATTGGTCAGGCTGGTCTCAAACTCCTGACCTCAGGTGATGCACCCACCTTGACCTCCCAAAGTGTTTGGATTACAGGCATGAGCCAATGTTCCCAGCCTGTTTTTTGTTTTGTTTTGTTTTTTTGAGACAGTCTCAGCTGTAGCCCAGGCTAAAGTGCAGTGGCCCAATCTCAGCTCACTGCAGCCTCCGCCTCCCAGGTTCAAACACTTCTCCCACCTTACCCTCCCAAGTAGCTGGAACTACAGGCATGTGCCACCACACCTGGCTATTTTTTGTATTTTTTGGTAGAGTCGGGGTTTCACCATGTTGACCAGGCTGATCTTGAACTCCTGTCCTCAAGTGATCCACCAGTCTTGGCCTCTTAAAGTGCTGGGATTACAGGTATGAGCCACCGCACCTGGCTCAGTCTTTTTTTAATTATTATTTTTTTATTTATATATATATATTTTTTGAGATGGAGTCTTGCTCTGTCGCCCGGGCTGGAATGCAGTGGCATGATCTTGGCTCACTGCAACCTCTGCCTTCCGGGTTCAAGTGATTTGTCTGCCTCAGCCTCCCAAGTAGCTGGGATTACAGGTGCACACCACCACACCTGGTTAACTTTTTATATTTTTGGTGGAGACAGGGTTTCACCATGTTGGCCAGGCCACTCCTGACCTCAAGTGATCCACCTGCCCCGGCCTCCCAAAGTGTTAGGATTACAGACGTGAGCCACTGCACTTGGCCAGTCTTTTATTTTAAAATAAATAATTAGGCCTAACCTAGTGAATTATCAATAGCATTTAAAATTCCTTTTATCCAGACACCATGAACAATAATTTTCCCTTTCAAGTTATGATTTGACTCTAATTTTGGGTCTTGTATCTGGTCTTTAAATGCCTTTCGTTATAGAACAACCATGCTACTGTTAGCAAAATTATTGTAGGCTTAAAGAAGAGCTGTGAGTTCAAAGAAAATTGTGAGTTCTTGGAGTAGTATTTTACAGCATTGTTTATTCTTGAGCCTCTTGTTTTTTAAGCTTAGGGTTTATAAGAAAAAAAATGAATATATAGCTGATTATAGCATTTTAGAAAAAACCAGCTCTGCAGATAGGCCCCATACTTCTTGGCTCATTACTGATTTTAATACCTTCATTAGAGTATTAAGATTGAAAGGAGTGGTGAAATTTGCATTATCAGAGGTCTGATATGTAATTTATTGTAAAGAAATTAAATACATAGAGGTCCAATTTTTAAAAAATTAACCATATTATTCTCAAACCTCCATTACCACCACCATCTTGGGGGTTATTTATACTTTTTTTTTTGAGATGAAGTCTCATTCTGTTGCCCAGGCTGAAGTGCAGTGATGCCATCTCAGCTCACGGCAACCTCTGCCTCCCAGGTTCAAGTGATTCTCCTGCCTCAGCCTCCTGAGTAGCTGGGATTACAGGCGCCCACCACCATACCCAGCTAGTTTTTGGTATTTTTAGTAGAGACAGGGTTTCACCATGTTGTCCAGGCTGGTCTCCGAACTCCTGACCTCAAATGATTCGCCCGCCTCAGCCTCTTAGAGTGCTGGGATTACAGGCGTGAGCCAGCACACCTGGCCTAGACTATACCTTTTATACACTTTTTAAATAGAGAAAGTCAAAAATGATGAACCATTATAAAATAGAAGTTTCAGTCCAACTGTATTTTACAGAAAGTTGCCCTCAAATGTTTGAGAGGGAAGTCACATATGATAGAAGAATATCTTTTCAAGAGGTAGAATGTTATCTCCTTACAAAAGTGACAATAAAAAAAAGTCATTTGTATACTTACTTGCCAAAGTTTAAAGATTTTTTACATTCCTTACCCTAAACCCACTTCCCCATCCATCCAGGATTCAGAAAGGGCTCAGCATAGATCCAGGGCTCCAGGGCTCATGTCATTTTGTTATTAGTCCAGGGCTTTTGTGCATGCACAGTCTAGGTAGGGCATCTTTGTATGTGTGTTGCTGGTTGGGGCCAGGGATGGGGGTGGGTGGGAGCTGTCCAGGTTTAAGATTGTTCATTTTCTATTAGATCCACAAGCACTATCTGTGGTCTGAAATCCAGGTGATACCGATTCAGTATGACTTTTTTTTTTTAACTTTCTACTGCAATTATTTCAGTTCCCCCAACTTGTATCTCACATGTTGGGGAAATGCTGCCTTATTTTACTTTAGAAGGTTTTACTAGATATCAGTTTAGTAGATTAATGACATTGTTTTAATCTACTGTCTGCTCAAAAGACACCAGCAAGGGGGTATACTTTGCTGAACTGATAAATTATTCTATTAAGGACTAACAAAGTACTTGGTAAAATTAGGAATAACTTTTCCCCTCCTTCTTTACCAATACATTTTCTAAGTTGCATTCCATTGTTGCAAGTTTCTGTAATTTTTTCTGCAATACCTTTCTATTGTCTGAATTTAAATAAAAATGTTTCTAATTATATCTGTCTGGCAGTGTGATGCTTTGCTTTAATAAATCTTCAGCATTTAAAGACAGAACATAGGGGAACCATGTGCACATTTAAGAGCTTATAAATGGAACCCATCCGAGACTTTCTTGGAAAAAAAGGGGGATAGCATTAAATTGTTTGTCCTTTGATTTATCTTTAGTACACAGAAATTGTGCTTCACTTAACTACATAGATGCTGTTAGCATTTAAAGCCCTATTTCTTGATATTACCTTCATTCCAGGAAGCATCTCTTACATTAGCCAAAGTTAATTTTCTGTTAGAAGATCTGAACCTGGCCAGGCACAGTGGCTCATGCCTGTAATCCAAGCACTTTGGAGGCCAAGGTGGGCAGATCACCTGAGGTCGAGAGTTCAAGATCAGCCTGACCAACATGGTGAAACCCTGTCTTAGAAAAAAAAAAAAAAAGATCTGAACCTAAGAAGTTGTTAGCAAATGTACTGCTTAATAGAGCAGGAACTCTTCAGGATCAAAATGGGATCTCATTGCAGGAAAGGCTTTCTGAGAACTGCTCATGCTTCTCTCGAAGTCAGGAAATGTCATTAAAAGATACTTTCTGGCCTCTCTAACACGTTCAATAGTCAAGAACGCACTGTCTTAAACAGGGGAGCCTAGTAGATTACTGGATGTAATTCCTGAGCAATTCTATCAGAAGCTTCTTCCTTAAGAGACAGCCTGGTCTAGACTTGGTACCCTCTCTTCTGAGCAATGTAATATTGGGCAAGTCAGGACTTCACTAAGCATTGCTTTCCTTATCTACAAAATGCAGATTTATTCATTCATTTAAGAAAAATTGAGCACTTGGCATATGCTATTAGGTGTTGAGATACAGAGATGAGTAATAAGATGGATTGCTTTCTGAATACGGCTTATTGCAAAGTGAATAAAGTCACATTGCTTTGTGGTGAATATCAAATGATCAAGCACACAAGGATATATTTTAGTAACTAAAGGGCCCAAAAAAAGTATGGTGGATGTAGGGTCACATATTCTTTTTTTCAAATCAAACAATGCCCATCTCTGCCATCCTCACAATGGTGTTGGTTTCACCCCTTTGACTTCATTCTCCACAATAGCACATTACCCAGCATTTTTGAGCTCCAGAGTGCTTATGATCATGACAGTAAAGCCTCAATATATGCGAATTGGGTGATGGTGTGCTTGAGGGCTTACGTGCATCATCTTATCAAATCCATAGCTAGTATCCAGGACATACTTAGAATGCTCCAGGACAATCCAGCAAGGTGAGCCCTGGTTCCCATTTTAGAGATGGGCGAACAGCGTAGTGAGAGTAGATAGCTTGCCTAAGGTCACAACTGATGTGTGACAAAGCTGGGATTTAAACACACCTGCCTGGGTCCAAACCAGTGTTCTTTTTTTTTTTTTTTTTTTTTAAGACGGGGTTTCACCGTGTTGGTCAGGCTGGTCTTGAACTCCCAACCTCAGGTGATCCGCCCACCTTGGCCTCCAAAGTGCTTGGATTACAGGCATGAGCCACCACGCCCAGCCCAAACCAGTGTTCTTAACTACAACAACATGACTGCTTTTCAATAGTCAGAAAACAGCATAAACTCTTAGAAGAGCGATTTCCAACTTTAGTTGCAATTCTCAAGACCTCATTCCATTGTCTGCAAGTGGCTTTTGGCAGGTGTTCATATTTATTACTTAACGCAAAATTAATTTGACTTTGTTAATCCAACATAACTTCTCAAGTAATGGTGTTCTCAGGTTTTACAAAATGAGAACTAGGATTGACCATTTTCAGTGGTTTCTCCAGGTTATTTCCTCGGGCTTTAGAAGCACATTATTTATTTTGTTGAAGTCAATGGCAAATAGATCCTTTGGCAGCTCAATACTTGAAAATAGAATCTGCCACCCTCACTCCTTCCATGTCTTCTATAAGGGGCTAGTTTGGGTCACTCTTGGATGACTGCACAGATTCACTTTTGCTGTCCAAAGGCTGGGGTTTGACTCCTCCATATACAGCAAAACTTCCTGTCCACTCAAGACATGGTATTTACCATCAAAGAATAGTTTAATTTTATCTAGGGAATAATTAAAATCATACAGGTTTCTTTTCAAGCCTTGAAAGGGACTTCAGACTAGATGACCTCAAATCCCTCTCTTTATCTGATAACCGAAGGTTTAGAAATGATAAAGAACTGTAGTTTATGCCAGTGGTTACAATTGCAGTTTAAGCTAAAGTAGGGGACCAGATGGAGTTAAATAACTACAGACCAGAAGTACGTATTCATTAAACATTCACCCTGAGATATACATGCAGGTTACTTTTATTTACTATAATAAGTTATTAGAAACCCCACCAATAAAGTGCTCACTAAATATTTATTGACTGAAAAAATTAATTTCAATTAAGAAAAAGCTTTGGAGAGGCCAAGCACAGTGGCTCACTCCTGTAGTCCCAGCACTTTGGGAAGCCGAGGTGGGTGGATCATGAGGTCAAGAGATCGAGACCATCCTGTCCAACATGGTGAAACTCCGTCTCTACCAAAAATACAAAAATTAGCTGGGCATGGTGGCGCACACCTGTAGTCCCAGCTACTTGGGAGGCTGAGGCAGGAGACTCTCTACTCGGGAGGCAGAGGTTGCAGTGAGCCAAGATCACGCCACTGCACTCTAGCCTGGTGACAGAGCAAGACTCTATCTAAAAAATAAAGCTTTGGAAAGGTTCACACACTTGTAATTATTTTCTACTGTACATTGAGTACTTAATGAGTAAGAAAGAATGCTGATTTTTTTCCCTGGGATTTCCAAGACAATAAATCAATCAGCTGCTGAAGTTGGATTTGGAGCAATGACACATGGGCAATGTTGTCATATTAACGGCTTCCAAGAAGCAAAAATACCTAAAACGTTCCTACAAAGCAAAGCAAAATTCCAATATGATACACGTTAGCCACAACCAAAGACTGCAAATGTCTCCACTGATCTTACAAGCATGCAATACAGCAAGTCTCTTGAGTAACCTCCAAGTGTCTCTGATTATCCATGGAAGCACTTCTTCCAAAAGTGAGCCAAGCCTCTCTCCATTCCTGATATCCACCTGATAACCCTAAGTAGCATCAGAAATAGTCTTTAAAATATTTTTAAAATTATTAATGGATTTTCACTTTTTTTTTTTTTTGAGCTTGCAAATGATTGCCTCATTGGCTTGTGACAACCATCCAACTGGGACAGTGAGGTGAAGGTAAGGAAGAAACTATTATGGTTTGTTACAAGGAATGCAAAGCAAAGGAACATAACATTCAGCTTTGACACTTGAAAACCAGACTTTGCAGCCTTATCCTAGCCTGGCTTGAGATGATTGTCTAAATTCCTTTATCCTCCTTTCAATGTACCAATAATTCGAGTTTTACTGAAAGGAGGGCTAAACTGTTGAGGAATGAGGTGGAGAATGGAGTTGGGGAAAAAGTCTTTTTCTGCCTGTCCTTGGAGAATTCCAAGAAAAAGAAGAAGAAAAAAGGGGTAGAGTGGATTGATCAGATGTGCATCCAGAATTGTTTTTTGGGGGGGTGCTGGGAAGTGTCTGAGATTCTGGGAGGAGACTGCCACGTAAAGTCCTATGGCTGATGTAGGGCAGCCAACCTTAGGCAAGACTGTTTGCTCAGGGTGCCCTGATTCTCCTGGGGCACTCTCAGTTCCTGTGTAGTGTGGGTGCCTTTGTGATAGGATGAGGTGACTACACAAGGGAGAGGGTTCCCAAGGATCTTCAGCCCTTAAGAGCTGAGGAGAAGCAAAGACAGTGAGGGAAGCTGATTAGTGCTCCCTGCAAGCACTTTCCAAGCAAAAAGAAAAGAAAAAAAAAAAGGTCACCGTTTCCCCAGGTACAGCCACAACATGAGAGGCCAGCAGCTGTTGTGATTAATGACTAGTACAATGATTATCAACCAGTAGTCACCCAGGACCAGCACAAAGCCACAGGGCTCCCTACTCTACCCTAATGCCACGAAGGCATGAAAACCACTCCCGTCTTCTCCCTCATACCCAGATGCCCTCTTAGGGACAGATTAAATCCTACTAAGCTCTTAAACCAGTTTGGAATTTATTTTTTTTCTGACTAATCAGTGAGTATGAGCTAAGGAGGAAGGCCAGACACGTTATAGAGCAAATTGAGCAGACTCTTTCCACATCTGAGTTTTGTGAGCTATCATAGTAGCAGCAACCCAATAGACACTTACTGAAGACTAGTCTACTTCCTGTCAAGCAGCTGGATTGAGGTGCTCCAGAGTTCACTACAAAAGACTGGGCAACAGAAGCTAAGTGTTTACTCTGAGACCTTAGCTGTTATTTCCATTGAACACTGGCCCAGAGAGTCTTCCTGATGTCCCAAAGGGTATGGAATTCTTACACAGGGACCAGGGTTTACTGACAAAATATCTCATTCAATGTTTCAGGAGGCAGTGTTGGTGATTTAGTTACTGCGATCCACTTCCAAAAAGGCAGACACTGAAAATTTAGTAATACTTTGCTCAAGAGGGCTTCCATATATGTAGAAAGGAAGAGAGGGTGGCATGGGTGAGGCTGAGCAGGCATAGTTGGACGATAACTTAGGTAGAAAATTAAAATGAGTCCCAGAGGAAAAACAGATGTGCAGGCTGAACTGTGATTTTTTGTGATAAACTGAGTATAGAAAACAATGAAATTGACATCATTGGCCTAGCTAGCAGTGGGGTGATCTCACCAAGAATTGCATTCTGTTTCATAATTGCTCTAAGACTGGTTTGGAAATTTTAAGTTATTAAGATTATATCAAGATCCCATCTATGAGATTTGGTTATCTCCTCAGTCAAATAGTTTGAAGGATAAAATTTATTATTTCAAAATCAAAATTACAAATATGTATGGTTTCGGGTCTCTGTATGCATTTATTGTTTAAGTGTGCATGTGTGTATTGTACTGATATACTAGATGTACCAGGTATACTGATACCAGATGTACCAGGGTTTAATTTGGTTTTAGAATTGGTGCCAATTGCTTTTTTGGGTTCAGATAATTAGCATAAAAGTACCAGTTCGGTTCAGAGTTATACGCAGGAAGTTAAGAGAAACACCATAATACTCATTGCGTGAATTAAGTGTAAACCATCTCAGGAGGCTGCTAAGTCTCATAATAATGCTAATACAGAAGAAAAATGTGTTTCTTCTCCTTAGTATATTAATACAAGTTTCCTGAGCATTATAGTTTGAGTGCTATTTTATCTAACCCTCAAAACGACCAGAACAGAGAGGGGGAGGAAGACCTGCCTGTGTGCCTGCCCAGTACTCTTTTCTTTTTTGATCTTCAGACTTACTAGGTTTTCACAATTTTTTTTTCTTTCTCTCTCTCTCTCTGTTTTTTTTTTCCTGGACAAAGAACTGTGGTTCAGAAGGAAGTTTTCACAATTTTAACCTTTCTTCTTTTTATTTCAGAGAAATGGGTGTCTGCCCTACCTCCCCTTCACCCCAACGATTTTTTGAAATTGGTCTCAGTTGCTCAGGCTGGAGTGCAGTGGTGCAATCTCTGCTCACTTCAACCTCTGCCTCCTGGGCTCAAGCAATTCTCCTGCCTCAGCCTCCTGAGTAGGTGGGACTACAGGTATGAGCCACTAACACCTGGCTAATTTTTGTATTTCGTAGAGACAAGGTTTTGTCGTGTTTCCCAGGCTGGTCTCTAACTCCTGGGATCAGGGATCCACCTGCCTTGGCCTCCCAAAGTGCTGGGATTATAGGCGTGAGCCACTGTGCCAGACCCTATCTCCCATTTTCAAATCGATTTAGCACCTCCTTCCCCTAAGAATTTGCTTTTCCAGGCATCCATTTTCTGTTTAGTCTCTGTACTGCACTAACTTTACCTATACACAGGCCTGTATCCTCCTATTAAAACCACTGACCAGGACTGCTGCTTCTGGGTGAGATGTAGTAACAGGCATTCAATTCCTCTTCTTCAACTAGAAACAACTAAAAAGCTGGACGAAATAAATGATGTTACTGTTAGACACTGGATAATAGGCCATGAAAGACATTGATCTGTTAAAAAATGGAAACTAATCGGGTAAGCCCTGCAATCACCCCAGCTTTTTCTCTATAGCTCCATTCTGGACCACAGAGCAGAGGATCCTGGGCAGAGCACAGCAATCTCGCTAAATGGAGCAAAGGTGGAGATAAGAGGAGGCGGGGCAGCTATGTGGGAGTGCTGGAGAGGAGAGCGCTGGCAGACACAGACTCCAGATGTCTATGTGAGGGTCCTCTACAGTTTTTGTTGAATACTAAAATGTGAATTTGAACTGCCTTCCCATGCAGGATGAAGAAAAGGCGGGGTCCCAGCTAGCAGGAGGCAGTGCCCACCCAGCACTCACTAGCCCTTCGTGTCCCCTGGCAGTCATGAGGGAGACAGGCAGACGATTCTGGATGACCATCTGTCCAGAGTCCTCAGGATCCCTGCCTGCCAGCCACCAGGCGCAGGCCACTACTACCTCCCACTCTTGCTCCCTGGACCACCACCACCACCACCATCACCACAACCACCACCACCACCATCATCACCACAAGCACCACCACCACCGCTATTACCACCATCACGACCATCACCACCACCATCACCACCACAACCACCATTTACCATCATCATCACACCACCACCATTACCATCACCACCATCAGCACCACCACCACCACCATCATTGCCATCGCCACCACCACCATCCTCACCATCACCATTACCACCATCATCACCACCACCACCACCATCACCACCACCACCACCATCATCACCACCATCACTACCACCACTATCACCCTCATTGCCATCACCATTACCATCACACCACTACTACCATAACTACCACCACCATCACTGTCACCACAACCACCATCATCACAATCATCACAACCACCACCATTACCATATCATCACCACCACCATCACCACCACCACCATCACCATTGCCACCACCATTGCCACTATTGTCACCATCATTATCACCATTATCACCACTACCATGACCATCACCACCACCACATCACCATTACCAACACCACCATCACCACCACCACGATTGCCACCAGCACCATTGCCACCACCACCACCACTATTGCCACCATCATCACCATCACCACCACCATTGCCACCACAATCACCACCACGACCATCACTACCACAATCACCACCACTATCACCAACATCACCACCATCACCACCACATCACCATCACCACCACCACCACCGCCATCACTATCGCCACCATAACCACCACCATCACTATCACCACCATCATCACCACCACCACCACCACCACCAGAACCACCATCACTAACACCACCATCACCACCACCAACACCATCACTATCACCACCATCACCACTGTCGCTACCACCACCAACACCACTACCATCACCACCAGCATCAGCATCAACACCTCCACCACCACCACCATCACACCACCACACCACCATTACCACCACCACCATCACCAACACCACCATCACCACCACCATCATCATCATCACCACCACCACTATCATCATCACCATCACCACCACCACTGCCACTGGAGTGCCACGCCCTGCCCCTGCCACAGCCAGTATTCAGATGCCTGCACCATCCTCAGGGACAACAGCTTGTGACCAAGCAGACAATGATGAAGCGCGGGCAGCACCTCTACGTCCAGCACCACGTGGTTGCCAGTGCTGAGGAGGAGACTGCTGCGGAAGCCACCAACGGTCCTGCTTCTGCCCTGATGGCCTTGAGAATTGTTGCTCTTCGAAATGCGAGAGGACCTCCCCCAGGGCTCCGGAACCCATGCCTGGTGGGCAGTGTGGTGACAGCAGAGACAGTACCGCGCCAAAATGCTGTGGGAAAGGCACGGAGCAGGGCCTGGCCTTGTCCATGGGCCCCGCAGCCTCTCAGGGTGGAAGGAGGCAGGTCGCAGGCTGTTGGGCAGCACGTGCAGGACAGTGAGCGGCAGCACAAGCCCCCACAGAGTCCAAATCACAAAACAGGCCTACCCCTTGGAGTCGACCCGCTAGTCCTCGGGCAAGTGAGCCAGCCTGCACCACCTGTGGGGAGCAGCAGGGGCACCACAGCTCACCACCCCAGCCCCCGTGCCCACCCGTTTACCCAGGACCCTGCGATGCCTCCCCTGACCCCACCCAGCACTTGGGTTCCACTGGGGGAGGCCTGCCACAGGCTAGGGGAGGAGCAGAAGCCCCCAACGCAGCGGTGCTGCATGGCCAGTCCTCAGAAGGACAGGAATCGCTGGGCCGCTGTCCAGGCGGGAGCCATGCCCTTCTCCAACCTAAGCCTGGTCCCAGAAGATCACAGGGAGCCAAAGAAACTGGCAGGTGTCGGCGCTCTCCAGGCCAGGCAGCTGCTTGTCACTCATTTTCTCTGCTGAGAAGAAATTCCCTACAGGAGGAAGCTGAAGGCTCAGAGCTGGACCCTGGGCCACTTTAACGAGCAGCTCAGCAAAAAGGAAAATATAGGTATCGCTCTAAAAAGGCATGACAGTGCTCCTGATGTAGGAAGACAGGATTCTGGGCAAAGTGGAGAGGATCGATTGAGCTTTTGGGGTCTGGCAATAGTGAACTATTGGGGCACGAAGCTCTCCTGGCCTGTATTGGCCATGGGCAACCCCACAACACATTTTGAAGGAAAATTAAACAAATGAAGACGACAAAGTCTAGGGAAGAATTGGCCAGTGGACCTTTGGGAGAGTGGGGGCGGGGGTTGATTTCCATTATTTATGAGTTGGGTAAAGAGATAAGAAATGGCTTTTTTTTTTTTTTGAGACGGAGTTTTGCTCTTGTTGCTCAGGCTGGAGTGCAGTGGCATGATCTCAGCTCACTGCAACTTCTGCCTCCTGGGTTCAAGCTATTCTCCTGCCTCAGCCTCCCAAGTAGGTGGGATTACAGGCATGCACCACCAAGCCCAGCTAATTTTTAGTAAGATGAGAGTTTCTCCATATTGGTCCAGCTGGTCTCGAGCTCCCTATCTCAGGTGATCTGCCCACCTCAGCCTCCCAAAGTGCTGGGATTGCAGGTGTGAGATACCACACCTGGCCAAGCCTAAACTATTTACTAAAAACATGACCACTCTTGGCTACTGAAGATGCTGAGTGAGTTTGTTTGTTTGTTTGTTTATTTTAGACAGAGTTTCACTCAGTCACCCAGGCTGGAGTACAGTGGCACGATCTAGGCTCACTGCAACCCCCGACCCCTGGGTTCAAGGTATTTTCCTGCCTCAGCCTCCCGAGTAGCTAGGATTGCAGGTGCGCGCCACCATGCCTGGCTAATTTTTGTATTTTTAGTAGAGATAGGGTTTCACCATGTTGTCAGGCTGGTCTTGAACTCCTGACCTTGTGATCAGCTTGTCTCAGCCTCCCAAAGTGCTGGGATTACAGGCATGAGCCACCATGCCAATGCTGACTGTATTTCAGAGACACTGCCTTACGTAATATATGACTTCCTAGAGATCTGAAATCAATAAACTCACATAAATAAACTCTCCATAAATCCATAAAACTCTCCATAAATCCATAGAGAAACTGTGTCTAGCTTATCAGAACAGGAATCCTTACTGATACTTATCCAACAGTTGATTCCCCCATCGCCAGCTTATGGATATGCTGCTTTAAATTTGGAAGGGGAAGAGAGGAAGTTCTGTCTCAATTTAGGAGTTGAACCAGGAATGCATTCATGGGTTTTTCACTAAAAGAGGAATTATGCTTTGCATTACATTTCTCCAAGTGAAGGCGGACTTTTTAAAACGCTGCCCTACCATAGACATATGCAGAAAGTAGTGCATTTTTTTTCCTATGCTGCTCTATTTTGTCTGGAAGGTCTTGTGCGTTGGCCACATTGTGTCATCATTGACATTTTGGAGGTTGTCATGGTGGCTGGGATGATCCTTTGTGGAGGGGTGGGGAGCCTCATCCTGGGGCTCCAGGTATATCCTGTGACTGAGGCGCCACATCTGTAGCCTCTGCATGCCCAGGGCCCCATGGTTGAGGCTTGGCAGAACCACTACCTTGTGGTACAAGCTTGTGCTTTTATGGGAATGACAGTTCTTCGTTTGGTGGGGGGGTTGTTTCTTTTTAACTGGTCTTTGGACCACAGCCATGCAGGACACTACCCTTCCTCCCTGCAAAGAAACGAACAGTTGTGGGGAGACCTAGTGGCACCTTTCCTCCAGGCACCTTCATGCTGATGTTCCAGTTACCGCATTAAGCGAATCTGTACTCTGTTTGACACTGTTACTTGTACTACACATCTGTATCTAGTGCCTGGCAAAAGAGTATGAATCCACTGTCTCTAGTGCTTGACTGTAAATCTGTACAGTACCTGAGCCACTCTGCGTGTCGCCCTATATTGAGGGCTCAAGCTTTTCATTGTTTTTTGAAAGGGGTTTATATGCAAATATATTTTATGCCTTTTTTATTACAAGTTTTGTACTCAGTGACTTTTGTCATGGCATTTTGTTCTATTTATACTGTAAATTATGCATTATAAAGAGTTCAGTTGAGGAAAATTACTTGTTATAATAATCGTAATTAAGAGATGTAGCCTTTATTTAAATATTATATTTTTCAAAATAAAAATAACAAGAATAAAATGTGAATTTTGTGAAACTCCACAAGGTTGGGTAAGGAGTGGCCGGGGCTGTGAGGTACACTGTTCCAGGAAGTCTGACAAGGCAGAGAATTGTTCAGGTTTCCACTAGCCAGAGGGGAGGGTTCTCACTGATCATTCATACATGCAGTAGAGACTCCAGAAAAGCCACAAGTCATTTAATAGTGGGATTAAATTACCAGCAAGGTAGAGGCTACTATATATCTGATATAACTTAGCTTAAAAATAAGCCTCAAAATGATAAAACTGACCACAAGTAACTCCACTTATTGAACAAAGCTCAACACTTTTTAAAGGAAGACATTAAAATCTGTACATTTACTAACATAAATCCACAATGTCCAGCATCCCACCGGAACTGTTACACATGCAAGAAACAGGCAAATACGATATTTTACCAGAAGACAATCATTTTAGAAACATATCCAGAAATTGCAGCATGATGAAATTAGCAGGCAAGGATTTAAAAACAACGATAAGTTCAAGCACTTAAGAGAAAACATAAACATAGTGAAGAGGAACTGAAAGAATTTTTTTTAAAATAATAGAACTTTTAGAGCTGAAAACACAATATCTGAAATTAAAACCTCATGGAATTAAAAGCAGATAAAAGACTGCAGAAGAAAATACTAATGAACTTGAAGACGTAGCCATAGAAAGAATCCTATATGGGAAACAAAGAAAAAAACAAAGAAAAGAAAATGAATGAAAGTCAGTGATCTGTGAGATAATATCAAGCAGTCTGGCATACATGTAATTGGACTCCCAGGAGGAAAATCAGTGGGGTGAGAGGTAGCAGAAAAAATATATTCGAAGAAGCAACAGCAGAAAATTTTGAGAACTTGGTGGAATCTATAAGCTCAGATGCAAGACGCTCAGTGAATCCCAAGTGAGATAAAGATGAAACACATTAAGACACATCATAATCAAATTCCTGAAAATCAGCCATCAAGAGAAACAAAACAGAAATAAAAGCCACATCATGTACAGAGAAATAAGCCTCATAATAACTGCAGACTTCTTTTCAGAAACCAAGCAAATCATAAGGCAATGAAAAGACATCTACAAAGTACTGAAGGAAACTCAATATAGAATTAGGTAGCCAGAGAAAACTCCTTTCACAAATGAAAGGAAAAGAAGATGATTTCACACAAACAAAGGCTGGGAGAATTTGTTGCCATCAGACCTACATGATGCAAAATGTTGAAGAAAGTTCTTTAGGCAGAAGTAAATGATACAAAGAAATGAAAAGCACCAGAAATGGTAAATATTTAGGTAAATATTTAAAAATTTGTCAGACTTTTACATTTCTGTGTGAAAGATACCGTTTAACGCAAATATAATAATACTGGATTGTGGGGCTTATAAAATATGCATGACAACAGTAACACATAGGAGAGAAGAGGGAAATATAAGTGTATTATTGAGAGATACACAACAGATGAAGTAGTAAATATCATATGAAGGTAGATTATGATAAATTAATAATGTATATTGCAAACCCAAGTACAATTAATATAAAAATAAATCTGATGAGTATAGCTTATAGAACAATGTGGAGGAAAATGGAACTATAAAGAAATGCTCAAGTTATCCAGAAGAAGGCAGAAAAAGAGGAGAAAAGGAGCAAAACAAACAATATCTATAATGTTATTAAATGTAATGGTTTAAACACTCCAATTAAACTACGAAGATAATCAGACTCACTGTAAAGCCGCAGTAATCAAGAGGGTATAGGATTGGCAGAAGGATAAACAACAGACCAATGGAACAGAACATAGAAATCAGAAATTGGCCCACACGTGCCTGGTCAACACTGAGACACTGACAAAATATTTCAATGGGTAAAGCATAGACCTACAACAAATGGTGCTGGGAGAAGTCGCTATTTATATGCAATCAATAATAAATACACACACATTTATAGAAAAAAAACAGAGAAGAAAATCTTTGCAATCTTGGGGTAGGCATACATTTCTTAGATACAACACACAAGCATGAATTGTAAAGAAAAAAAATAAATTTGATTCCACCAAATCTTTATAAAAACAAATAGGCAAGCCCCTGATTAGAATAAAATACTAATAACACAAAGGACTTGTGTAAAGCATATATAGAAAAGTTTTATAAGTCATTGTTAAGAAAATAAGCAACCAGGCTGAGTACAGTAGTTCACACCTGTAATCCCAGCACTTTGGGAGGTTGAGGTGAGTGGATCACTTGAAATCAGGAGTTCAAGACCAGCCTGGCCAACATAATGAAAACCTATCATCTCTACTAAAAATGCAAACAAATTAGCTGGGTGTGGCGGTGGGTGCCTGTAATCCCAACTATTCAGGAGACTGAGGCACGAGAATCTCTTGAACCGAGGAGGTAGAGGTTGCAGTGAGCTGAGATCATGCCACTGCACTCCAGTCTGGACGACCAAGCAAGACTTTGTCTCAAAAACAAAACAAAACAAAACAAGAAGCAACCCAAAAATACGGGCAAAGAAAAATCATATATATAAATGGCCAATAGGACCAGAAAAGATGCTCAACGTTATGAATCATTAAGGAAATGCAAATTAAAATCACAATGAGATGTCATTATACACCTTTGAGAATGAAAATTTACAGACCGGCAGTAACAAATGATGCGAATGTCAAATGGAACAACCACTTTTGAAAGTAGTTTTGTAGTTTCCCATACAAATAAGAATGCAAGTAGCATTTTATTCAACAATTCCCCTCCTAAGCATAGTAGTCCCCCATTACCTGCAGTTTTGCTTTCATTGGTTTCAGTTACCCATGGTCAACTGCAGTCCAAAAATTCTCAATAGAGGCTGGGCACAGTCGCTCACACCTGTAATCCCAGCACTTTGGGAGGCTGAAGCGGGAGGATCACCTGAAGTCAGGAGTTGGAGACCAGCCTGACCAACATGGTGAAACCCTGTCTCTATTGAAAATGCAAAATAAATTAGCTGGGCGTGGAGGCAGGCACCTGTAATCTCAGCTAACTGGGAGGCTGAGGCAGGAGAATCGCTTGAACCTGAGAGGAGGAGGTTGCAGTGAGCTGAGACCACGCCATCGCACTCCAGCCTGGGCAACAAGAATGAAACTCTGCCTCAATAAATAAATAAATAAACATACTCAATAGAAAATCTCAGGAGTAAACCATCTGTAAGTTTTAAATTGCACACAGTTCTGAGTAGCATGATAAGAATTTCGTGCCATCCTGCTCTGTCCCACTGGGGACGTGAACCATCCCTTTGTGCAGTGTCTCCATGCTGTATACACTACCTGCCCATTGCTCAGCAGCCATCTTAGCTATCGGATTGACTGTTGCAGTATCCTCAGGCTTGTGTTCAAGTCACTCTTATTTTACTTGTATGACAGTATATTGTTATAATAGTTCTATTTTATGATTAGTTATTGTTGTTTATTACTCTCACTGTGCCTAATCTATAAATTAAACTTCATCATAGGCGTGTATGTATAGGAAAAACATAGTTTCAGGCCTCCACTGGAGACTTGGAGTGTATCCCTCATAGATGAGAAGAGACTACTTTATTTACTCAAGAGAAATAATAAATATGTTTACACAATATCTGATGTGTTCATACTATATTCAAAATAGGAAAACCCTGCAAAGAATCCAAATATCTATAACATGCAAATGGATGAAGAGAATATGCTATATCTACAAATGAAATGTTATTCCACCATAAAATGTAACAAGCTACAGACACACAGAACAACATGCAATATATAAAAAAATGTGGATGAAAGAATTCTGGCGCAAAACAGCAATTACCTTGTGATTCCTCTTATATAACATTTTAGAGCAGTCAAAACTAATCTGTAGTTACTGAAAGCAAATCAAAGTTTGCTTGGGGCAAGGTATGGGGGAAATTTTCCTTTAAAGGGGCACAAGGAACTTTCAGGAACCTGGAAAACACTCCATAGCTTGTGTGTGGGTGGCTACACAGGTGTATCCATTTGTCAAGCTGCAGCTGTGGTCCATATCCTATTCTCTTTAGTCAGCAGCTCATGAAGGCATACTCTTTTTCTTTTCTTTTTTTTTTTTTTAAGACAGAGTCTTACTCTGTCACCCAGGCTGGAGTGCAGTGTGCGATCTCAGTTCACTGCAACCTCTGCCTCCCAGGTTCAAGAGATTCTCATGCCTCAGCCTCGCAAGTTGTGGGATTACAGGCCTGCGCCACCACATCCAGCTAATGTTTGTATTTTTAGTAGAGATGGGGTTTTGCCAGGCTGGTCTTGAACTCCTGGCCTCAAGTGATATACCTGTCTTGGCTTCCCAAAGTGCTGGGATTACAGGCATGAGCCACCGCACCCAGCCTGAAGGCATATTCTTAATGCAAACCACAAGAACATAAAGGGGTAAATCCAACTCTACAAGCACATTTCAAGTCTCTGCTCACATCACATCCACTAACATTCCATTGCCAAGGCAAATTACACAGCCAAGACCAACATCTTGATCCAGGCAAGTGCACTCTGCCACAGTGGAACTGGTAGCGGGGTAAGTAATTGCTGAATAATAATCCAAACTATCCCAACACTCAAATCAATTCCCTGCATCACATATTCATATAAACTCATCACATATTTATTGAGCACTTAGGGCCAATACTTGGTTCCTTAGTGAACAAAAAGATTGTCCACAAGGAGTTCATATTCTACGTTTTCCAAACAAAGCATTTCTGTGACACCCAAGTGTACAACATGGATAACAGTGGGGACATTCTGTCTAAAGTTGGGGTGGGGGTGCTTGATCCCACTCTTGAATCACCTCAAAGGAGCAAGGAACACGGGAGAGAACACCATTTGAAGTCCCCTATGCAGCAACCAGTCCATCATAAAATGCAGCTCGCATCCCAACACTCCTTGGCTTAAAAGCCCTCCATGACTTCCTCATCTCTATGGGAAGTCCAACCTCATTGGCTTGGCAGTCAAGGCCCTTTTCTGGTGGCTTCTCCACTCAGTCTATCACACATCTGGATCTGCATGGGAGGCCTGAGTGTTCGCTGTGTGCTTCCATGGTATTGATCAAATTACATCTTAACTGGTTGTCTATCTGCCTCCTCTGTTGCACTGTGAGTTCTCTTTCTATTTGCCTCCCTCTCTCCATTACCTCACATAACATTTGTACCTCAGCAGGAAGCCAGTACTCGCTATGACATGACAGACCAAGATTTCAAATCAGGGGTCTCTATCCACAGAGTGTGTGCACACTCCCAGGTCCCCTAGCTTTTTTTTTTTTTTTTAAGAGATGGGGTCTCACCATGTTGCCCAGGCTGGCCTTGAACTCCTGGGCTTAAGCAATCCTCCTCCCTTGGTCTCCCAAAGTGCTGGGATTCCAGGCATGAACCACCACACCCAGCCTTCCAGCTTTCTCAAAAATCTACAACAATGTTTGAGACTTCAAAAAGGACTTTGGTTTCAAAATGTTATAAGAAATTCTAAAGTGCCTGTAATCCCAGCACAGCAGGAGGTCAAGGTGGGCAAATCACTTGAGGTCAGGAGTTCAAGACCAGCCTAGCCTACATGGTGAAACACCATGTCTACTAAAAATACAAAAAAATTAGCTGGGCATGGTGGCAGGCAACTGTAATACCAGCTACTTGGGAGGCTAAGGCAGGGACAATTGCTTGAACCCAGGAGGCAGAGGTTGCAGTGAACTGAGATCGCATTATTGTATTCCAGCCTGGGGAACAAGGAGATTCTGTCAGGAAAAAAAAGAAAATGAAAATTATAAACAGGGGTGTATGATTTCAAAAGCAAAGTTATTTTCATAATGCTTATATATACTTAAGATTTTATATATATATATATGAGTGCATTCACAATGTGGAACATGGATGTACATGGTGTCATATGCTGTATGACAGAGTAGGGTCTTTGGAAATTAGAGTACCTAGGGCCTGTGGATGCCATTACATGGCCCAGCTTCCAATCCAGAGTTTATATCCAGAAAATACACTGAAATAGAGAAAATAGGGCTTGTGGTTCTGTAAATCTGGAGCACTGCTACTGAGTGTTAATTTTATCTCTTTTTTTTTTTAGAGACAGGATCTCACTATGTTGCCCAGGCTGGTCTCCAACTCCTGGGCTCAAGCTATTCTCCTGCCTCTGCCTCCCAAAGTGCTGGATTACAGGCGTGAGCCACCACACCTAGCCTGATTTTATTTCTGTTTACTGACAATACCAGCAGGAAAAATGGGGTGTTCACATGTATTGTTTTCTGCACTGTGTGCAAGATTATACACGAAGGTATTTTATGAGGATTCAGCAGCAAACAGGACAGATAGGCTTTGAGTTTACAGTTGTATGGAAGAGTCTGGCATGTGAAGCATGCAATTAAAGTGTGTTGAGTGCCGCTTCTCAGGGCTGCTGGCCACAGGCACCCTCCCCTTTCTCTTCTGATGAGGGGCTTGGCTTGTGTTGGATTGGTCTCTACAGGCGGGACGGCTGAGCCTGCTCGCCCTCTGGAGGCCATGCTGCACAATGCTCCACACGTCTGCTGAACACCAGCTCTGCAGGTTCTAAGGGTAAATGAGTAAAACACAACGAAAACCAAATCCCAAAGCAGATACAGTCCCCATCCTTGCAGTTCCTGCAGTCTAGAAAGGCAAGAGAAGAAATAACAAGGTCATACCAACATGTATACAAATTGCGACAAGTGCTAAAAAAAAAAAGTAGTGACAGCAGAGTATGACTAAGAAAGACGTCCCAAAAAAAAGATTTTTTTAAAGCTATGATCTGACGTCTGATAGGGGATGCTTTCCAGGGAGAAGTAACAGCTGTTCAAGGACCCTGAGTCAGAAAGGGACGTTTCTATACCCGAGGAAATGAAATGAGTTCACATGGTCAGATCTAAGCGAGAGAATAAGAACAGGGTGGGGAAAGCTGATGGTGGTGAGGGAGGCAGGAGTGAGATCAAATGCTGTCTTGAGGACTGTGTTGAGAACTTGGAGAAGTTGGTGAAGGGCACAGAGAAAGCATCCAGGAGGAGCTTGTTGATTCTGAGGAGAGTTGTTAGTGTGTGTCAGGGGTAAAGAAATGCCTCAGGCCAGGTGTGGTGGTTCACCCCTGTATTCTCAGTGCTTTGGAAGGCCGAGGCCAGAAGATTGCTTGAAGTCAGGAGTTCAAGACCAGCCTGGGCAACATACAAGACCCCACCTCTACAAAATAAAAAATAAAATGAAATGGCTCACAGAGAAAGAGACAGTTGATCTGAGTCCTGTAACATAAATATAAGCTTGTGAGGTGGATTGGGGCAAAGAGCAGGGCATTTTATGAAGAGAAAACAGTGAGAGCAAAAGCATGAAAGTATGAAATAGACATTTCTGTCCAGGCATCCACAGGTGGCTTGGTAATGCGAGAGCACAAGGTGGGAATTAAGTGAAACTGTGTGTGTGTGTGTCTATTGGGCATGGGGAGAAGGGAAATCAGGGATGGTTCAAGCCAGGCTTGGTCAGCACTGCAGTTAAGGCCACTGAAGAGTTTTAAGCCAGAAAGAGACATGCTCAAAGTTGTAAATTAGAGAGGTTAGAATGGCAACAGTCTGGAGACCATAATAGGTAGAGGTAGGATGGAGCAGAAGGAGTAAAAAGCTCTGGACAACAAAGAAGAAACCTGCAGAGAGGAGGCCAGTAGGAGAGGATGGCAAGAGGAGGTCACTGGAGTTGGATGGGTCAAGAAGTCGAAGAGTCTGAGTTCTGGAAAGAGACCCCTGGATCTGACAGATGGGAAACAATGAAAAACTAAGCCATTGTTTTGAAGAATTGGCAGATGGTAAAGAAAAAAACGGATGGATTATAAGTTACAGAAATGTATGAATAGAGCAAGAGAGTCCAGAAAAGGTAAGAAATAAAAAGGAAACTCAAACATGTCTATAGCCAGAGGAAAAGTAGCTAAAAAGGGAGAGTATTTTTTATCACAGGCCAAGATGGAGTAACAAAGGCCAGATTTCCCCAACACGCCTATCCCTTATCTCAATCTACAAACAACTGAATAAAACATTTGAAACAATGGTCTTCAGATACTGGGCATCAGGCAGCATGGGACAGTGATCCTTAAAGAGAGGAAACTAAAAAGATGAGTCCTTCAACTAACCAAGCTTTACTTCCTGGAGAATTTCTAAGTTTAGTGCAAGGTGGGTGCCCAATCTCCCAGGGCTGAGAACAGAGTTGAGAGTCCAGGGGCACAAGGCGGACAGAATTTGCCAAGTAGAGGATGAGAGAGGTGAGAGATACACAGAGAGAAAAACCTGGAGAGCCACCAAATGGTCCTCCCTCAGTCTCCAGCTAAGTACTGATCAGACACGTGTGTGAAAAAACACCTGTGATTAGGACAAGGGTTAAAGGATACAACCCCCAGAGCAAACAGGGCTGTACCCCTCAGTTTGCATTTCTACCATCCAGAGGGGATAGACCATGTAATAATGAGACATACAGTGGGACACTCAAAAAGGCCTTACCTCAGTAGTGGGACAAAAGAAATCCTAGAAGTCAGCTGAGTGTGGTGACTGATGCCTGCAATTTCAGTACTTTTGGAGGCCAGGGTGGGAGGATCACCTGAGGTGAGGAGTTCAAGACCAGCCTGACCAACATGGTGAAACCTCGTCTCTACTAAAAATACAAAACAAAACAACAACAAAAAAGCTAGCCCAGTGTGGTGGTATGTGCCTGTAATCTCAGCTACTCAGGAGGCTGAGGCAGGAGAATCACTTGAACTTGGGAGGCAGAGGTTGCAGTGAGCCGAGTTCGCACCATGGCACTCCAGCCTGGTGACAGAGTGCGACTCTGTCTCAAAACAAACAAACAAACAAAAAGAAATCCTAGAAGAAATGTTTCCATCCCATGCAAAGAAAAAGCTTAAAAACAAGACTTGAAAGTATCAAACTATTTACAGATAAATTAACTGCATCTAAGAACAGCACTCAAGAATATTTGCAAAAATTTCCAGCACATATCAAGTTAGAGTTCACATGACTGGCCTCCAATCAAAGATTACCATGCAAAGAAGGAAGAAAACTGTGCAGGAAGATGGAACCCTACACAGAAGCATGGAAGTTTCCCTGATTGAGGAGATAGAGCTGAAAGACCAGGGAAAACAAGGCAGCTGAAGTCTGCAAGATAGAGTACTGGAGAGGAGAGAGCTACAGTGGAAAAAAAACCTCTTGGGTGTCTGCAGAAGTTTCAAAGAAGTACTAATGAACACATGCACGTGAGGAAACTACCGAGGCCAGGGAAAGAACCATCCGAAAGGGTCACTCAGGAGGCTGACGCAGGAAGATCGCTTGAGCCCAGGAGTTGAGGCGGGCCTGGGCAACAGAGCGAGACCTCATCTCTAAAGAAATGTTTAAATAAAATAAGAATGTTTTGAAAAAAAATAATACTGCCTGGTGCTCACACAGGGCCAAGAAAAGTACCCACCGGACAGAATGGAAAACCTCATGGTTCAAAGTATTGGGTAGAGAAAACGGAAGGGACTTGCCTCAGTAGTGGGAAAAATTTCACCCTAGACCAAGCTCTGCTTTGATCCCACTTAGCAAATCTTAAAAAGCAAGACAGATCCTGGGCGTGGTGGCTCACATCTGTAATCCCAGCACTTTGGGAGGCTGAGGTCAGCAGATCACTTGATCTGGTATTGGAGTTCAATACCAGCCTGGCCAACATGGTAAAACCCATGTCTACTAAAAATACAAAAATTAGCCAGGCATGATAGTGCATTCCTGTAATCCCAGCTACCTGGGAGGCTGAGGAATGAGAATTGTTTGAACACAGGATGCAGAGGATGCAGTGAGCCAAGATCGCACCATTGTGCTCCAGCCTGGGTGACAGTGAGACTCTGTCTCAAACAAAACAAAATAAAACAAAACAAGACAGGAAGTAATTGCTTCTAAGTAATTTAACTGTCTCCCAGAACAAACTCAAGAATATGTATAGAAATACAAAAATTTAGCATTCAGCAAGTGAAAATTTAGTGTCTGGGATACAATAGAAATTACCAGGCATACAGGAAAACATGGCCCATAATGAGGAGACAAATGAGTCCATTGAAACCAATTCAGAACTAACACAAATGTAAAACAAAGACACTAAAAGAGTCACTAAAACTATATTTCACAAAAAGTTAAGTCAAAGCTTGGGAAATATTTTTGAAAATCTACATTGACCTTTGAGAGATAAACAGTGGATAGGATGACCAGCAATTTAGACACTGCAGAATAAAATTGTAATAGACTTCAAGATATAGCAATAAAAGCTATTTTTATTTACATGCAAAATGAAAACAGTCAGGGAAAAGATTTTTTTTTTTGAGATGGAGTCTCACTCTGTCACCCAGGCTGGAGTGCAGTGGCGTGATCTCCTGCTCACTGCAACCTCCACCTCCCGGTTTCAAGCAATTCTCCTGCCTCAGCCTCCTGAATAGCTGTGATTACAGGTGACTGCCACCAGGCCCAACTAATTTGTTTTTTTTTTTTTTAGACAGAGTCTTGCTCTGTCGCCAGGTGCCAGGTTGGAGTGCAGTGGCACAATCTTGGCTCACGGTAACCTTTGCATCCCAGGTTCAAACAATTCTCCTGCCTCAGCCTCCCGAGTAGCTGGAACTACAGGCACATGCCACTACGCCCAGCTAATTTTTGTATTTTTAGTAGAGACAGGGTTTCACCATGTTGGCCAGGATGGTCTTGATCTCTTGACCTCGTGATCCGCCCACCTTGGCCTCCCAAAGTGCTGGGATTACAGGCGTGAGCCACCGTGCCCATCCATAATTTTTGTATTTTTACTAGAGACAGTGTTTCACCATGTTGGTCAGGCTGGTCTCGAACTCCTGACCTCATGATCTGCCTGCCTTGGCTTCCAAAGTGCTGGGATTACAGGTGTGAACCACTGTGCCCAGCAGGGAAAACATTTTTTTTAATGGAAAGGGCATCAGGAAGTTATCGGAAAGCCTCAAGCAGCCCAGTAATATGTAATTGGCATTCCTGAAAGAGATAATGTCAATTACATTTTTCTATGAGTATAGAAAAAAATATGGGAACAGGAAATAATGATAGAAAAATATTCAAAAATTGAGGTAAGATATAAAGTCATACATCCAAGAAGTTCAATGAATTTCAAACACAACTCGTACTTTAATCAAACTATTCAAAATTGGGTGATAAAGAGAAAATCTTCAATCAGACAACAAAAACAGGTATGTTATGTGCAGAAAAACAAACATAAGGGTGACAATGTGTTTTTTTTACAGGAAATGATGTAAAAGAGAAGAGAGTGGAGCAACATTTAAAAATTCCTGAAAGAAAAACACTGTCAACCTAGAAGCTGAAGGAATTCATCATAAGCTGACTCATACTACTAAAAATTTTGTAGGAATTAAAAATGTTTCCTTCAGTGAGAAGGAAAACAATACAAGACGGAAGTCAGGATGTATAGAAAGAATGAAGAGCACAGTTTGATACCTACCTGTGTAGATATCATTTTTCTTATCATTTAAATATCTTAAAAATAAAATAGACAATTTAAACACAATTAATAAATTGTGACAACAATGGAATTAAATTGAGAACCAATGGCAGAAAAAACTCTGGAAAATATCCAGTTATTTGTACACCTAAAGCATAATTCTAAATAATTAAATTCTGGAAAATATAGTTATTTATGTACTAAATAACATAATCCTAAATAGATTAAAGAAGAAATAAGCAGAGAAATTGGAAAATATTCTGAACTAAATGAACATAAAAGCATAATATACCAGAATTTGGGCTAACACAGTAGTTAGGAGATAATTTATAGTACTAAAGTCCTACATTAGAATAGGAAAATGTTCTTAAGTCAAGCATCTCAGTTTTCAATGAAAGAGACTGGAAAAAATAGCAAAATAAACTAAACATACGTAAAAGAAAGGAAATAATAAAGATTAGAGCAGAAATCAGTGAGATAGAAAACAGAAAAACAGAGAAAATGAAAGAAAAAAAACATGATTGAGAAGCTCAATAAAGTTGATAAAGTGCTAGCCAGACTGAGAAGGAAAGAAAGAGACAGAGAACACAAATTAGCAATATAGAAAATGAGAGATGCGCCATTATTACAGATCCTACAGAAAGTACAAGAATACTATTATAAATAGTGCTGCAATAAACATATGTGTGCATGTGTCTTTATAGTAGAATGATTTATATTCCTTTGAGTATATACTCAGTAATGGGATTGCTGAGTGAAATGGTGTTTCTGGTTTTCTCTATCCTTGAGGAATCACCACACTATCTTCCACAATGGTTGAACTAATTTACACTCCCACCAACAGTGTAAACGCATTCCTATTTCTCCACATCCTCTCCAGCATCTGTCGTTTCCTAACTTTTTAATGATCACCATTTTAAATGGTGTGAGATGGTGTCTCATTGTGGTTTTGATTTGGATTTCTCTAATGACCAGTGATGATGAGCTTTTTTTCACTTGTTTGTTGGCTGCATAAATGTCTTCTTTTGCAGCACTATTTACAATAGCAAAGACTTGGAACCAACCCAAATGCCCATCAATGATAGACTGGATAAAGAAAATGTGGCACATATATACCATGGAATACTATGCAGCCGTAACAAAGAATTAGTTAATGTTCTTTGCAGGGACATGGATGAAGCTGGAAACCATCATTTTCAGCAAACTAACACAGGAACAGAAAAGCAAACACTGCATGTTCTCACTCATAAGTGGGAGCTGAACAATGAGAACACATGGACACAGGGAGAGGAACATCACATACCAGGGTGGTAGGAAAGGGCAAGGGGAGGGAGAGCATTAGGACAAATACCTAATACATGCAGGGCTTAAAACCTAGATGATGGGTTTACGAGTGCAGCAAATCACCATGGCACATATATACTTATGTAACAAACCTACATGTTCTACACATGTATCCCAGAACTTAAAGTATAATTTAAAAAAAAAAAAGAATACTACAGATTTTTTTTTTCTGAGATGAAGTCTCACTCTGTCACCCAGGGTAGAGTGCAGTAGCATGATCTCAGCTCACTGCAACCTCTGTCTTCCAGGTTTAAGTGAGTCTCATGCCTCAGCTTCCCCAGCATCTGGGACCACAGGTGTGCACTGCCATGCCTAGCTAATTGTTTTGTATTTTCAATAGAGATAGGGTTTCACCATGTTGGCCAGGCTGGTCTGGAACTCATGACTTCAGGTGATCCACCCACCTTGGCTTCCTAAAGTGTTGGGATTAAAGGTGTGAGCCATCACGCCCAGCCAGAAATATTATGAACAATATTATGTCAATAAATTTGACAACTTAAATGAATGCTTATAGCAGTCTTATTCAGAATAGCCAAAGAGTAGAAACAATCCAAATGTCCATCAACTGATGAATGGATACCTACAATGTGGTATATCCAAACAATGGCAATAGTTGGCAATAGAAAGGAATGAAGTACTAATACATGCTATGATATGCATGAACTTTGAAAAAAATTATGCTAAGACAGACATGTGAAGAACCAGCAGATCAGTTATAATAGGGACTGGATAGGAGGTGAGAAGGAGGTGAGTGATTACAAAGGGGCTTTGGGATACTGTGGAAGACAATGTATATGTTCATTATCTCAAGTGTGATGACAGTTTCATAGGGGCATTTGTGTCAAATCTCATCTAAGTGTGCCATTTCAAAAAAAATGGAAAATTACTTATCTTTATCTACAACAAATCCAAGCCACCATCCCACCCGATTGAGGGCAATTCAGTCTCAGGCAGCATCCAGTTGGCCCTTCCTCCCAAGGAACTATGGTAGACTCTAGGAGGCTTACAGCACCCCCCAGACAAGCCACACCCTCGCCCCTGCCTCCAGGGTACCCCTACTCCCAGTCGGCACCCCCAGCCTCCTTCCCTGACCCTTGGCTGGGACTCAGTCCTCTGCTCCTGGCCATGAGCTTTAGCCTCTGAGGTGAAGGTCACCAGTCTCTTTGCCCTCCTTCATCAATTAGGTTTTGTAAAAGGCACTGAAGAACTGAAAAACTCCTACCGCCTCAACTAAGGCCTTAGCTCCCAACTGTTCCTCTCCATCCCAAATGCTAAACCCAGATTTACCAAATAGCGCTGGAGCTCAGCAGCCCCGATGCACAGTCCTTGCATCCTGTCCCCTGACTAGCACACCTGTTTCCCATCAGTTCAGAATTTGAACAGTGTCTGTGTACCTGAGCAAAGGGAACTCTGACTCACTGCCTCTATCTAACTCATACATCGTTCACCTCCTGGCTCCCTGCAGAACATTCTGGGAATGGTCTCCCATCATAACACCTTAATAAAGGTTTTCCCTCTCTTTCCACAGTTTACATGTGCTATTCCTTCCAAGCCAAGAAACATATGTCCTTCCCAGGAAGAAGTCAGCCTCACCAGGGGCCCAGGGATGTCCCCTAATGTGGGGGACCGGCATGTCTGCCAAGAGGTTCCCGGCCTGCGGGAGGCCTCACCCCAACTCGGAGATGTTCACTACCTGGAGGAGAGAGTGTGCGGAAGAAAAGGCAGTGGGGTCTGGAGGACTACTCAGGCAATGCCAGCATAGCATGCCAGAATAGCAAGTTTATTGTGTGCATAAGTCTGATTATATATCTTTTAGTTCTTCCTTGCTGACGTAAACTACATTGTAACATTAAACAGTAAGAACAGAAACAGAAATCAATGGCATGAGAACTGAACAGTAAAAGCAGTAACAGATATCAATAGCTACATGGTGACATTGTTATTTAAAAACAAAGTAAAGAAGAGAACATGTAGCACAGCTTGACTCACTTGGGGTCCCCACTCAAGGTCAACAGAGCCATAAATCTTTTGCAAAAACAAATTGAGATAACACACAATGTCTAGTAAAACCACGCAACGTCTCATGAAACCGCTGTGCTGGAGCTCAGCGTTCTGCTCCAAATTTTAGTAACAAACAGTATTCTGCAGACGTCATGCATCAACACTCCCTCCTTTCCCTCAGCTCAACAGCCTCCAGGGAGAGGTGAAACATGTATGGGCTCAAGCTCAAAATGGCCACATGTATGTATAAAATGAATTCCAGGCATTATGAATTTTTTAAAAAATAGAGCTATGTAATTATGTTATATTAAAATATTTAGGTCAAAATTTGTCTAAACCCTATCAAAGTCAAGAAATAGAATACTTTCAGAGCCCCAGAAAAGCTGACTCTTTCCTCTCCTTAGAAGCAACAAGAATCTTGAAATTTGTGGTATTTTCTTTCTTTTTTATATAGTTTCACTGCATACAGATTTCTGAATAATAGTGAATAGTGTAGTCTCTTTTTGACATTTGTATTTAATTCATAGAGTATTTTTTTTGTATTAATCTCATCCTCAGTAGTACATTCGTGTGATTTATCCATGTAGTTGCACTTTTTCCTGTTAATTTCTATACTAATCTATGCTAAGACTAAACTATATTATTTATCCATTCTGTTGGGTTTGGACATTTGGATTGTTCCTAATTTTAAGCTATTACAAAATAGCTGTGAACATTTTTTTAACCTGTCTCTTAGTGTTGTTGTGCCTGCAGTCCTCTGGGTAAAAAACTAAGGAACTACTCAATCATGGATAAGTTTATCATATAAATTACTGTACACATAGGGACATTTTGAGAGTTAAAGGGTGTTTTCAAATACTTGACATTATGTAAATCAAATTGGTATTTACTGACTGATTTGGAGTGAATGTTTGTGACCCCAAAATTCAAATGTTGAAATCCTAAACCCAAATGGGGTGGTATTAGAAGGTGAGGAATTAGGAAGTTTTTAGGTCATGAGGGTGGAATTCTCATGAATGGGATTAATGCCTTTATAAAAAGGAACTCAGAGAGCTCTCTTGATCTCTTTCTACCATGTAAGGATACAGCAAAAAGACAGGAGTCTTCTGAATGGAAGATGCTTTCACTAGAACCCAACCATGCTGTAACCTAATCTTGGAATTTCAGCCTCCAAAACTATGAGAAATAAATATCAGTTATTTATAAGCCACCCAGTCTATGGTATTTTGTTAAAGTACCTAAAACTAAGATATTATTTCTAATTATTTCTAAATTGTTTCTAAAATATAATAACGTGTACACTGAAGAAAATTAGGAAACATCCATTTATTTAAATTCTTACGATAAATAAAAACTTACGACAAATAAAATAGTTAATCATGTGTTGAGAGATATTAACATATCAATAAAGTGATTAATCATCATTTGTGTATTAAATGTATTTTTTTCAACTTGGTCTTATATTTTTGGATTTTTTTCATAAAATTGCTTTAAGTTTGAAATTTGCTCTTGTAAGTTAAAATGTTTAACTCATCTATAATTGATAAAAATATTTTCTCTACAGATAATAAATTCTACACTCAGAGAAACTTTTGCTCTCTGGAGAATATTTTGTATTGAAAATTTTTAATATTGTAGCTAAAATATTTTTACAGATATTGTCTTTGGGTCTCCTTCTGGGAATACTTTTCTTTCTTAGTTTAATCAGGAAAAAGCAATTAAAATATATTGTTTCGTTTGTGCTGCAAAATCATAGGCCTTCCTAATCTCATTTCATTCTAGTAAATATATCCATTTATCTTATTAAACATAGAAACTCCATCAAAATTTTTCTCCTGCAAGTCAAGATATAGAAAGGGATTATAAAATTGAGAAATAAATTTTATAAACAGGTTGCATGCCCTTTGTTTAATCTGTTCAGTTTCTCTCTTGACTTTGTCATATATTTCTGCCTACGTATTTTGTTTTCAATGATTCAGTAGAAACTTCAAACATTTTGGTACTATATTTATTTTTAAAATTATGAATTTTTTACTGGGTTTGCAAAAACAAAGGATACTCATCTTTAGAGTACCCACTTACCAAAATAAAAAAGCTTAATACAAACGTCATATATGTAGGTTGATTTACAAAACAATTCTTTACATGTTTGGACATGCGTAAAATCCAAAGAGTGGAGCATATCGCCATGCTGAAAAATGATTTTTTGGTTTGTTTTCAACATCAACTTTATCATAAAAACTTTGTACTTTAGTTACTCAAATTGTGTGTACGGTAAAAAGAAAAATGGCAACTAGAGTTTCTATTTAGGTCATTGGGATATTATAACTTGCTTGCTTTCAATTATGAATTTTGTATCCATTGCAAATCCAAGTACGTTTCTGCTTCCTAGGCTTGTTGAATTCATAAGAAAATTGTGTTTACCCTGATGCTGTATTCCATCAAAATTTACATTTTCATTGTTGCCACAAATGAGTAATTTCATTGTTATTCAGTGTTAAGCTTTTTGATAAACTTATGAAAATATTTATTGCAAAGTTGGATGTTTTGCATTTGTCAGAATGAGCTCTTAAATACTTTTCTCTTTCCTCTACGTCATGAATGAAATTTTTAAAAATGTAAAAACAATGTTATTGGAATAATGTTAACCAATTTGGATTTGAAGCATTTGATGAAATTGATAAAGCCAGGCATCTTTTAACTGTAAAGTTTTTCTACCAATGAAGTCAATACTTTAACATCACATCACTGTTTTATTTTTATTTTTTTCCAACGACCCCGCAGCTTCTGCCGGGGCCCTCGCTGCAAGAGCCGTCTCAGTTTCCGTAGAGGCGCGCACGCTGGCAGCGTCCCTAGCGACAGGCTGAAGCACTACCCTCTCTTATTTTATTTTATTTTATATTTATTTTTAATTGCATTTTAGGTTTTGGGGTACAAGTGAAGAACATGTAAGATGGTTACGTAGGTACACACATGGCAGTGTGGTTTGCTGCCTTCCTCCCCATCACTTTATGTGGCATTTCTCCCCATGTTACCCCTCCCCAACTCCCCCCGGCCACTGTCCCTCCCCTATTTCCCCCCCCCCACAGACCCCAGTGTGTAATGCTCCCCTCCCTGTGTCCATGTGTTCTCATTGTTCAACACCCGCCTATGAGTGAGAACATGCGGTGTTTGATTTTCTGTTTTTGTGTCAGTTTGCTGGGAATAATGGTTTCCAGGTTCATCCATGTCCCCACAAAGGACACATCACTGTTTTAATAATTCACAATAGAACATGGATAGAAGCAGAATTTATTTCGGAAATACTCATTTGATCTAAATGAAAAATCAAGCTTCATAGACTTACATGTTTCACGTGTAAATGCATCTTCTTAATTTTCATGTGTTAAATAATCATTTTGGGCTCAGTATTGCTAAATGTACTAACTTTAAAGTGGGTGTTGAGTTTCCTTCAACAGAATTTATCATGTTATTTTTTTAAATGTGGACAGCAATGTTACTATAGCACATAGGAAGATTATAAGTGTTCATAAATATTTTTTAAAAGTTTGTCCATTTTAACATTCTATGAAATGGAAATTTCAGGCAATGTTTTATTTATATTGCTCTCGGCTTATATGTAACTTTTGACCTTGAGTCATTTCTCCTGAAAGAGGTTGCTGCCACATATCAGACGATAGAATAAATAAAATGAATAGTTGAAGACACATGGCATCTGATAATTACTAAAAGAACTATAGTCAGAATATTCAAATTGTTTTTAGAATTCTATGGCAGGATGCCCCAGTCTCTATTTCCCTCATGTGTCACTTCTAACTTAACTATAATTCCCTACATTTTCCCCTGACCTCACCAATTGGTTGCCTATAAGCTTTTGAATCTTGCAGACTGCAGTGACAGTTCAGGAAGAACTAGCTGGTAAGCAAAGTGGCTGGCAAGAACACGAACATTGAATACCACTTTGACCACCGCCCTAGCCAGAACGAGTAAGCTGCACTTCGTTATTATCAGTGAATTCACTTTATGCTGTTATTGAAAGTGGATATTAGCTATAGTGTATCTGGAAAGAATTCAGAAATCGAGATTAGTTTTCACTCATTTTTTTTTTTTTTTCAGATTTCACCATGTGTTCACGTAAGAATTTTGTTTTCTGCTAATGTGTCTTACATACTGGTAGAAAAGAGCATATGAGAAGCTGAAAATACAAAGTAGAGTTTTCTCCAGTTTATTTAAATGCAACAATTAATCCTAATAATTATTGTCAAAAATGAAAACCATACTGGAGCAAGTACCAAATGGGATAGAAAGTTAGAACTACAGATGACTTGAGGCTGTGAGCAAACTAGGTTTATGTGCATCATCAGCACTCATTGAGTATAACAAAGTGTATGCATAAGTATTCCCATTGCTTTATGTTTTTTGAAGTAGTAGAATCGGGCTTATCTCATTTGGTATTTTGTTTTTCAAGTTCATTCGATAATATATGTCTTATTTTTATTTCCATCTTGCCTCTTGAGTTTCCTTGATGTTATCAAAGAAACACACCCTTTTAAATTAAATTTATTAATATAGACTTCAAAACATTAAGAGGTACCGATTAGTACAATGCTTTAAAGCTAGGCAAAATGATTAATAGTATCGATTATTGGTAAGTGTGTAAAACAGAACAGACTTTTTGAGGACAATTTCACAGTATATATAGTCCAGTTACAAATATATATCTTTCATAAAAGCTTTGGTCTTACTGCTGTTTATACTGGACAACTACTTATCCATAACACAGAAGCTGCTTCAAACATTTGTTTAAGAGCTATAACATTATGATTTAATACAAATAAAACCCCCTATATGCAATATTTAAAATGAATTGTGTGGGCTAGATTTTTCTCTTAGGAATGGAAAGATAGCCAATGTAAATTTTTTGGTGAAAAAGCAAAGTGCCTGTAAATACAGAGGAGCAGATTTACCACAAAGGAAATGAAGTGTAAAATGCAGGGAGCCCTTCACTTGCATGGGGCTTGGCCAAGTCTTTGGACCAATTTTTTTTTCACTCTCCACAAATCTAAAGCTCTCCTTAAAACATGAAAATTATAACCACATGTGTGAAAAAAAGCTCTCACAAAACAAATGTGTATTCCTGTATGTTCGTGTGTGTGTGTGTGTGTATGTGTATATACATTCCAGCAAATAGATCAGAAATAACATATGCTGAATACTTAAGAGTGATTATTTATCTTTGGAGTGGGTATTTACCAGGAAAATTTTGAGGGAGATTTAACTGTATATATCATAAAATTTCTGTAACATAAATACATGTTATATTATTTATGTAATTTAAATTAAAATGTAAATTTTAGAACATCCAAAAAGGCAAAATAAAATCTTTAGCAGAATTTCATTTTCTTGTCATGTATAGAAAGGATAGAAAATCGATGGAACAATAATTAAAATAGAGATGTTGAGGACATTTTGATACTCTGAAATATACATCTAAAAGAAGCTACAAAAGATAAAAATAGAGGGACTAGTTTGCAACAATATTCAAAATGATGCAGTTTGGCCACCATGGCGAAATCCGTATCCATTAAAATAGAAAAATTATACAGGCATGGTGGTGCACGGTTGTAATCCCAGCTGCTCAGGAGGCGGAGGCGGGAGAATAGCTTGAACCTGGTAGGCAAAGGTTGCAGTGAGCCAAGACCATGCCACTGCACTCTAGCTTGGACAACAAGAGTAAGACTCTGTCTCAAAAAACAAACAAAAAAGGATGCAGACTAAAAATCTTTTGATAATAAGGTAGATATATGTTTTCAGACTGAAAGCAAGGATTATGGCAGAATGAATTCTTGTCCCCAATATTGTGACCTGTCCGTTGTCAGACTTTGTTGTCTCTCTGCTTAGAGGGAAAGTGTGCTTTCCTCCTCTGGACTTTGGCACTGACTGTGTGTGTGTGTCTGGCCATAGGTGGAAAGATGTGAAATGTAATTCCTGACCCCAAGCTACAGCTTCGTGTTATGCCTTGCCAAATCTTGACTGGCTCAGATGATCCTCAACCTTCCTGTGAATATCTGAGTATGAATGAATGAATGAATGAATGATGGTGTTTTAAACTTTTCAGTTTGGGGTTCCTGTTTTTTACATACCAATAGCTCACTACTATAGGTGTCATGCAAAATATCTAAAATAAACCCACACATAGACACAATGCAGTGAAATCTCACGGTATCAAGGATAAAGAAAAAAGTTCTTAAAAACCAGCTAAAAAAAAGATTGTCTGCAAAACTGCAGCAATGACAGTGGTAGTAGGTTTAATATCAAAAGACAATAAAAAGATATTTTTAATTTAGAAACCTATGCACAGATAAAATATGCTTTAAGAATGAGGGTAAGGTAAAAGAGATTGAAATATCCAAATAGCTTCACATTAAAACTACTACTACTAAAAACTACCTTTAAAAAGATATCATGAATAAAACAATAATTACATTATAAGCCTCATATTTTAAAAATCCAACAATTTTAATCCAAACTGATAGGGAAAGTAGTTAATTGTAAAAAATCCTCCAAGAAAATGCAAAGATTGTGACATTGTGTGAGTTAATATGTGCAAAGTACTAAGAAGAATGTCTGGAACATAGTAAGGACTATATAAATAAAACATTTAAAAAATATACAATCCTTCAGAATTTTGAGGATATATTTACAATTATAATATTGATTTTAATATTAGTCTACAGGAAAATAAGCAAATACAAAAATATTAAGTATATAATAGAATTGAACAACATAATTAAAACGTTTAAACATACACAAAACATTGCACCCTATAAATGCAGATATTTTATTTTCAAGAAATCACAAGACATTTTCAAAAGTGATTACATTCATGATCACTAAACAAGTTTCAGCTAGTGTCAAATACATGACATAATGCAGATAATTGCCTCTCATCACAATTAAAATGCATACCAAATTTAAAAACAATAACTTATATATTTTAAAAGAATATGTGACTAAAAAATTCATGGATTAGAGTGGATTTCAAAATGAACTTAAAGCCAAAAACAGTAAAATTCTCATGCATTAAAATTTATGAGATAAAGTAGTGTTTACAGATGAATGCATAGCCATACCCACATTTATTAAAAACAAGAGAATTTTAAACATATATGTGTGTGTGTGTATGTGTGTGTGTGTGTAATTTATTGCTGTATATTCCAGAGAAATATTTATCCATAACACAGAGGCTGCTTCAAATATATATGTATATATATATGTATACACACACACACATATATGTCTCTTGATCCTGGGAGGCAAAGGTTGCAGTGAGCCAAGATTATGCCACTTTTGTGTTTAACCTTTTCTTTATTTCTAACTTGTAGAATGGAATGTATACACACACACACACACACACATATATATACACACACATATGTATATATTCCATTCTAGAAATTAGAAATAAAGAAAAGACTAAACATAAAAAATATAAGTAAAGGTAAAAAAGACATACATATATATGGCATACATATACAGGCCATATACGATATATATAATAATTGGATATTCCATTCTAGAAGTTAGAATTAAAGAAGAGAATAAACACAAAAATATAAGTTAAAAAGACAAGAACATAAATTAAGAAACAAAACAAATAAAAAAGATCAATAAAATCAAAAGCTGACTCTGAAAGCTCTAATAAAGATTACCAAATTTTAAGAAGGCAGAAACCAGATGGCACAAGTTAAAAAGTTAAAAGCAATAGTAATTATTCTTAATTACTAGTTGAATATAACTTTAAATTTGTAGAGAATTTCCCCTTAATATTATACCCCTTAAAAAGATGATAGGGTTAGATGAATTTTATAGATCATCCTCCTTCTTTTCCAGAGAATAGGAAAAGGAGGCTGGTGGCTGTGGAACCACATAGTTATAGGTCAAGGAGGAAGAAAAGACAAAGCAGACACAACACTTGAGTAAGTAAGAAAAGTTTGGCTAAATTACCTAATACATATTTAAGAAAGTTTGTGCATGGTGGACACAGATTTAAAGGGATCACGTTTATCCATTCACTCAATCACCAAATATTGATTGGGCAACGATCAAGTGTGTAATTTTTTTTTAGACAGAAATTTCTGGATGTCTCCACATCTCCTCCACAATAGAGGAGTTAACTAAGAGACACAGATCCTACCTTTATGGAGCTTACATTTTGGTGGGCATGAAGGACAAAACAAAGGAGAGTCTCTATATTTTTACAACTGTCTATATCTATCTATATCAGCTATCTAAATCTATGTCTATCTATGCTCTCCACATCTAATGGTATATATAGAAAATACAACATTAGAATATTGGAATATCAAGAAGTAATAAATGTTCTGATGACTTGTAAAGTAGAGTAAGGGAATAAAAAACATCAAGAGGAGGGCTACTTTAAATCCTTTCAGAGGAGGTGCCATTGGGCAGAGAAGTGAATGGGGTGGACAGTTTGTGGTACTAAGGGAAGAACATAGTCATAGGGAGATCCCTGTGAACAGAGCGGCTTGGCCTGCTGGACACCTTCAAGGAAGAGGCTTTGTGATGGTGAATGGGAGGAGACAAACCCTAGAGGCAGCCATGGCTTCATCACAGAGTATGTGGAGTTCGTAAGAAGGACTGATGGAGAGTGAAGAGATGGATCGGAGGTGAAGAGTGATGTGATTTGTTACGATTTCTCAAGGATCGCTCTGTGTGCTGCCAGGAACGTGAAAGCTGGGAGATAATGTGAAAAGGTACTGCATGAATCTGAGTCTACAGTGATCTGATCCTTACTGGCCTCTCTAGCTTGACCTCACAACCTCCATTCTTTACCCATCGGAATAAATGCCATGTATTTGATGGCTCTTATTAAAATGGCCCCTTGCCCTTCCTTTCAAAAGACCAGATGTTCCTGGCACTTTATATAGTAATTTTATTCTCATTATTTGATCACTTGACTTGCCTTTCTTTGAAATTTCTCTAAGTTATGCACATTTATCTAAAATTCTGTGCTCTAAAAATAGAAACACAACTCAATGAGTATCCAAAGTAAGATCAGAAAATTAAGCTCAGGATGCAACATTTTCAATCTTGAAGTTAAATGTACACCGATTATTCATACAATTGTCCTTTCTTCTAAATAAAAGTTTTGGTTGCTGGTGGTTTTGTCACCTATGTAAAGTAGTTATTAATTTGAAAATTTTTGCCAAAGGAAGGCTGTTGTCTTAGGTCAGACTTTCCTAGAAATAGACTCAGAGAAGGAGACTCTGTGCTGGACGTTTATTGCGAAGTGCTCTTGGGAATCACACCTGTAGTGGAGTGAGAGAAACAGGACTGGATGGAGGAAGAAGCTCATCTGCAATGTAATTCTAGCTAGAATCTGGCAATTTTAGAACCGTTTTAATTTGAGAAAGACATGGTCTTCATACTCCCATATCTGCTAATCAGTGGATTCTGTGTGTCCCTGGATGGAGCTCTAACCTCCAGCAAGGCAGCTGCCTTTTGACCTGAGAGCATTGCCTGGAGAGGGACTCAGGCAGGAGTATTTGCAGCTGGTGGGTGAGCACCTCCGTCCTGAGGAGGGGATCTGGCCAGCACAGCATCTGTTATGGCTGCTTACTGATTCCTTATTGTGAGCAGTCTTGATAAATAGCATTTATCTTTTTGTGTGTCTCGTCATTCTAGAGTTATACTCTAATTCTGACTACGAAAAGTTGCTCTGCTTAACAACGCATTCCTTGCAATTTGCCAAGGCTCAGCATCATTCTCATCTCCTCTGAGGACGCTGTCTTTCTAACCATGTCTTGTGTTGTCTGCTAAATTTAGCACTCCCTACTTCTTTGAACCTTACTATACTTTGATTCTTTGTTTATGATAGGATGGAACCAAAAGCCAGAAAATCAGTTAAAGGTCTTTCTACATTGGAAGCAATGCATCAAACAATATAGAGAAATTCCGTCACACTCCTTTTTTTTTCTGCTCCATTTTCAACTGTTTTCATGAAAGTGGGAAGCTTTGTCATAGCAGTTCTGAGCTCTGCAGCTGGTATTTCTTATTAAGTGATTGTGGTGGGGGTGGCCAGGAAGGGGGCTGACAACAAAGGGGTCTGGACTCGAGCTCCAGCTGGGAGAAGCTAGTGACCATTCCAGCAAGCTGCCAGAGTGGTCTAACCAGGACATGAAATGTCAATGTTCTTTTGCCTGATTTTGGTGCTAAGGAGATCCTTATCATTAGTCACGAAAAATAAGGAAGCAGAATTCCTACACAAAGAGCTCTTAAGTGAGGGATAGAATTTATCTTCCATAAATGGAAACAGGAATAGCCTATTATGAAGTTTTTATATCTTGCTTAATAAAAATCGTTAGTTTTCTATTTATTTCATAAACTCGTGTAAGAGGAACACATCATTACAAATTGTTATCCAGAGTGTCAACCTTGATTTTTTGAGTTTCCTAAGTGCTGTGAGTGCCACTGGCAGTGGCTAGTGTTGTGGGCGGTTAAAGAATTTACCAAGACAGACAGTCATTAGAAAGGAAAGGCAGATTTATTAGAGAAAGTAGAAATATTGCAAGACAGCAATGGGCAGTGCAAGAGAGAAGTCTGTCTGCTAAGAGGCGGGGGCTGGAGGGAAGTTTTGTAGGGTGATGCTGGAGGGGTTACGTGCAGAATGAGGTCCTGTTGCAGAATGAGGTTACCTGCAGAATGAATGCCTACTTGCCAAGCAAGGCATTTGGGAACAGGATGTCTTGCCAGAAGGTTGTCTGTGATTAGCTGTTCTCTCAGAACAATGGTTCTCCCTCCCTGGGGTCCCTTCCTCACTGTTGCTTTCTTATCTTATCAGGACAACATACTAAGTATCTTCCACCATCATATATTGCCAGGAGAAAAAAATGATCTCTCTCTTTCAATTCATATGGCAGTTGTGACTATGAGTCAGTATCAAATATCAGTAAGAACCTTATGTTGGTTAACAGAAAATATGCCTGTCAGTTGGGACTCTGCCAGTTACTTTTTTTTCTTCTTGTGAGACAGAGTCTTGCTCTGTCTTTCACGCTGGAGTGCAGTGGTGGCATCTCAGCTCACTGCAACCTCTGCCTTTCTGGCTCAAGTGATCCTCCCACTTTGGCCTCCCAAGTAGCTGGGACCACATGTGTGTGCCATGACGCCCATAATTTTTAGTATTTTTGGTAGAGTTAGGGTTTTGCCATGCTGCCCAGGCTACTATGGTCTCGAACTCTTAAGTTCAGGCTATCCACCAGCCTCAGCCTCCCAAAGTGCTGGGATTGTAGGCATCAGCCACCGCACCTGGCCCTCTGCCAGTTACTTCTTACATGATTTGAGAAAGATAACATGTAAGATCAACCAGGCACATTCAACCCAGGCTTTTATTTGGAATGCTGTAACATAAGATCCCTAAAGCAGTGTCTACCTTGGGAAGGAAAGGGGGAGTTTTTACAGAACCTTAGCCAGAGGAATAAGCTGAGGTTCAGCTAGTTTCAGAAACAGTTGGTCAAAACGATTTTTGGAATAGGGAGAAATTACTCTTATAGTTTAGCAACTGTTGGTTTGGGTCATTTGGGTTTAGTATGAAGGGTGAGGAGGACTGCTGCAGGAGCTTAGGTCCTTTACAAAAGAGTGGTAAAGAAGCCATTGCAGGGGTCAACATCATGCTAGGACTACAGTTGAAATTTTTAATGTTTCAGTATCTCCTGCGTGCTTTCCTCTTAGTCAACAGGGAAACTGCTGCTTTGTTCTGTCCTCTAAGACGGCTTATATCACTTGCAACTGCTAAAATCTCAGACTCATTGGGCATGACTACGATTGGAGCAGAAGGAATTTTCCTTCTCCGTATGAAGATTTGAGTCTGCTGAAATAAACTGACAATAGATTAATAAAAGAAAAAGGCAAGTTTATTACTTGTGTGGGGGAATCACAGAGAGTGTTTACCTAATAATCCAATGAAGTTCAGATTCTTATACAACTTTCTTCATCATGGCGGAGGGAGGAGAGAGACATGGGGAAATTTTAAGGGGTAGAAAATGATTTTTAGGAGAGTTGAATGGGCCAAAGGAACAGACAGTAGCTTGTGACAATGTCTATCTAGGCATGGTGACATTCCTCAGTCTTCTTTACTGTGGTATAAGTTCAATCTTCTCTGGTTAATGACATTTCAGGGAGGGAAGTAAAGGCAATTGTGTTCCTAATGGAGGAGCTTCAGATAAGGAAACTTTAGTGAGAGAGGGAGAGTTCCACCCTACGCTCCTGGGGAGAAACAGGTCAGAAAGTCCTGGTTCTAAAGCTGCTTCTAAGGCCTTTAATTTTCTTTAGTTCAAAGTGCCAAAGCTCCATACTGTGGGGTATTGTTTTTGGAGCACTTCCATCAGGACTTCTTGTGACTTTTGTCTTTGTAGCTAAACTTCAATCATTTGTTGAGTTCGTAGCTGTTCTGAAGCATTTATGAATCCAGAGAAAGCACAGTCAATTGTGAAAAAAACAAGCCTTAATGTAACCACCCAATGGGTTCATCTTGCCCGCTATCTAGACAGAGCTAATTTCTTTAAGACAGGGGAGTTGCAACAGAGAAAGAGTAATTCACGCAGAGCTGGCTGTGCAGGAGGCCAGAGTTTTATTATGTCTCAAATCAGTCTCCCCAAGCATTTTGGAAACAAAGTTTTTCAGGACAACTTGATGGGTTAGGGAGGCCAGTGAGCCAGGAGCTCTGTTTGGTCAGAGACAAAATCACAGGGAGTCAAAGCTATCTTCTTCTGATGAGTCAGTTCCTGGGTTGGGGGCGGGACACAAAAATCAGATGAGCTAGTTAATCCAACTGGGTGTTGCCAGCTGATTCATTAAGTGCAGGGTCTTCAAACTATCTCAAGCACTCATCTCAGGAGTGGTTTAAGGAGAGTCAGAATCTTTTAGCCTTTAGCTGCATTACCCCCAAATCATAATTTCTAATCTTTTGGCTAACATTAGTCCTACAAAGGCAATCTAGTCCCTAGGCAAGAAGGAGGTCTGCTTTGGGAAATGGCAGGTATCATCTTTGTTTTAAACTTTAAAGTATAAACTATAAACTGAGTTCCTCCCAAAGTTAGTTCAACCTAAGCCTAGGAATGAACAAAAACAGCTTGGAGGTTAGAAGCGAGATGGTGCTGATTAAATTAGATCTCTTTCATTGTCATAGTTTTGCAAAGGTGGTTCCATTAACAGGAGAATTATCAGAATATTTGGACTGATGCCTTTTAGACAAAATCCTGCTCCATCTGGGATCATCTAGGAGAATAAATCCTATATCTTCTGGAGTTTATAGATAAGGCTGGCTTGCTATCCATAGACTTGTGTTCACTCACTTGATGTCTTTAGAGAACAGAGATTGGGAGAAGAAACTTTAAAACATCATTTTAGCAACCAAACACTTTAGAGGAAGAGAGAGCGGAAAAGATGACAATGGAAAGAAGAGAAAAAGAAAAAAATGGTTGTCACAATCAGAGGCTTATAGTACGAGTGTCATGATCAAAAGGTCTTGGGAAGAAGCCATCATGTCTACTTGGACGCTTGATCTGAAGATCTTGGGGAAGGTAGTTCTTTTGTGGTGAAATTCGATTTTGGAGACTCCTGAGAGATTCTGTTTCAGATCTCCAGTCAGTATGGGTATCTAGGAGGTGAGTGTAGGAAACCTCTTAACCTTGGAAGCAAGCATCCACAAATTTTAAAAAGCCATTAAAAATAAAATTGAATTCCAGATGATACTTTATTTAAAAAAAATAAAATAAAATAGGTATTCTGGTGGAAGGAGAGTTTGGGAGTTTAAGAGCCATGCTATCATCAGTCGTCACCAGACCTCTGCATGCTCTTACAGTAATCCTTGCTGCATCTGAGTAGATCCTACGGTTCCCTTGAACAAACTTTGAAACCGATGGTGGAGAACATAACACAAATTTACATATATAAATATGTATACATATATATATATACACACACACGTGTGTATGTGCATATATGCTGTATTATGTGTGTATTTGTGTGTGTTTGTAATGCAAGCTAGAACACATAAAATGCAGCAGTATTTAGAAGCAAATCCTATAGCAATTTAATAGGGATTCATTATTATTACATGTGGATATGCACCATGTAAAGCAAAAAATCTCAAGGTGCTGTCTATGATTGTTAGACCAATGGCAAGTTCCAGACTGACAGCTGATGGTGAATAGGAAGACTTAGTGGAAGACAGTTTGAAAACAATTTTTGGATAGTCTGGTATGTTATGCTGAGCTGTTTTTTAGGCAAAGGGGAGCCCACTGAAAGCATTTGATCGGAGAATAGAGTGATCAGAGCTGTTCCTTAGGAAGATTCCTATGGCAATGGTGCATGGTTTGGTTTGGGCAGAGACAGCCTGGAAGCAATAGGCCAGTTTAGAAGTTACAGGAATAGTCCAGATAAGGTAATAAGGATGTAAACGAGTGAGGCGGCAGTGAGAATAAAACAGAATGGATATCAGAGATATCTAAAACATCAGAGACATTTTAGAAGTAGTAAGTCTACAACTCACCATGACTAACAAGATTTTGAAGGAATGAAAGAGAGAGAAGTTTAGACACACTTTTGAGGTTGAAAACTCAGATATCTAGGAGGATAGTGGTCTCATTAACAGAAATAAAAGCAACAGGAGTGAAGTTACATTTCCTGTGAGTGGCGGATGTACCAGGAGTTTGAATTTGGACATGGCAAGGCTGTTGTCACTAGCCCTCACTGGTAATGTATATTGTTAAATAGAACGCATTAAATCATTCCTTTTGATTATCTTACATTTGGTAGTGACTATTAGACCTGCAGTGTGTGGAACATCATCTTCTGACAATTTGTATGTTTAAAATAAATTTTCTAATAGCTTTGATGAGAACCATCAAGGCAACCTTCTCTGTATAATAGGTTTCCAAGGCTATTTATCCTAATAGGTTTTAAAGTTCTGAAAGGTAGAAAAGATCCCTATATTTATGTGAGAAAAATAAACTTGATAGCATAGAAACACGAGACATTACTGCCGTACACTCAACAGCTTATTTTGTTGAATAATAAAAGGGCAATTGAAATGGAGGTGTGCCCCCAGCTATCATCCAGATGTCCAATGCAACCGCCTTAGAATTCAAGCAGAAGTAGAAAGGTCTTCTCCAGTTTAAACTCTCTGTGTATCAATGGCACAGTTGCGTGCCTCCCTACCAGGGGATAAATTCTTTCAGCATTTAGCATGACTTTTGTGTGTGTTGCTTCTTTCTCTACAGACGCAAATGTGTATGTGGCAGAAACCCTCAGGTGCAGAACCGTGCATTCCATGAGGACACATGTGAGACAGAGCTTGCACTTCCTGTAGCCCCCAAGTTAAGGCTAGGTTTCCTAAACCTTAAATATAGAGTTTAAAAGATTCTCCTTTTTTCATTGCTAATGTCTAAAATTTGAAAAAAAAATCTGTGTGTAATTGACAAACTTATCTAATATGTACGACTCTTGAGATAAAAAGAAGGGTTTGTATTCTTTTTGGAGAAATGCCAGAGCTAGCATCATAAAAAAATGAAATGTGCATATGGTAGTCCTTCATTTGAGTACATGCTATCCAAAGGATAACTTCACAATTCCATATTAATACTTACAAAATGTATCCCACCTAAGCTTCAATCTCCCCAACACACTTTACCCTCAACCAACTCTCCACCCCAACCAAACTGAATGCCCTTTTCAGCCCCCTGCCTTTGGCTGTGATGATTCTTACATTTGAGCTTTACTTCTGATTTCCCTAGGAAATGGCTATCTACTGTTTGAGATTGAACTCAAGTGCAATCTTCCCTTGGTAGTCATGGCAAATAGGCTCCAGGAGGACCCTCACAGATACTCACATCTTTAGATGCTTGAGTCCTAGTATAAAATGGTCTAATATTTGCATATAGCCTACACACATCTTCCTGTATACTTTAAATCTTCTATAGATTAATTATAACACCTAATACAACATAAATGCTATGTAAATAGTTGTCATACTTTATTTTTTGTGTTATTTTTCAGTGTTTCATTTTCTCAATATTTTTAATCCAAAAATGGTTGCAGAACCACAGAACCCCATGGGTGTGGAGAGCTAACTGTGTTATCTTCATCGTGATCTTTCTGGGATTTTTTCAGCTAGAGGAATATTTAAACTCACTTGGGATTCTGTTATGTTTTATTTTCTATTTTAATACTTAGCACATTACTCTGTATTCATATATTTATATGAATTGTTCAGTTGGCCTATTGGTTTTACCTCATAATATGCTTCTAATTCAAGCCTCCCACAGAAACCTATTAATAAGAGAAAAAGAGTCTTTATTGAGAAGTTATTATGTATCAGGAAGTGTACCTACATTAGGTCATCTATCGTCAGTGTAACATCCTGTGTGGTAGAGGTTGTTATCCTTGGCTGGGAACGGTGGCTCACGCCTATAATCCCAGTACTTTGGGATGTCGAGGTGGGCAGATTGGTTGAGTCTGGGATTTCGAGAACAGAATGGGCAACAAGGTAAAACTCTGTTTCTACAAAATATACAAAAATTGTGGCACAAAGCTACTTGGGAGGCTGAGGTAGGAGGATTGTTTGAGCCCAGAAGGTGGAGTTACAGTGAGCCAAGACTGTACCACTGCACTCCAGCCTAGGCAACAGAGCAAGACCATGTCTCAAAAAATATATATTTTTTAGAAAGAAGTTTTTATCCTTAATTTACAGATAGAATAGAGTTCTGTAGAATCCTAGTAACTTGTCTAACCATGATCACATATCTAGAGAACAATTGAGAAATCAAACCTTGGTTTTCCCGACCTCAAAGACCTTGCTGTTCAACACAATAGTATGTTTCCTTTGATAATGTCATACTTCTAGAGAGTTGTTGAGGTATACATGCTTTTATCCTAGCTTGGTCAATCTCTGACTTTTATTTATTGTTTTTAAATACAGCTATGGCACCCTAGCTTAGTATGTGAATATTCACAAAAAAGAGCAGGATGAAGTCTATTCCCACTACTAATTTCATTTGTAAAAGTCTCCTGAAAAATTTTACTCTAAAACATTCATCTTCAGTCAATATCTTAGTCACAAGGAAGAACTTGTCTAGATGAGCAATGAATGAGTTATGAAGCACATTGCCTGTTATAAGCAGACTCTCCATAAATTGTTGCTAAATTGAATACAATAGATTAATTATGCAGAGAAATGTGAGTTAAAGTTTTGACATTTTCCTAAAACTGACTTAGAATATTGCCCTCACATTGTTACACTTTAAAGATGTGCTTAATTAATAGGTATTATTAATTGCTTTAAGTACTTCTGCTGGGCATCACCAGTAATAACATAGAGTAACCATAACTTAAATGGATCCTATTCAAGCTCTAAAAATTAATCAATTAGCACATATTTGAGTTCGCTGGGAGCTGAAAAAGAAAAGTGCTACTAGATACGAAGGTGAGGTATATAGATAGACTTTCTAAATTGCAGGTACTTTCTTCTTTCTTGTTTAGTTGTACTTAAGGCCACCAGATTCCACTTTGAAGATGTTAATACTGACAAAAATTCCGTCCTTGACTAAACTGGACCCACACTCCTCTACGCTCTCTTCCTCACTGGCCCTCAATCTTGGCCTATAAACTTTAACAAACATTAAAATAGTGATATAGGAGTTTAGAAGAAATCACTTAGGCAGATAGCAAGGGCATGGGAATCCTCAGTAAGGCTTTTCTTTTTAAGGAAAAGTAGTACCAAATCATGTTCTAACAAAGAGCAGCCTGCAAAGTTGAGCTGCAGACATAGACAAACAAGCTAGCAACTTGCACCGGTGAATTCTGGCAGTAACTAAGGGCTAGGCATTTCAAGATCGAAGCTCCATCTTCCCTTTTCTGCCAGCCATGAGTACTGTAAGGAGCAGACAACACGGCACAGAACTGGGAAGTCCATTTGCATAAGAAGATTAGGGTGAAGCAACAGCCTAATGGTGCGGTGGTGTCTGAATTGTCTGGGGCATATACCCTGAGGTTTGTTGTCATGCACCAGGAAAATTTAGGACACAGACATGTAAGAGGAGTTTAGGAGTGGAGGTTTAATAGGTAGAAGACAGGGGAAAGAGAAACAGCTTCTTCCATAGAGGAAAGAGTCTCCGAAGGAATCTCCTTTGGTATTGTTGATTCTAGTCAACACCTGATCGTAGATTACTAGCCACCCTTTCTTAGAGCATTTACTAAAAAGGGCTTGCAACTATGAATTCTTCCCTTGACCCTTTGAGATGTATATTTATCTTCCCAAGCTCAGGGGGGTCTTTCTCAGAGGACCTGAAAGCCATCCCTTTAGGTGCAGCCATCAAGGAAGGAGCAGGTTTGTTTCCTTGTTTCCAATTGCTGTAGAAAGATAGAATCCTATCTATCCTCATATTATCATATTCATATTGGAATAGAATCCACTTTTATTATCAGTAACTTTGATAATTGCCTGTTAGCAGATACAGCAGGCCTAATCGCATTTACACTGATTAACCCTCTACAATTTTTTACTTTCCTGATTCTTCTGAGACTTCCCCACCTAGCCTCCTCCACAGACTTCCTCATTCTTCTTTAAAATACTCAGCAACCTCTGTACAAATTGAAGTTGAGTTCAGTTCATGCTGGACTTCTTCCCCTATTGCGATTGTTATAACTGACTAAAATTTATCCTTACCACTTTAGTGTCTGGCACTTTTTTTTTTTTGGTCTTTGACAATAGTTTGACAAATACTTGATCCTCATTAGACCTAGCTATTGGGAACTAAATCTAGATTCGTTAGTTAATATGAGGTGAAACATCAACTTTAATGTGAAGTAACGAATTGTTGAAATTAAGAGTGATTTGCATCATACTGATAATGAAGATAACACAAAGAATGTTGGCAACACTTCACTTTGAATTGTAGGAGTGGATGCCGTTGCGCTATATCTTTACGGACAAACATTTACAAATATTTAATAAAGAACAAACTTATTTTCCTTCTTCACCAAATATAAAATTAGTCAACTTTCTACATAATATTTTTGTTAACAATGCATATAATATCTATTCTTTGGAAAAATACCAAATATATCTAAAATATGAGAATATTACATATATATGCTGTTTCTAGCCACTCCTGATATTTTGTAGCATTTCTACTAAGCTCTCTCTGTGTTTTCTTACAATTAACATTTTACCACAAAGAAGTCTCCTGTATCATTAACAATCTTAAAAACCTACTTTTAATGCCTGTATCATATCCCAATATATGCATGTCTGCAGTATCATTAATATACTCGCCCCTCGTTGATGTTAGTTTTGAAATACTTTCTGAAAAAATACTACAGAAAACATTATGTAGATAGACAAATCATTTTAACTTTTTTCATCATATTCAACTCCAAATAGATAATAATTTTAACGATTGGATTATTTTAGGCTTGATCTGTAGAAGTAAAATTACTATATCAAAGAACGGAAACTATTTTAGGCTTTTGATGTATGTTTCCAATTTGCTTCCTTTCCCACAAATCTGTTCTAACTTCTTTGGAAGGATAAGAAGGTGCTGCATATATACAATCTTAAAACAATTACTCCTTTCAACGACTTTACCATCTGATAAAGGAAACAGTGGTGTTTTACATGAGTATTCATTCTTTTCTTTGATTATTGGTGAGGCCGAATTAAATTCTCCAAAGAGAAATTTAGAATGAAGATGAGGCTAAGAATTAAAGCCCGAAAGCCATAATGAAGCATTTCTTCCTGAACACTTTTCAGAATATGGAGTTATTTATATCCCTTGAGTGTTTTCATCTAAAACTACCTGAAAAAAAGAAAACATCACATTCATAGGACATTACTTTTATAGTTGATCTAGATCCCTAGATCTCAAATGATTATTAGGCTTAGTAATCCTTGGTTCAAATAAAATATGCAGATTTCCAAGATACATGAAATACTCACGTTGAAGTGGAATGGGGGCTGCAAGCCTCACTGGTTTAGATGGTCCTGAACAGAGAGATGCCTGAATGAACTGTGGGGATTGTCTAGGCTCAGAACAAGATGTCCCAAAGGAGGGTGCCTTGGCAGACTGAGCACTTTGAACTAGAGATTGAAAGGGACCCAGAATTAAGAAGTTCTCTGTGACCTTCTTCCATTCTTCTTTCTCCACCCTCCATTTCTCCCCCAAGAGAGGTCATAGAAACTAGAACCCCTCTCTCATAAAGCAAGTAATAAAATCAAGACTGACCTACTGTGCCTGAAAGGAAGTTATGAGCACCTCATTCCAGAAGGGGGCCTGCTCCATACCCAGGGGAAGGAATGCTCCGCAGAGAGACCAAGGTCTTGCTGGGTTCTGCCACTGAGTTTTTTACCATTAGATCGTATCCTTTTTATCCAATCATGTTTCTGCACAACTATCAGATTCTTTTTATCAGACTTAGCATAAAAATACACAGTTTTCCCTGGGTCTTTGGGTCGCCATTTCTAAAGGTTCCCATGCTATATAAAACTTTAGTAAATAAATTTGTTCTGATTTTCTTTTGCAAACCTGTCTTTTGTTACAGGCATATCACCCATAACCCTTGGGATGGATGAAGAAAAGCAATTATCTTCTCAACCCTACAGACACACAACTTTCACATCACTGATATGGGTTAAAAATAAACAATATGGAGGCACAGAGAGGTTATACAATTTGTCAAGTGTCACACAACTGTTTGTTAGTGATATGCCCAAAATATCTCAAAATGCTTTACAGATTTATAAACATCATGTATATTTTCTTGCTTTTTCTCTCGTCTGTCTCCTGACTGTTCCCATTCTATTTGGCAAGAGGTCAGTTTTTCAAAAAATACGCTATCATATCTGTTGACAATATATTTGCTTCTAATATTACTTATATCTAACTTCACGGCTGTGGATTTCATGTTATGCTCATACTTCAGGTTTTGTTTTGTTTTGTTTTGTTTTGTTTTTTTATGCCTAAGACAGGCTTGACCTGCAAGTATGGAAGAATAGAGAAGCCAAAAGTCAGGGTAAAGATATGAATGAAAATTGACAGAATCTTAATGTCCTACAAGTTGTATTTCTTAAAAATCAATATCATGTAGCTACTTCGAAGAAAGAAACATGGGAAACCTTGATATTTTCTTGTAACTACTTATAAAACATTGGTAGTTTTCTGATGGAACTCATGTCAGGGGCTCTATTTTTTCCACAGGGAAGAACCAGTTTTTTACTATTGATCTAGGAACTTTTTCAGCTTGTTAATTTTCAGAGATCACTGTTATGGTAGAAATAATTTTTATTTCTTTCATATGATGTAATAATTTTTTAGGTTTTCCTTCTCCATATTAATTAATCTTTCCACTTCTTTTTTATTTTATTTATTTACTGATTTATTCATTTTTTTGAGACAGAGTCTCACTCTGTTGCCCCGGCTGGAGTGCAGTGGCGTGATCTTGGCTTACCACAACTTTGGCCTCCCAGGTACAAGCGATACTCCTGCCTCAGCTTTCTGAGCATCTGGGATTACAGGTATGCGCCACCACACCCAGATAATTTTTGTATTTTTAGTAAGATAGATTTTCTCCATATTGGCCAAGCTGATTTCAAACTCCTGACCTCAGGTAATCTGCCCGCCTCAGCCTCCCAAAGTGCTGAGATTACAGGCATGAACCACCATGCCCGGCCCCCTCTCTTATTTTTAAAATGGTGTCACAAATACTTAGAATTTCCAACAAGAAATATTTTAAGAAACACATAATTATATTTGAGTCTGTAATTGGGTCCCCTTCAGCTAAATAACTAGATGATGACATTCTAGTCAACCCATTTAGCTCAACTGGGTTAAAGGTCTGACAGTTACTTGCCTTATGAATCTAATATATAATTCTCTCCCTTAGTCATGTATGTCTATATCCAAATTCTACAACTCAGAAAACTAGTCTTGACTTAGGGAAATCTCTCACCCTTTGTGTGCCCAATTAGTCACTAAACATTTAGAAATCTTTTTCCTTTTCAATGGTTCCTTTTAATAAGTCCTACAATCCTGGTAATTCCAATTCTCAGAACTTCCACCATCACTTAGAGGCATCAGCTGGGGACATCTGCCTCAGATTTGGGAGGTAAAAGACAAACAGAAGCCATGTGGTCTTGTGGCGGATGCAGGCAGGAGTGTGAGCCTTGGACTTGGAAGCCCTGAGATGTTTCCAGCAATTCTGAGTGTATCTCTGTGAATCATCCATGTAGGGCAGCAGATAGCCGAGGTCAGTCACTGGCTGTTGTGTCTTGCAATTCCTGAATTTCTTGAGCATGAGTAGCATTTTTTTCTGACCTTGGTGTCTTGGTCTCTAAATGGTTTTAGGAGTTGTTAATTTTTTGCACTGAACGGCTTCTATCTTGAAATAACTGGTGCAATCTCTGTTTTCCTAAGGGAGTACTCACTGAGATACTACCTTTCTTCATTTCTGAAAAAAAAAAATCTCTAATATCCTCTTAGTATGAAGTCCTTCTATGATTGCAAAGTCAAGTAAGGCATTGACCTATTTACTTCTCAATTTAATGTGATATATACACTTCTTCAGTTGCCATAGTATATGTGCCATATATAAAAAGCATAGCCCATGGTACTGGCAAGCCATAAAGATAAAAAAGATTCAGGAGCTAAAAGAAAATATGTGGGAAGCAAAAAGCACACAGCTTATATATGGTAGGCTTTGAAATGATATGAGAGGCATAATAGTGGTCATGAAAATAGAAATTAAAAATAGGCAAACTAGGGAGGTATGGAAGAGTTCCATAAGGAATGTGCAATTTCAATGTTAAAAAGTTAGGGAAGGGAGCCGGGTGTGGTGGCTCACGCCTGTAATCTCAGCACTTTGGCAGGCAGAGGCAGGCGGATCATGAGGTCAGGAGTTCAAGACCATCCTGGCCAGCATGGTGAAACCCAGTCTCTACTAAAAATACAAAAAATTAGCCAGGCATGGTGACACACGCCTGTAGTCCCAGTTCCTCAGGAGGCTGAGGCAGGAAATCACTTGAACCCAGCAGGCAGAGGTTGCAGTGAGCTGAGATCATGCCACTGCACCCCAGCCTGGTGACAGGGTGAAACTCTGTCTCAGAAAAAAAAAAAAGTTAGGGAAGGGCTACCCCCATAAGAATTCACTAAAAGGAAAAGAATAGTATGATTAAGGTGTACAATGTACTTATAAAATACATGTATTTTCCTGAGTGGACTTAGGGGAATGGCAGAGAGAGAAGTTGGGGCCAGTTGGTACATGGCTTTGCATGCCACGCTGAGGAGTTTGCTCTGTATTCTGCCAGGAATGAACTTTTAACAATTTTTGAGCACAGTAGTGACATAATCATATTGGTCTTTATAAAACTCAGTTGTTTAGGGAAGAATAATAAGCAGCATCTACATGTAAGAAGTGAGTGGAAACAGACACATCATCAACAGAAGGATTGTTTAAGAGTTAAAGATTTTAAAGATGTGGTGTTCCAGAGGTCTAGAGAAGAGAACTAAAGAGAGGGGGGAGGACACGGTGTCTATGTGTTATTTCTTTCCGTTCATCACAGATGGAATGGATACAGAAAGGTTACTGTTTACCCCAGCTACCCTGTCACTTTGACAACTGGAAAGCACATGCAAGGAGCTGCTTTCTCCTTTCCTCTTTGGTTTCTGCTCTCAAAAGTTATTACTGTACCTCGTTTATGTACAGAAGAAAGGAGGCAAAGAGAGCTGATACACACAATCAATCTCTCGCTGGCAAGATGGGCATACATTTCAAATAATAGGCAACATCCAGTAGGCTGCTTTCTCATTCAATTATCCTAAACTCAAGCATTTTCAGAGAACCTCTACCCTCCTGTCAGCTTTCTACCTCAACTTAAGGTAGGACCACTTCTTAAGGAATACAAGCAAGCTCTTCATAGGCACTCACATATATTCTGAAACAGTAGAGATCCCTGATCCCTTTGCAAGACTTGTGACAGGAGTGGGAGGGGGAGAACGCAGACAGGAAGCAGCAGGAGTCAGGGTGAATGTTTTGGGCTCTGGCCCCACAGTAGCGTCCAAGGGTGTGCTACAATTAATGCTGTTTTAGCAGTTGCTGTCCGTGGATGGCTAAGTGTTAAATGAACTCAGTGGAGAGTCAGGGTGACAGTCTTTTACACCCTGCACTCTTGGTAACCGATGCTTATCCGGTGTCCAGGAAGAATCAGGTTACACAGAGTTGAAGGATGGGTTTTACTGAGTGATGGAGGTGACTCTCAGCAGGATGGATAGGGAGCTTGAAAGGGAATGGAGTGGGAAGATGATCTTCCCTGGAGTTTGGCCATCCTGCAGCTGATCTCTCTGACCATCCCCAGCTCAACTCCTCTTGACATTCGGATGCTCCTTCTCTGCCACACGCTGTGCCACTCTGCCACTCTTAAGTTCTTCTGTTCCTCTGCTCATGGAGCTTGGGGTTTATATAGACAAAGGATAGGGGCATGGTGGGCCAGAGTGCTCTTGGAAAAGGCAACGTTTAGGGGCAAAAAAAGGAACACCTATTCCCATTTAAGGTCACAGGTTTCCAGGCCTGAGGGTACGGGCATTGCTGGGAAACCACCCTCTTCTATCCAGTATTTTCTTGCCTCCTATCCGTATCAATACTACTAAGGGCATGATAGAATGGGTTGACAACTTAATCATACAGAGCTTCATACTGGAAGAATTGCTTACAAGAAGGAAAATGTACCTCCCAAGATTCATGGTGAAAAGACACAGAGTGATTCTAATTAATGTCATGAGGCAAAGGTGGGAAGAATAATGGGATTTTTATTGCTCTGAGGTTTGACCAAAGGCACTGGAAGTTTTGGATAAATTACATTCATTTTATTGTCACAATGCATAACTCACATGGTGTAGCAGGATGCTTAACTCAGGCTTGCACAGAGTGCCCCCAATGAGAGGTGGTGTGGCAGAGGAGTGGATAGGACAATCGGCAGACTGAGGTTCCAGGGCCACCTCTAAGACTGTCTTATAGGACCTTGAGGAATTAATTTAACTTTTCTGGGCATCCTTTGCCACACCTGTTAAACTAAGGAGGTAGATAGAACTCAGGGGGCTTAACTTGAATTTTAAGTTCTCTATACTCTGGGTTTGTTGTTGTTGTTTTGTTTTGTTTTGTTTTTTGAGATGGAGTCTTGCTCTTTTCGTCCAGGCTGGAGTGCAATGGCACAATTTCGACTGACTGCAACCTCTGCCTCCTGAGTTCAAGAGATTCTCCTGCCTCAGCCTCCCAAATAGCTGGGATTACTGGCTCATGCCACCATGCCTGGCTAATTTTTGTATTTTTAGTAGAGACAGAGTTTCACCATGTTGGCCAGGCTGGTCTTGAACCCCTGACTTTAGGTGATCTGCCTGCCTTGGCCTCCTAAAGTGCTGAAATTACAAATGTGAGCCACCATGACTGGCCTAAAATCTCTTGAATGTGCTCCTTGAAATTCATCCAGATTTTTCTGCCTGACTTTTATTATTTGCTTCTTTTCTCCCTCAAGAATCCCAAGAGCAATCTGACACCATATTTTTGTTTTACTAAAATCTATTTTCAATAGACTTGAACTTTGATTTCCAAAGATGTGAATGCTAAATGTTTAATGGAAAAGCATCTTTGATGGGGGAAATCCTCCTGTTAAAATTATACTTACTGTTTTGTTCCTGAAAGATCCTTCAAAATATTGGATAGTAAATGAGGGTTGGAGGTGGAGAGAGTAATCTCAGGTAGTCTGCCAAAGACATTATTGTAGGAATTTTAAGTGCTTGGCTGGTGTTCAAGTTAAACTTTGTATTGTCCAGCAAATGTTTACATAATTTAGCAGAAATAATGGTTACAAATAAATGAGAACAATGCCTATGCAGATAAAGGATATCAAGGCTTTTTGCATTGTTGTTAGTTTTGTGGGTTTTTGGGTTTTTTTTGGTTTTTTTTGCTAAATATCCCTCTCTTTACCACTAGTCACCTGTAATTCACATGTGAATTGGAAGATATTTTGATTTGTTAGAAATACAGCAGCATTGCCACTTGATTTTTACTGTCGACTGCCTACATTTTAATATGCTATTCATCAACTTTAAAGTAGACAATAAAATTTGTGTGATTTCTGTTTGCCCTCAACATAGGCTGCATCAATTTCACAAAAGGAAATTCATTTGGTTTTCTCTTTTGGTTTTGTCCTATTTATAGAAGCAACTGTATTGGGTTAATATGAATTTATTATACTTTTAATTCTCCTATTATTTTCATATCTTTTTCATTTATTTGCAGAGATCTTGGTTAGCTTTTCATAAACATGATTCTGAGTTTTCTCTTCACCAATCAAGCTGATGACTCAATCTAAGGCAGATTTTCCACACACGCACACACCCATTTCTTTCTTTACTATAAGAGGCACTTTTATCTCTTCCTGAATTATTTAAAGCTACACCATTTCAGACCTTTTCTCTAGGTGTTGCAAGTCTCTTACAGACAGAAAATTCCAAATAGGAAAAACGTGTGAAAGGAGTGTACTAGTCAGGGTTCTCTAGATGGACAGGACAATAAGTTAGATGTATACATGAAGGGGAGTTTATTAAGGAGAATTGACTCACATGATCACAAGGTGAAGTCCCACAATAGGCCGTCTGCAAGCTGAGGAGCAAGGAAGCCAGTTCAAGTCCCAAACCTCAAGAGTAGGGAAGCCGACAGTGCAGCCTTCAGTCTGTGGCCGAAGGCCTGAGAGTTCCTGGCAAACCGCTGGTGTAGGTCCAAGAGTCCAAAAGCTGAAGAACTTGGAGTCTTATGTTAGAAGGCAGGAAGCACCCAGCATGGGAGGAAGATGAAGTATGGAAGCCAGTCAAGTCCTTCCAACTTCTGCCTCCTTTTGTTCTAGCCATGCACAACTGATTAGATGGTGCCACCCAGATTGAGAATGTGTTGCTTCTCCCAGTCCACTGACTCAAATGTTAATCTCCTTTGGCAACACCCTCACAGACACACCCAGGAACAATACTTTGCATCCTTCAATCAAGTTGACACTCAGTATTAACCATCACAAGTCCACCCCTTGTCAACTTGAACCCATACACATCTCTTGAAACCATATATAGTCTTCCAATAATGACAATAATAAGGTCATACTATGCCTTACCCATTCTGAATTTCCTTTGCCTTCAGCAAGCATCTCAGCAGGTGGTGGTTTTTTACCTGATGTAGTGTCCCAAACCTTCATTCCTGAAGAGTTTGGGACATATTTAGTCCTGTCTGGATTGCTGTAGTTTCACATTGACCTTAATCACATGGCATGGTGATACTAAGAGACACCCTAAGGGATCTCCTGTATTCCACGCATACTCTTCCTTATCTCCCTTTGTGGGGTAATAGACTGATTTCATCTTGATAGTCTGGGTCAGTCACCCCAGCCAACACTGTAACTCTCTTCTTAGCCTGTTGACTTAAAGGCAGGAGGAGCCCAAAGTGGCCAGGTAGCAATCTTAACTTCTAGTTTAATAGTATCATTGCTGTGTCTTTTGCTGGCAGCATTCCTTCCTCTCAAACTAAGACAGACCTCCAGGCCAGCAGAACATAATATTGCAGAAGCAGAAGGCAAAAATTTTGCTAATGGGTCGCTAGAGGTGATGGTAAGTGGTGCCACTTCCACTTCCTGGACCCATCACTCCTGGACCCATGAATCCTGGCTATGGAAGAAACAGTACCATATATTGGATGCTGATTCAGGGCATACAGAACCTTCTGGACAACTTTGCCCCAGCCCTGCAAAGTACTGTCACCTAGTTGGCATTGTAACTGTAACCTCAAAAGGCCATTCCACCCCTCTACCATAAAATCAAAAAGCAAGTTAGTTACTTCCTAGATACAATGGGGATACAGGCATTGGGTTAATACTTCTGTTCCAGATGAAAGAAATTGGCCTAATCAAAGGGGCTATAGGCCCCATGCAAGTCTGAAATCCAATAGGGCAGTCATTAAACCTTAGAGTGAAAATGCCGTGTGCAAAATAAACAAATAAGCAAATATCTGTTAATATCTCTTAGTATTATATATGATGATACTGACAATTGAGGAAAAGTGATTCCTGCACCACATCGTCTTTTAGTTTTTTAGTTTTTTTTTTTTTTTTTTTGAGATAGAATTTCACTCCATCACTGAGGCTGGTGGATCATGGCTAACTGCAGCCTTGAACTCTTGGGTTCAAGTGATTCTCCCTCCTTCCCAGTACCTGGTACTACAGGCACATGCCACATGCCTGCTAATGGCTCAAGCAATCTTCCCATCTAAGCCTCCCAAAATGCTGGGATCACAGGCATTAGTCACTATACCCTGGCCAACGTCACATTTTAAAGCCAGCTACCAGATGACAGGAGTAGAAATCCTTAGTCATTGTGCAGTGAGATGATGTGGGTTTCTTTTAGTTTTCAGGACCAACTTTACCAAAAACAAAGCAAGATAAATAATACTATTCAATTAAATAATGCATCCCTGAAGAAGTTAGGATGAATGTCTTGGAAGCAAATTTTCATAAATCTGTAAATAACATTTGTCTGGGTAGCTTGAAAGTTTCTGTCTTCTATGCTATCCCTAGCCATTTCAGTCTTTCGATGTGATGGTTTTAATAACCAGTTCTTTTGCTTTTTCTTAGGCTGTTAGGCTTAAAGAAAACTTTTCTCAAACTATAATAATCATGTAAAAAGTGTGCAGCTTAATGAATTTTTCACAAATGATGCTCATATTTATAACCATCATTCAGAAACAGAACATGAAGCTATCCTTATGTTCCTGTCTAATGACTTTTCCTGCCAAGAACAACTCTTGTCCTGATCTCTAAAAGCATAGAATAGTTTTGCCTGGTTTTAAAATTTTCATGAATGAAATTATTCATTGTGTACTCCATTTTTGTCTAGCTTCTTTCACTCAGCATCGTTTATGATATTAATCTATTTCATTGCATATAGTTCCAGTTAGTTCATTTTTATTGTTTTATAGAAGTTAATTATCTAATTATACTACAGATTATGTTTCCACTCAACTGTTGATAAAGATTTGCTTAGTTTCTAGCCATTTGGTTTTTACAAACAGTACTTAAATATTTTTTATACATGTCTTCTGGTAAACATGGATTCATTTCTATTGGATATATATGGAGAGAGGTGGAAATGCTGGATTATACAGACTGCATATATTCAACTCTACTAGTCATTGTCTAATGGTTTTCCAAAGTGGATGAATCGATGTATACACCATCACCAGTGTTTGAGACTTACAGTCATACTACATTATCACCTAAATTTACTATAGATTTTCTTCTTTTTCTCCTTCTTCTCTTTTCATTTATCTATGCTCATGGGACTATAATTGTATGACACGGTCTTGCAATTTTCTAATGTCTAATGAGGTTGAGCACAGTTTATATTTTGTTTGTTTGTCTGGCCATGTAAATATACTTGTGTGAATTGCCTTGGCAAGTTTATTTTAATTTTCTTATTTGCTTATAGAAATTATTTATATCTTGTGGGTACAAATACTTTGTCAGATATCATAAATATTATGCATTCTCCCATTCTATGGCATGCCTTCTTTCTCTCTATTAATTGAAATTCTTAATTATAATATGTTCTGACTCATCAACATTTATTTTTATTATATATTTTCATGTATTGTTTAAGAATATGTGCCTCCTGTGTAAGTCCTGAAGATATATTTCTGTTTTCCTCTGAAAATTTTGTTGTTTTATCTTTCTCATTTAGATCTGCAGTGAATATGGAAATCATTTTGATGCATTATGTGAGGTTTAAGTCAAGATTCAATACTTCCAAATGAATATCAAATTGACAGAGCAACATTTGTTTAAAAAGAAATTCAGTGTTGTACTGCATTTTCCTCTTTGTGAAAGTACTCATGCATGTGTGTCCTCGCTCTCTGTGATCGTACAAACTAGAGGTAAACTCAGAACTGCATAGTAGTTTGCTATATGAGTATAGGAGCATGTGTGTCTGTGTGTGTGCATGTGTGTGTGTTTGTGTATGTGCTTGTTTTAGTTGTATTCAGGTATAGTTTATATATTACAGAATTCACTGATTTGAGATGTACAGTTTGATCAATTGTGGTAATTGTGTGCAATAATATGACTTCCATCAAATTTAAGATATAGAAAAGTTCTGTCACTCTAATAAGTTTCCTCATGCCTTTTTGCAGTCAACTCTCTGCCAACTTCTAGCCACAAGCAAACACTGATCTACATTCTTTCACTATAATTTTGCATGTTCAAGAATTTCACGTAAATATGTTCACATTATATGAAGTCTTTTTTTATTTGACTTCTTTCCCTTAGCATAATGTTTCTTAGATTCACTCCTGCTGTTGTGTCTATTTGTATTTGGGTTGTTTGTATCGCTGGGAAATATTCCACAGTATGAAAATACCATGCTTTATTTATCCATTCCCAGTTGATGGGCAATTGGGTTGCTTCCAATTTTGCACTGTTAGAAATAATCCTATTAGAAACAGCAATAAATAAATATTTCTGTATATATGTATATTTGCACGGATTTCTCTTGGGTAATATCTCTAATAAAGCACTGTGTAATAGAACGTGCTGTGATGACATAAATATTTCTATATCCACAGTGCACATTATCGTAGCCACTAACGCAAGTGACTGGTATTTGACATCTGGCAAAGAAGCTAAAAAAACTTACTTTCTAAATTTTACTTAATTTCAATTAATTTAAATTTAGATCTGTATAATTACATGCAGCTGGTGACTATTACATTGTCCAAGGCCATGAACAGGACTGCTAGGTCAAATGATAAATGTATGTTTAATTTTATAGTATGCTAACATAGTATTTTTTAAAGTGATTATATCATGGTATTTCCGCTAGCAAAACATGATAATTCTAATTACTCCATATTCTTGCCAGCACTTTTCAGCTTTAGTTAATTTAGTAGCTGGTTTTAAAAAGTATTAGTGAAATGATAGGTGTTTGGCGATATCTTTTCATGAGTTTAATGGCTATTTGTATATCTGTATAAATATGTTACCTCGCTTTTATTGGGTCATTTACCTTATTATGCAGATGTAAGAGTTCTTTATGTATTCTGGGTGCAAGCCCTTTGTAATATTTATGTTCTGCAAATATTTACCCCCAAATGTGGCTCATAAGCAAAATGAAATGTGTCTTTTGAAGAGCATGAGGGTAAATTTTATGTACCAACTTGACTGAGACACAGTGCCCAGATAGTGAGTCAAACATTATTCAGGATATTTCCATGAAGGTGTTCTTTGGATGAGATTAAAATTTAAGTGAGTGTACTTAAAGTAAACGGATTATCCTGTCTAATGAGAGTAAATCTCTATAATTAATATAAGGCCTTAACAGACCAAAGACTAACCTCCCTTCAATGTATTAGTTAAGATTTTCCAGAGAAACAGAACCCAACAGGACTTTATATATATAATAGAAATTGTCTCACATGGTTATAGAAGCCCAAAAGTCCCACAGTGTGCCATCTGAAGCTAGAAAACAAGGAAAGCCTACAATGTAATTCTCAGTCCAAAGGCCTGAGAGTAAGTTCCTTTCCCAGTTCAAAACCCCCAAAACCAGGAGCATCCATATTTGAGGGCAGGAGAAGATGGGTGTCCCAGCTCAACAGAGAGAGTGAATGCATCTTTCTTCCATGGTTTTGTTCTATGTGGGGCCTCAATGGATTGAATGGTGCCCACCCACACTGGTGATGGTGGACCTTCTTTACTCAGTCTACTGATTGAAATGCTAGTCTCTTCCAGAAACATCCACAGATACACCAGAAATAATATTTTATCAGCTATCTGGGCATCCCTTAGTTCAATCAAGTTGACACAACATTAACTACACTGGGAAAGAAGGAATTCTGCCAGCAGACTGCCTTTGAACAGAACTGCGACTCTTCTCTGGGTCTTCAACTTGCAGGCCTGTACTGCAAATTGTGGATTTACCAAGCCTCCACAATTGGATGAGTGAATTTCTTAAAATAAATCTGTATTTTGCTTTTGCCCTCTATCTCTCTTTATTTCTCTCTCTCTCTCTCTCTGTCTTTCACACACACACACACACACACACACACACACACACAAACACACACCATTGCTTCTGTTTCTCTGGAGAGCCCTAACTAATACAAAGGGTAAAGGTTTCTGATTTTGAAGAAGTTTATTTTATGCATTGTTTTATTCTTTTCTAGATTATATTTTTGTTTTCTGTTTATGAAAATTTTCCTCACTAAATGTCACCAAGATTTTCTCCTTGGATTTTTTTCTAGTAGTTTTATGACTTTGTCTGTCATATTTAAGTTTATGATCCATTTTGAGTTAATTTTTATTTGTGGAAGAAGTGGGCTGGCATTATTATTACAATTAATTGTAGATTTTTTTTTGGTAGATTCCAAAAGAACTTATACATATTTGAGCATATCACTGAAATTTAAAAATTATACTTCTCCCTTCCAAATCTTTGTGACTTTTATTTATTTTTCTTGCCTTATTACACTGGGTTAGGACCTTCAGTGTATTTTGAATGGAAGTTTTGAAAGTAGCCATTCTTGCCCTGATCCTGATCTTAAGTAGAAATCACTAAACCTTTTGGTGTTGGGCATAATGTTAGTTGTAGTTCTTATCCTAGATGCCTTTAATCAGTTTTAGGAAATTCCCTTGTATTCTTAATTTACTCAGAGGCTTTATCATGAATAAGCATTGAATATTTTCAAGTGCTTTGTTTGTATCTATTGCAATAGTTAATATGGTTTTTCTTTTAATCTGTTAACATGGTGACTTACATTAATTTTAAGTGTTGGAAAACTTTAATTTCTGAAATAAACCTAAGCGTGATGGTTAATTTTAGATATCAGTGTGACTGGATTAAGACATACAGAGATAGCTGGTAAAGCATTTACTGCTGGTTGTAATTGTTAGGGTGTTTCTGGAAGAGGCTGACATTTGAATCAGTGCTCTCAGGAAGAAAGATCCACCTTCAGTGTGGGCAACCATCTAATTGGCTGGGCACCTCGCTAGAACAAAAAGGCAGAGGGAAAGAGTTGAGTTTTCTCTCTCTCCTGGAGCTGAGACACCCTTCTTCTGACCTTGAACATTAGAACTCCAGGTTCTCCGGCCTTTGAACTCTGGAACCCAGTCCCTTCCACCCAGCCCATTTTCAAGCATTTAGCCTCAGACTGGGAATTACACTATTGGCCAATTCCCCTAATAAGATCCTGCCCACATATCTGTATCTCTCCCTCTATCGTACTGATCTGTCTCCGTGGAGAACCCTGACTAATACACACGGTCATGAGGTATTGACCTTTTACATATTGTTGTTTACAATGTCTAAAACTGTGTGATGTATAATTTTTGTATCTGTGTTCGCAAAGAATAAGCATCTGTATCTTTGTTTTCTTAAGATATCTTTGACTGGTTTCAATATCATAAATCAAATGAATTGTAAACCATTCTGTCATCTATATAATATTTTCTTAAAGAGTTTGTGCCAGATTAAAAGAATAAAGCCGTGTAGCCATGTCAAAATTTGTTCTGGGGAAACTTTTAGTTTCTAATTGGATTTCTTTAATTGGTATAATATTTTGTACTTTTTTATTTTTGTGGGGGAGCATCCGTTTTGGTAAATTTTGACTTGAGGAATGAGTTCATTGTACATAGGTTGTCAAATGTATTGAAATTAACTTATTCATGATACTCCCATATTATCATTTTATTTATTTTTAATTTTTTAGAGACAGCGTCTCGCTCTGTCACCCAGGCTGGAGTACAGTGGTGTGATCTTGGTTTACTGCAACCCCTGCCTCTGGGACACAAGTGATCCTCCCACCTCAGCCTCCCGAGTAGCTGGGACTAGAGGTGCATGCCACCACACTCTCCTAATTTTTGTGTTTTTTGTAGTGACGGGGTCTTACTATGTTGCCCAGGCTGGTCTTGAACTCCTGGGCTCCTTGAACGTGACTCTGCCTCCCAAAACGCTGGGATTACAGGCTTTAGCCACTGTGCATGGCCCATATTATCACTTTAACATACAAAAGATAGGTAAGTATTTTCCTTCTTTTATCCTTGATATTGCTGGTTTTTCTTTGTTCATTATTTTTGTTAGTTTAGTTAGAGGAAATTTTAGCAATCCTTTAAAGGAACCAGCTTTTGGTTTCATTCATTCTCTATTGTTTTTCTATGTCATTGAATTCTGCTCTTTCTTTATTATGTCTTGCCTTCAACTTACTTTGGTTGTAGTTTGTTTGTTTCTCTAATTTTTTAAAGTGAGAATTCAGATAATCCATTTTTACTTGTTTCTTTTATCCTTAACGTTTCCTCCTTTGGTGCAAGTGGGAGACTAAAACCTCACAAGCCAAGGCCTGGGCACAGGACCCAGCAGTGACAGTAACAACCCAAGCCAATCGTTTTGAACCTGCCTTAGAGGTCTGCCCTGCTCTCCCCAGAGGCCTCAGTTATGTAGGTGATAAACCTTTTCACACCCTTCTGGTATATGTGCATGTGTGTCTTTATCTGTCTTGACATCCAGGCCAACTTTTGGATGGCGGAGGGGGTGATGACCACAGCTGTTAGTCACTGCAGCTTTCCCATGCTTGCTGTTTCCATGATAGATGCTTTCTGGATACTTACTTTCATTTTTATCTCTTTATATTTGAAGCATGGCTTTTGTAGACATCCTGTAATTGGGACTAGTTTTTAAATTCATTCCGATAACCTCAACTTCAGCTATTGTCCATTAACGTTTAATGCAACTTTTCATATACTTGGTGTGGAGTCTACTGTTTTATTATTTGGTGTTTACTTATCTCCTCTGGTTTTTGTTCCTCAATTTCTCCTTTGTTGATGAAGACTAACATCTGATTTTTTTGTCTTGCCCAAAGTCCTAAGGGATCTGGGTAGTCATGCTCTAATAACCATAAATTCTCATCAGATAGGTTTTATTTAAGCCTATATATTGTGACTTGCTTTCCAACCTGACTCTGGCATAACATTATGAGACAAGAAAGAAAACCAAAATATTTTACCCCAAAACATATTTCTTTGCCATGTCTTGAAATGACCCTACAAAGCTGTCCTTTGTGAGAGAAAAACTGCATCTGTAAAGAATCTCTATTAACATAGCTAGATTTTTTTTCTTCCAGGCCCTCCCATTCCTAAAGAGATTAACTAAAAGTCTAACACCTTTTTAAGATCTGAATAGGAAACATTTGTCATCTATTGTCTGTAAGGGCAGCCACTATAAAACTTCCAAAGAACCTTGGTCTCCACCATCGTTTATCTTAACCTGAACATGTCCTTTTTATGGATTCCAGGTCTTTAGACAAACTCAACCAATTGTCAATGAGAAAATGTTTAAATTCACCTATAGCCTGGAAGCACTACCTCTCCTTTGAGTTGTCCCACCTTTCTGGACCAAAATAATGTATTTCTTAAATGTATTTGATTGATGTCTCATGCCTCCCTAAAATGTATAAAACCAAGCTGCACCTGACCACCTTGGGCATATGTTCTCTGGACCTCCTGAGTGCTGTGTCACAGGCCATTGTCACTCATATTTGGCTCAAAATAAATCTCTTCAAATGTTTTACAGAGTTTGACTCTTTTCATTGACACTGACTTTTGCCAAATTAATTAAGTCTTTTTAGAATTCTATTTTTTCTGTTAGCCTTTTAGCTAGATTTCTTGTGCGTGTGCATATGTGTGTGTATGTGTGTGTGTGTGTGTGCGCGCGTGCTAAGTGGTTGCTCTACAGTATGAAATATATGCCCTTACATTTTTACAGTCAAAGTATTGTTAATATTGTACTAATTCATATGAAATATAAAAATTTTGCAACCATATGAGTTCATGCCACTCCCTAATTTTTTATAATTGTTAATATGATATGATATGATATATGGTATCACATATTCTAGGTTATATATTTCATAATACTATAATTTTGCTTGAAACATATAATGTATATAAAAATGAAGAGGAAAAATAGGAAAATCATTCCTTCTCTCTCTTTTTTTTAATTAACTTGGACATTTACCATTTCTAAGAATCTTCCTTTCAGTTCCATTCTGCCAACCCGATTTTCTGTCTGGTATCATTTCCATGCAGCCTAAAGGACTTTATTTATCATCTCTTCTAAATTAGATCTCTTGAAAAATAATACTCTCAGTTTTCTCTTATTTGAAAATGTCTTTATTTTTCCTTCATTTTTGAAGGATAACTTCACTAGAGATAGAATTCTGGGTATTTTTTTTTCTTTTAGCACTGTATAGTTATTCCACTCTCTTCTGACCTCATGGATTCTTATAAGAAATCAGCTAAAATGTGCTCATTCTTCCACTGTTTGTAACATTTCATTTTCCCTTGCTGCTTTACTTTTGCTTTTAACAGTTGACTAATGGGAAAATCTGAGAAGCCAAGCGGGTACAGCCCCTGCAGATAGAACAAAAAAGGAGGATTGCAGGGAGATCAGTGGGAGACTCTTGCCTCTGTGCAACTGCTTTCTCTGTCTGTGCACATCCAAGAGTCTGGTGGAGTGCCTGGCATTGCTCTTGATCCATAAGATAGAAAGTGAACAGATAAAATAGACATAGAACAGAGGAGAGAGGATAATCTGAGAACTGCTGGACACTTTGCTTCTGCTTGTTACTGTACCAGACCCACTATGACTCTCTGAGAGCAGTGACTTATCTTCTCCAAATCTCACTGAAGATTAATGAGGAACAATGAATGTTTTCAAGCACATGTGAAGATATTCTTTTATAGATTTTGTTCTGGTTTTATTGTGGAGAATGGCTTACCAAGGTGGGAAGTGGGGGACATAAGAGCTCCATCACCCCTGTGCAGGCAACAGCTGATAATAGTGAGGACAAGGATTGCAACAGTGTAGGTTGTTATGAAGACAATGTAATTAAGGCACATGCTGACGGTAGATCCAAAAGAACTTTGAGGTAGATTAGATGTGAAGGAAAAATAGGAGAGATGAATCAAAGATGATTCCAGAAAAAACATCGGGAAATGCCGGAGATAGAAACACTGAAAACAGAGCTGATTGGGAGACAGGGTGGAGAAAAAATGGATTTGAGGGCGTATACTGAAGGTTCTTGCATTGTTATCACGCAGAAATATGCACTGAACAGTTGGAGGTATGTGCCAGGATCTAAGACCACTGCACTGAAATGGAGATACAGATTTCAGAGTCAACGATAACTGAAGATATGTTATAGATAAAACATCTCAGAGGAGTAAGGAGAACAAAAGACTAGGATAGGAATTATGGGAAGAGTACAGGAGCCCACTAGTGGGCCTGAGATGGAGAGCTGTCTTCCCTACAACCACATAGATGGATTATTAGTGATGGTAGAGATTTTCAAGTCATATTCTGATTGTTTCACTCAATCTTTGCCGTGTTACAGATGCAATTGGTAGGTTCACCTTTTATTAGGTTTATGTTTTCTGTTCCATTTTTTGTTCCAGTAAAAGTGAAGCATCCTATTAATAAAGATATGATGTATGTTTCACTACTCTGGATGACCATCAACCTAACAGACAAATGAAATGTCAAGATATCTCTCTGAGTATTTCTAATTACAGGATTCTATTTATGATGTAGATTGTACTTGACAGCTTTTTCCCAGCTGGAGTCTTACTTTAAATTGCTATCACTTTAGCAGTGAAAAGGAGATACGGAATTGTAAAAGAAAATTACAAATGACTACCTGCTTAGACAGCCACAGTATTTAACTTCTAAATTCTGGTGGTTTAGGTGGTAAGTCATCAACCACATGTCCAGTCATACGCTTACTAAATACAAGTAAGCTAACTTGGACATTAAAAATTGAGTTGTTTAAATTTCATACTTTGAATCAAAGGCCAGATCAGACTTTATAAATTCACCTGCCACTGATCATCCTTAAGCGGCTGCTTAAAGAGATTTTCATTTTTATCTTGCATGTTGTAATTAAAGTTCAGACTTTAAAGATAAGCAATTATCAGGATTCACTAAATTAAAGACTCCTTTGTCTATTAGAGAATTACTTTTCAGGGAATTTCACTAAACTGTGGTCCTCTTATCTTTTCTCCTTTTAATAATAATCATTTTATTATTTAAAAAGGTTCTCAAATACAACCATCCAATGGGTTTTTCTGCCTCTGTGGAATCTTTGACATAAAAATTAATATTCGGAGATACAAATTAATTTAAATACAATGTGGCATAATTACCTGTAAGCAACACATTTTCACTGACAAAATCATTTAAATGTATATAAATTGACAGCACTTGTTACAATGCAAAAGTGCTATAATCAATACAATTTGTATAAGATATAAATGTTTATCATCTATTATTTTGTGTAGGTAGAGTAGTTGTCTTTATGTTCTAATGAATGTAACACTCTGCTGATGCTCTGTATTTTATTGTATAAATTTTCTGGGTACGCATCAGTAGAAACAAAGTGCTTTTGTTCAGCATGTTTTGCTTGGCTTGCATATTACTTCATTGAAAAAAAATTGTATGTTTCTGGACAGGAGATTCTCTTTGCAGTTCACTACTGACCCACCCACTCTATGTCTGATTATTCATTTAATTTACTGAACTTTACCCTTGTTCAGCATTTGGGTTTGTAATTTTTGCAATGATTTACCTACGTGGGACTTTCTCAATGCCTGCCATTTTTCAAAATTAGTTGTTATTATGAAGATGTCCACACCTAAATCCTATTAACAGAGCCTCCTTCTGAATGCATTAGTTATTACAGCATATACGTTAAGGTCATATGTAGCAAACTAGCCAGGAAAAGGCTCAGTTAATTTCACATCCTTTAAAGAGAAGTGCTTATTAGTCTGTACATGCCATGCATGAAAATGTGTATTGAAATCATTATTAGGGCTAACCTCAATCCAGCTTTTTCAATCATAGTCATAAATAAAAGAATAAATTGAAAATGCCCATAAACTTAGGTAGGTGTTGACATTGGAATGAAAATTTTATGTAACTTATTTTATGGCTAATGTAGGTTTGTGCAACAGTTTATAGAGTGTAGAGATAGGCTTATGTTAACATAATGTTCCTTATTAATTATTGGCCCACTCTGGCTTACGGGGTACTCTGCAGTGATTTGATTCTACTTTATTTTGATGTCCAAGTACAATTAATCCACTTTGGGGTGGCCCATGTTGTTTTGTGTCCTAACTAAACTGGGCCAGCAATGTCTCTTCCAGGTGAAGACAGCTGGATTTACTGTTTGCAGAGATTTCTCATGCTCTGCATGCAGAGTCACCTAAAATTATGGTTTTTCAGTCTTGCTTCTTCTTTAACGATGTTATTTCAAAGCCATCACTAAATCCCTGAAGCCAGGTACACACTGCCTTGAAGGGTTTCTTTTTGTAGGCTTTGTTCTACTGCTTTCCTCTTCACCAATCTCTCCCTCCTGTTGCCACCATGACGAGCTCCTGGCTGTGAATGAGATTTAAATTTGCTCCTCTTGTAGGAAAAATATTTCAGCATTGAGTTAAAGCTGAAAAAGATCTACATTGAGAAGCAGCGTAGATTCTACGGCACATTCAAATATTCATTCTGGTTCTAGTCATTTGGGGTTTATTCGTGTCTGGAATTAAGTAGACTTCAGTTATTGTATTTGAGGTACTTTTAAACTAGTTCTTTAATATATCAGTGAATAACTGCACCTGGAGTGTCAAGTGCCACTTCCATTAGGTTGGATTTATTTAGTAGCAAAATTAAAACAATCTTCAAATTCAGAAAATCGAACTCTGCAGAGAAAGGTGACAGATCGAAGTTAAATTTAGCTTATTGGTTTATTTGCATAAGATAATATATTTTAAATATATGCTAAATATGGTCTGGGGTCCTCCATGTCTGGGTCACGCAAATATTGGTGGTGGACGTGGTGATGAATGTACAGGACGTGAGCGCCAGTTCCTCAGTGGGTCTGGCTAGCTGTAGAAGTCCGAAGTGGGAAACAAAACCCGCAAAGTCAGTGATACAAACCACATCTGGTGATCACTTTGAGTTTGGATCTGAAAAATCAGAGTAGGTCAGTGAGGTCATGGGTGACGGCAGGGCAGATATAAAGACCAGGTCTGGTCTCCAGAAAGGAAGGTGTATAGTTGGAATCTGTCAATGGTGGCTTTTGAACTATGCGGCTTAAGGTTACCCAATATCACTGTAAACAAACCTGCCTTGAAACGGAACTGTCTGGTTTGGCTGGGCTCTGGCTCACATTTCCACTGGCCTAGGTTTTCCCGAAGTTCTCCCTGGGTTCCCCTTTTGTAGGGGGATGGAGAGTGTGTCACTTAGTGCAAGTAGCAACCGAGAGCACATTGATTTCTTGGGGATTAAAGCACACGCTAGGCTTCTGGACATGGATTTCGCCCAGATAATTGGGTAGCAAATTCACACCCACTCTTTTTGAATAGAAACAAATTAACTATTATAGTAACCAAACATTACAAGTGACAGCTAAGAAAATAGGCTGAGGACTTGACCAATGTGGAGATATCCCATCCCTACTAAAAATACATAATTAGCCAGGCATGGTGGCACATGCCTGTAATCCCAGCTACTTGGGAGGCTAAGACAGGAGAATGGCTTGAACCTGAGGCAGAGGTTCTGGTAAGCCGAGATCACACTATCGCACTCCAGCCTGAGCAGCAGGAGCAAACTCCATCTCAAAAAAAACCAAAATAGGCTATGGAGTCAGACAGACAAACTCAAAGGGGTGTTCGTTTCACACACTGCTGTGTGACAGGGAAAGTTGCTTAATCACTTTGAGTCTTAAAATGATGTCTGGGAGAATTTTCCAGACTCCTAAGCCAGGTTAGGTAGTTTTTGTGTCTGCTTTTTTGGTTTCTCCTACTGACAGTACATGCTAAGCCATTGCAGCAACAACAATATACAAATTTAAAAGTACTTGCACAATATACCTCTTCACTGATAAATATGAACCCCAAGAACCCCCCTAGGGCCCTTAGAAGGTAGCGCCATGCTTAGTATGTGAAATTTTTTAATTAACTGACTAAATCATTCCTATCTTTGAATTGGAATTAATACATTTACCTAAAAGATTATGAGAACCAAGTAACAGAGTATGTCAATCACTTAGTACAGCCCCTGGTTCTTAGTAGATGTTGGGTAAGTGGTAATTTCCTTTCTCTGAAGGAATTATATACAGAAGTGAAAACATACTTTTACTATATTTACAGTGTTTTTTTAAAAAATGTTATTTATTTTAAAGAAATATTTTCGTGGTATGCCTTCTTAAACAGTGATTTAATGAATTCCTGACTTAAAATTCTACCTGTCTGGATTTGGCAATAACACTAACTGAATTTAACACACATTATTTTTTCTGCTAATGCTGCATTCTCTAAGCTAGTTTAGAAGCATACATTTGGAATAGGCATATCCTCTTCATAACAGAATGTATTATTTGTCTCTCAGTTTCTGTCAACCTGATATGTTTTTCCATCCTCTCAGGCAGAATACCCTTCAGCTTAAAGGTTAGTTTCACATTCCCTACAGACATAATCCACGAAAGGGCAGCGTACTCCTTCCCTCCCTCGTTTAAACACGGTGCACAGAGCTTAGTCCATAACACAATTTTTCATTTTAACAGAAAAACATTAACATTTTATAATAGTTGTGTCACATAGGAGAAACCCTCCTGAAGGAATGGTATTGTAAACAGCATTTATAAAACCAAAGCAATGTAGACTTGGGATATTTGGCCCATTGAACTCTGTTCTCCGTCTCTGTTAGTGGCACTGAGCACCACGTTATAGAGTTACTTAAAAAGCTTTGGCATAAACTCACTCTTGGAGTTGTTTCTAAATCAGCCTAATTTAAAAAATGGTCCAGTGCATGTAGGGGGATAGGGTGGGATGGAATTCTTCTCCTATATACCCGACTTTGACATTATAAACATTTTTTACTCCATTTAAGGATCGTTCCATGCCTCTTTCAGGGAATGAGCTGAAAGAATTTCATTTCCTATTAGTGAATTTATGCTTTCCTTTTGGTCTGTGAATGTTTTTTAGACTCAGGATTAAAGAACGTCCCTTTATTTAACACATTTCATAAATGTATCATATGAGTCTATGTTAACAGTGTTTGTCATTTTTATAAACATCATTGCTGTTTCTTTCTAGACTTTCTCCTTACAGACAGAAAAGTTTCTTTTTCATAGTCTTTTTTTTTTCAATGCAGCAAAAATTCTGATACTTTATGATTATAGCTACCCTCTTTGTATGTCTGTTGGTTCCATTAAACTGTGTGGATGCCCAGCCATCAGTATGACTTATGGTATTCCATTCCCAAAGATAAACTAGACTATGAATTTCTCTTATATCTACCTCTCTAAGAGCATTCTGAATGGTGGATAATTCACTCAGGCTGGCTGCTATGTTCTTTATCTCCAGAACAAACATGTGTATGATGATCAGTTGGCCTCAGGAATTTCTAAGCTGTGGCGTATACCTTAGGAAGTGCTTTTTGGATGGGTTTTCACTTAAATTAACTAGTTTGTGCTTAATATAGGAAACATTATTGAAGCAGAGGGTAGAATTGAATTGAATTGTCTATTACTTATCTTTATCTTCTGTTTAAAGATAAACAGAAGATTTACCTGTTTTATCTGTTGATTTGCTGTCAACACTGAAAGGCCCCATATGTGTTCTTTCTGACCAAGTGCGTGCATAATGGTTATGTGAAGATTAGCAATTAGCTCGTTACAGCTAAACACGGAGATTTCAAATGGATTTTATATGCGTATGTTTTCTTAAGAGACCATGCATAAAAACAGTTTTCATCCTGTCTTGAAGTGATCCTGGGCTGGAGTGCTTATACTTAAATCCAGATGATGCACAAAAGCTCCTGGCTTGAGTCCCATATTTTATCGGTGAAAAGATGTAGGCTCTGACAGATGACACAAGGCATCTACAGGCACACGGGTGGTTATTGTGGACCTTGGACTAGAGGCATTGATACCTATGGTGACACTGTAGGTTTGAACTTGTATCACTTTGGGCCTAAAAGTTAAAAATAATATTGCTTTAAGAAAATAATATCCCAGCTTTAAAAGAGTTTTATAACTCTTCAAATTAGGGGACTTATTAATACTCAGAAAAGAAATAAGGCTGGAAGTAGTCTAAGGTATTATTTTCCCCCCTCAATGAAGTGCCATTTGTTTTTTGTTTGTTTAATTTTTTTATTTTTAAAAAAAGTTTTATAACTGCTCACAAAGTCTTTAAAAAGGAGATCATTTTATGATTTTGATACAAGCCTACTCTTAGTTTAAGGAAGAATTAATTGGTTAGTACTCAGAAAATAAATATACTTAAAAAGAAAATACATACATATGAAAACACACATGTACATGTGTATACATATGTACCCTTATACATATACATTTACATTTTACTTACGTATCTATTTATATACATGAATTACTACTGGGTAAAAATAAAATCTCCTGAAGTTATTTTGGTACTAAACATGTGTGGCTTTATTTATAGAAATTTAAATTAATGCTGTGATACATTGCAAAGTTATATTGAATTATATTTATATTGAAGAAAATTATATTGAATTAGGAGAAATGTTATGATTCATTCATTTTTGCTAATATTTATTTTAGGTGATAGAATATTCTCATTTTATTAATGTTTTTCCTAGAGCATCATAAAAACAGATCTCTGAATGTCATTCAAAATATCATAGAAAAACATTCTGGTCTTCGTATTACACTTTCTTAAAGAATAAAGAATATTATACACTGTTTTTTCCTCAATGCATTACTAATTGGAACTGGAAGAGACAAAAAAGAGAACATTTACTAAATTTTAAAATTCTAATAATTTTTTCATTTATCTTCTGTGACCAAGTGTCTACACATATCTGTGTAGTGATTAAACATACATTTTCATTGTTTTTTGCTTTGCAATTGACAATCCTATTCATAGGTATTTATACATTAATTAAGATACAGCTAAAAATGATGTTTCAATTCAATTAAAAAGCTCTCATACTTTTTATTTAACTTTCTTATGCTTTATTTTGTTAATTTGCATTTTCTCTCTTGTTATTGTACGATGCCTTTCTCTGTTCAACTTGAGTATTGTCAACTCAAGATGGTCTTCTTTGACTTCCAGACTCTTCCGTTATATATTCTGATCATATACTGTACTTCTTGTGACATTCACTGCAAGTACAATTTATTTATTCATTTTCCTTGGTATAGTCTGTAAGTTCTATGAAAGGATCTTTCTTTTTACCACTTGATCCCTATACTCTAGGACAGTACCTGGCACATAGTAGACATTCAGTAAATTACTCAACAGGATAAATGGACCCAAAATGAAGGAATTCATTTCCATAATGCATGTGGTAAATCATATATCTTGGAATTCCCCATCTATGATCTCACCATTGAGAATATTGTTTCATTGTCAAGAGTTAGATGCCAGTCATTCTTATCGATCAATACTGACCTGATAAAGAAGACACCTTGAATAAGGAGAACGTCTCTTGATCTTCCATGGACTATTAAAAAAATTGAGAGGAATTAATTGAGGCATATACCATCACAGGGAATATGTTCCCTAAAATGGCATAGGTGTTTCAAAAAATTTAAGTGAGTGACAACAATTTCCTTTTATTCAATGTGTAAGTAAGCAAACCAATGACAGATTATTTTCAAGTTGTCACAGATTGCTTAAAAAAAAACCTCCCCCTCCGAACATTAAGAGGGTTCAAAGGAAAAGGTGCAACTATGGTGAGCTCCTTGGGTCTGACTTTGAATCACGAGACGATCCAGGTAAGCTGTATGCTTACCTGGTCTGTAATGAAAGCAAAATGAGTCAGATTCATTTCACCCAGGCCATCCAGAATTAAATGATAAGAAAGAGGAGTGAATTTCATTGCTGGCTTTAATTTTAGGAAGCACAATGCACTTTGGGTTTTGACTCAGGGATGAAGAAGGCTGAAAACAGTACTATTCCCACTCTAACAGAAAAACAACTGGATAAACTGCATGTTAAAGACTTTTTTTGAACCTATAAGAGAACAGGAATTGCAGAGCAACAACTAACCTGTAACCTGGAAAGAGGTGCTTTAGGAGGAAATACAGGACCCTAGCATTTGCTTGCCTCGGGGCAGCCATTATCAACCACCAGTTAAGCCATTGAGAAGATTTATCAAGAATTGCTAAGCAAATTGCTTAAGGCCAAGCGTGAGAAAGGGAAACTCCTTCATGTTAATCACAGATGGGCTCTCACTCCCTTGCAGGCTTTTCCTCCAGTGACTCCATCAGATCCTCACAGGGAAGATCAGGGAGAATCCAGAGACAGCTCCCTTTGGTACTGGGTGGCTGAGGGAACAGCAGCCACTACCAAGACGTGCCCGGACTCATATGCCCTATCTCCTCTGTGGAACAGAAGTTCTAATTGCCTCCCTACCTTTGCTGGGCATGGAAACTATCTCTAGGCAGTAAACTGGAGCAATCGCAGGCCTCGTGTTGTTAGCTTTCTCTCATGGGTCACTGGCCTTCCTTGCCTGATGGTGGATGTCTGGAAAACCATTATTACGCATATTTCTGGTTGTTTGTTTTAGGCATAAGAGTAAATTGGTCTCCTTTAGTTCACTTTGACTAGTCACAGTTTTGTCACCAAATTTTAGGACCAAATTTCAAACAACAACAACAAAACCCCCAAAATTCCCTATAGCATTTTGTGTTTTAAAATTGTGAATAAAGAATTGTGGACATGTATGCACAGTCCTCACTTGGCCTAAAGTACAGATTATAAACTCCTGAAGTGCAGAGTCAATTCTTATCCTGAAGATGTTCTGATATCCTTATTTCTTATAATTTTACATCTTGGGATTTCTACAAGGTACATTTGTTATTATTTCCTCTCTAAGAAATTATCCTATTTATGTTTATATAAATTAGACATTTTTTTATCGAAGGCATTAACAATAAATGAATGACATTTTTCCGAATCATCTCTCACTCCTACTTTATAATCATGTTATATATTTTAGTAAGGGAGATTTGTTGAAGGGTTATTAAATTGATTTCTTGAACTGATTCAGGGAATAATTTCCAGAATTAGTTTAGGAAAAGTTTTTAAGGTTTTTCAAAAATGCAAGATTGAATCATGGAATTTTCAGGGTCATTGCTAGTCGAGGTCTTTACCATAGAACAAAATCCTAAAGGAACATTACAGTTTTTAAGTCACTTTGTTCAATGTGGCAGCTTTGTTTCTGAATGGCCCTTCCTTTAATTGCTCTAATTCTCATGAAAGTAAAAAACTATATTTTATTCATTCTTCCTTTAAGGCAATTACCAGTTCAATTTTCCTTATCTCCTGTTTTGTATTCCTAGTCTGATACTTTTTCATGTCACATATTTTATATTAATTCAAGAGAATGTTCTTTCAATTTGTACTTTATAATTAGAAATACTTGGTGTTTTATTTTTATTGATATGCACATCTCCCAAACTGGCCAACAAAGTGCCCTAGGACATCACGGCAAACTCACAGAGCACTGTGAGATATCTTAAAATTGTAAGAAATCACATGCCAGGCAAGATAGCTGACGCCTGTAATCTCAGCACGTTCAGAGGCCGAGATGAGTGGATCACAAGGTCAGGAGATCAAGACCATCCTGGCCAACATGGTGAAACCCCGTCTCTACTAAAAATACAAAAAATTAGTTGAGCGTGCTGGTGTGCACGTATAGCCCCAGCTACTTGGGAGGCTGAGGCAGGGGAAATCCCTTAAACCTGGCAGGTGGACATTGCAGTGAGCCAAGAAAAAAAAAAAAGAAATCACAGAATCAGTGACACCAGACACGATGGACACTGAGTGAACTACTGGCTTGAGTTAGTTCAGAATTCCAACTTTAGCACATGTCATATTCATTTCAGGTGGATCATATCTTTGCAAAACTCTTTTTAGGCAATTGCTGTGATAAATAGCAAGAACTGTGCAATAAAATGAATTGGAATACGGAATGAGGGGCTGGCATTTAGTCTGATTCTGAGATTTGCGGGATGTGGATGCCCAGCAAATACTCATGTCCCATAAATCATTATGTTCCATCAAGAGTGAAAATTAAATAATTCTATCTCATATGCATTATTTTTAACAATGTGTAATGTTAGGGGTATTATAAAGTTGTTGCTTTATCTGTTTTATAAGATAAATGAGCACATGTTTGTGGTACTGTGAAATAATGAAAGACCCTAAAGTGCCATGAAATGAGAATGTATTGGAACTTCTGTATTAAAACCCTCACTCAACTGGGCATAGTAGTAATAGTAATAACAATGAAAATAAAATTATCTATAATATATAAGTGCGCATCTTCATACCAGGAGTAGTATACATGTTATTTTAATGCATACTGTGAAACTATAACATTAAAATTATCTTAAGACTGAGAAAATGGAACATCCCTCCCATTTTTATCTGCATAGCTATCAGGTAGGTGGCAGTTCTAAATTTTAAATCTGTGTCTGGAAAAGACAAAGATATTCTACTATCATCATCATGACAATTAAAATAAACAGAGTATAATCATTGACCAGGTCTACATTAATTTGAGGTTTCAAAATTTAATTTTTAGTTTAATTTATTTTTTAATTTTTATTTATTTATTTTTGAGACGGAGTCTCACTCTGTCATCAGGCTGGACTGCAATGGCGTGATCTTGGTTCACTGCAACCTCCGGCTCCAGCTCCCGAGTTCAAGCAATTCTCCTGCCTCAGCCTTCTTTAGTAGCTGGGACTACAGGCATGTGCCACCACGCCCAGTTAATTTTTGTGTTTTTGGTAGAGACAGGATTTCACCATTTTGGCCAGGATAGTCTCAAACTCCTGAACTCGCGATCCACCTGCCTCAGCCTCCCAAAGTGCTGGGCGAATTTAATTTTTTAAAAAATTATCTATTAAAAGTGAAAGAGAATGAAAAAGAAAATATTTTTGAGCTCTAAGATTCTATACTACATAGATCCCTATTTATCCACTTCAATTTCACAAGATCTTTTATCATTTCAAATTTAGTATTACTTCTACTTTTTACACAGTCTCATAATTGATGTTAGTTTGTGTAAGAATCAACAAATGAAGCAACATTAAATTTAAAACCAGTACCTATTATGTACATCTATGTAATGAGTGTAAAAAAGATTCCAAGCAGAAAAATGTGGTAGAAATTAAAATATAAAAATCTTTGTTATACAAATCAAATAAGAGCAACTGTGCTAATTTGAATTATGAAACTAATACAATAATCTTAATTAATGGAAAAGCAGAATTACATATTTTATTAGGAAAAGTTACTTTCATTACCTTCAAATACATTTTTCAGCTTATAACAGGCTATTACTGTATTAGCAAATACAGGAGCTTTACTTCTTAAATTGAACTAAATTGAAGGTTTTTTGAAAAACTTCTAAATTAGATTTTGCCAAATTAAAAAAAAAATCTTTTTATAATGAGATTATCCAAAAACTACTTTGATTTCTTATGCTGTGTTCCAAGCTCAATGTTTTAATGATTAAATAAAGTGAATTATAAAACACAAGACAGTTCATTAAATTTAGTTTTCTTGAGAAGAAATCAAAGAAAAGGAATATGCACCAATGTTCACTCATTTTTTTGGATTAAAAAATGATGTATAATTACAAAGAGTAAAATAAAAAGGCTATAAATGTATAGGGTAAGGAGACTGACAACCATTCAATATCTATTCTGTTGACTGCTTTTGTGACTTGGATATGGTTCATATTTTTCCCTTTCTCCATATCTTGTGGTTTTGGGGTAAAAGCCAGACATTATTAATAATATATTGTAGAAAGTCTGGAGTCTGTTTTGCTTATATAAGAATTATTGATTTGGAGTTTTAGGAGGCAGTTATCTTGGGCTCTACATGTGAAACTTTTCTCCCTGCAGTGTGAAGTTGCTGTTCCAGTTACTATTGCTGCGTAACATATTATCCTAAAACTTAGCAGCTTAAAACAGTTATTTTATTATTATCATACATGATGTGAGTTAGCAATTTGAGAAGATCAAGCTAGGATGGCTTGTTTCTACTCCACTGTGACTGGTCCTTCACTTGCAAAGACTTAAATATTGAGATGACTTTTTGGCTAAAAGCTGGATTCAGTTAAGGATCACTTACTGCATCTCAGCTGGGATAACTCAAAGACTGATGAAGTACCTATATGTTGCCTTTCTAGTTGGTTTAGATTTCTCACATGATAGAAGTCTCAGAGTAATGAAAATTTATTCTGTGGCTAAAACTTTCAAAGGTAATTGCCCCATCCAACATGGCAGAGGTGCATGCCATTTCTGTCTTAGCTTCAAAAGTCAAGCAGCATCACTGCCACCACAATCTTCAAAGTGAGGCGTAAGTTGGCCAGTATGCAAGCTGAGAGGCTACAGTTCCTATTCCTGGATGGGAAGAAGGTCAAAGTCACATTGTAGAAAAGCATGATGTGAGATATTGCTAGAGCCGTGTTTGAAAAAAATATAATCAAGTAACCATCTTTCCTTATAAATTCTAGAGCATATTAAAAATAGTTATACAGTTATTTTAAATCCATGCCTGTTAATTTCAATACCTGGGCTCTTTATAGATTGGTTTTGTGATTTTCTTTTGCATTTTTTCTTTTCTCAACATATTTTTATTCTTTGTGCGTCTAATTAGATTTGAGTGCATGTAGTACTTTGTGTATACTAATAGAAAAATAGTGGAGATTGAAATAGACTACCACTTTGCTTTTGCATTTTGCATAGTATGTGAGCTTATTCCTTATAAACAGATAAAGTGAGGTGGTGAGCTTTCAGATTTCTACTGAATTTTTAGTTTATTGAGGATCTGGCCTGCAGCTTTAAGAATATTGATCTATGTGAGACTTTTTGCTTTACATTCTGGAATTACTTGCTCTTTTTTTGAGCAAAATTCAGAGGTCAAAGAGAGAAGAATAATTGCAATGCTAATTAAAACACTGTTAGATTTGGGAAACTTTCAGACTCTAGTCCAGTCCTGCCTGTTTTTACCATTGCCAATGGCTCTGTTAGTCCTTCTTTGCCTTTAGCAAGCCTTGTCTTATAGTGACCCTCATGTTTACTCTCCAAAATTGCCACAACTTGCTGCTAACCTGTGATGGTCTCTCATTGTTTTTTGGAAATTAGTTCACCAAACATTTTTTGCTTCATCTATTGCTCTTTGATAGTCCTATTCTTAAAGTTTTTAAAATTTTATGTGAATTTTTCTTGATATTATCATAAGAGCAATAGTGTTTGCACCATTCTCATCTCAATCAGAAGAAAAACCTGTTCAATTTTAATGTGACAAATATTTAAAGAGATGCAAACCTGCAGAAATGGATATATTTCTTCTTGTCAAACCAGGCTTACCCTCTAAATCTCTAGATTATTTTTTATGGATTTAAAGATTAAATAATAGTCTAAAATATTTGTTATTTATTCTTGAAATATTTTAAGTACTTATATAATATGCTTATACACACATACACAAATTACATATGCAAATATGTAATTTGTCTACTTGATAATGAAATTAAAGATTACAATTTATTTCATAATATGACTTACCAGAAGAGAAAAATAAAATAATGTGTAAGCAGCTGAGTTGGTCTGATGTTATATAATTATAGGAGTGACTGGAAAATACTCATTCAAGATTAAAATAGATTAAAATATACTGGGTAGTTCCTAAAATAGATTTAACATGCAAGATTTATAATTAATTTCATTACAGAACCTAATTTTGTGGAGTTTTGGAAAACCAATGTTCTCACGAAACACTCCTGAGAATTGTTCTACATGAATTCTGAGAATGGAAAAATACTTGTGAGCTGAATCATCAGCAGTAATTCCTCAAGGAAGTTGAACTTCAGGTAGAGTTAAAACTGTAGAAAGTTTGGAAGACATAAAAGAGAGAGGCTATGATAATTCCATTTAGATTTTGTGGAAGACGGAGAAGCTCAGAAGAGGGGGTGTGATGTATGAGTCAGAGCATGGACATGGGGATTTGATTTGCCTGGACTGGATAAAAGTTCTGCCCTTTAACTAGTTTGATGATCCTAACCAATTAAAATCCACTGAGACTTCATTTCTGTTCTGTAAAATTGGTAGTGCCATTCTTCTTCTAAGCTGTTAGATTGTCTAAACAAAACTTAAGTGTAAACTTTGAGCAAACATTAACACACAGATCACTCAATGCATACTAATTTCCTCTATTTCCAATACATGTTAATTTCCTCCTCTTCCCAATAGAGTAGAGGGAGCAAAATGCGGGAAAATGGAACCTAAACAGGAAGTGGGATTCATTTCAGAATTTTGCTATTTCTTTCTTTAGATCATTTCTGCTGCTGTTACCCACGTCCAGTAAGAATAGTCCATTCATTCTTTTACTCAGTCTTACAACATTACTTTAATTACATCAATCTTCTGCTTAGGATTCTTCTAGAGTAAATATCTATGATGCTTGAACTCTAATGTCTATCCCATATTGGACTTTGCCCATCCACAAAGAACAGTGCCTTGGTACATTTGAAGAAAGAAGTAAAATTGCATGAAAAAAAGATTTACTGGTAGTATCTCAAGTTCTTTACTATATTGAAGACTCTAGTCTTCATTTTCAAGCCCAAAGACACTAGTTTGTCACTGCCTAGAATGAGCAGGCCATGAGAATCTAAATTAATTAGGCAGAAAGGGGATCTAAATAGTGACGTTGACTGCTAATAAATTTACACTGAGAAGATATCTATCGTGGGAATTAGAATGCCCTGTTTCCCCTTGCACACTTTTGCTATTTATGGTTTTCCTTTCAGGTGCGTTCACAACACTATTCATAATAGTATATTTCAGGGGTGTCCAATCTTTTGGCTTCCCTGGGCAACATTGGAAGAAGAATTGTTTTGGGCCACACATAAAATACAGTAGCAATAGTTGATGAACTAAAAAAGAATAATCACATACAAATCTCATAATGTTTTAAGAAAGTTTATGAATTTGTGTTGGGCCACATTCAAAGTCATCCTGGGGCGCATGAGGCACGCAAGCCATGGGCAGTACAAGCTTGGTGTATTCACTTCCATTACAAAGCTCAACGTGCTAATGAGGGGAATTGCCCAATGTTACCTTCCATTGTCAGACTCAGAAATGAATATTTGTCACACTCAAGTTCTTATTTAGGCTAGTGAGTTTACAACTGACCAAATTCTTCCACTATGTGTTATTTAAAAATTTAAATATCAGAGAGCAATCTTTTTTCCCATCATTATTAGAGTTTGGAGGATAATATATCACTTGCCCCTGTTTCACAATAATTTACATAGTACTGCTGCTATTCAATATCTACCCAGCTTCTTCTCTGATCTCCCTAGGAGAAACCTTGATGCTCTCGAAATATTTTCCTTTGCCACAAGAGTGAACTTTATAAGATGCAAATCTGGTCATGTGACTTCCCTGCTACAGTCTTCAGTTGCTTCTTATCACCTTCATGATAAAATCTGCCCTTGCTTGGAATGTCTCGGGAGCCTTTCACGATTGGGCCTTTGTTCATCTTTTCCATCCACCTTTACAGATGTGTAAGTCACCACAAATATATCATTTTCTTTTTTTCCCCATTTGAGTGTCCTTGTCTCTCAAGTGGGGCAGTCCTGATCAGTCCTGATCATCTTTCAGGACTCTTTCTAGGGGGTTCTCCCATAGAAAACTCTTCTGAGCACCAGTTCCTGATGCTTCCTGCTGGATAGGTATATTATTCTCATGTGTTGCTGCACGTATGTGTGTTAGTTCTTCACTCTCTAGGGTATTCCTCACTCCATGATTAGCTTTTTGAAGGCACAGAACTAGGTCTTATCCTATGTGGTAAACTTTGTGTTTATGCAATGCTTGACATACAGTATGCGTGTGATAAATGTTTGTTAAATAAATGAATACGTTCTTGGTTAATTATTCAATGCATAAATAAATCATTTATATCTTTGTCTTTCTGAATAGGAATTTGTTTCCCCAACCATGATTCTGCCTCTAGAAATGTGTCTTATATTCTTTTTATATCTTTAATGGTACATAGTATAGTATTGAACATATAGTAAATACTCAAGAAACCATTTCCAGTGGCTAGATTAATATGTTATATCCTGTAGCTTTTTTAGTCTAAGTTATTTTTGTGGTTGTGCATATGTGTTTAACTTAAATTATGTTTCTAAGACTAACCATAGAAACACAAACATATCCAAAATGAATATAAGTCTGAAAGATTATGTTCTTGTTTTTGATCCATATGAATATTTGGTTTTCCTATCACATGTTCTCTATATTAATTAAGTAGTCATTATTTTCATAATAAAAGCTCCTGAATTGCATTAAGTATTCTACAATCATTTAAATCTTACCTTTTCTGCACATACTCTCTTCTTTCACTTTCTTCAATAGGGAAAAACAATTACCGTACTCATAGGTGATCGTTAGGTACAATAAAATTTTCAAGGTAAATATTTGTCAAACTGTATAGATTCTTTTGTTTTTGCTTTTTGTTTTGTATAAATTTAGAGGGTACAAGTGCAGTTTTGTTACATGGGTATATTGTATAGTGGTTAAGTCTGGGCTTTTAGTGCAAATATGACCTGAATTATGTACACTTTACCCATTAAAGCTTTGCATTTTGATGAAAGGCAAGAAATTATGTGACTTTTGTGTGAAATGAAAACATGCTTGTAAAAGTTAAAATACACTTTATTAATACATTGTAACAGGCTTTAATTACAAATAAAACACTTAAGAAAGCAATACGTAAACTGTAAATGGCTGATGTTTTTGATACTGCGGTAAAGATTTAAAAAGACAAAGTAAATACAGGTAGATGCAGAACTTAAAATCCAGCTGGCCAGGATGGACTTCCCTGTGATAGCTTGCATTACTTTTCTAGTGCTGCCATAACAAATTACCACAAGTTTAGTGGATTAAAACAAGATGCATTTATTGTCTCACAGGTTCTATAGGTCAGGAGTCTAATGGACTTGAAAGAGTCCTTGCTCAGGGTGATTGAAGGCCCAAATCAAGGTGCTGCAGGCACTGCATTCCTTACTGAAGGCTCTAGGGAAGAATTCTTTCCAAGCTTGTTCAGGTCGTTGCCTGTATTCAGCTACTAGCAGCTGCAGGACTAAGGCAGGCTTCCTTGCTGGTGGCTACCCAGGGACTGGGCTTTGCTTCTAGGACTACACAGATTCTTTCTCATGCTTTCTGTAAGTTCCAGTCTGTCCAGGGAGGTCAAGATCTTCTCACACCTTGAAAGACATCCTTCTGTCTTGTCTACAGTTGGCGAAAGTTTTCTGCTTTTAAGAGGTCATGTGATGAGATTGGGTCCACCTGGATAATCCAGGATAATCTCCCTATTTTCAGGTCCATACATTTAATTACATCTGCAAATTCCCTTTTTCATTGTAATAAAACAATTGACAGGTTCCAGAGATGAGGATGTGGACATCTTCAGAAAGCAATTTGCCTTACTGAAAAACCTGCAACATTAGAATTTGGAATGAAAGTCCTCACCAGAACCCAAATTCTTAAGGCTTGAAAGATTTGGTGATAGATCCAATGGATTATCTTGATAGGTTTTCTTTTTAGAGGGATAGACATTTAACTTTAAGCTGTCATTTGTATTAATATCTCCACTTAAATACTTGGGTAGATTTGTAGAATTTTAATGTAGACATCAAGAACATCTATAAATTATATTCAGAAATAATTAATTTCAACATTTCTATTTAATAAATATTATAATTATTTATTATAATTTATTACAGTATTACATTTTAATAACTGTAGGTCTAGCAAGATGAATTGGAAGCAAACTAAAATATTTGTCACTGAGGCTCACTTTACGGTGACTGGCTTGGCTTTTGAGAAGTGAAACTTTAAGACTGAAATGGTCAAAGGAAAAGAGTTGGCACCAAAACACAGGAAGAGACAGAAATTGGAACAGTCTACAACTTAAAGGAGGCAACAAATTACTGAGAGCTGATTCTGGTTCTTCTGAAGAATTTGGAAATTAGGGAGAAGGCATGGGATTGTGCATGCAAATCTCTTTTTGAGATAAATTTTACTAAGGAAATAAAACATCAAAGAATGTCTCTGAAGGAAGCAATTAATCTGACTTTTCACTGATATATGTTTTCCATAAGTTATAACTTAACATGTTGGCAGTATTTGAATTCAGAAAAATGATAAACTATCTCAGAGTAGTCACCCTGTTCAGTCCTTAGGAAATTGAAGACATATATATGACGTGTATTTAATTTGATGGAAATAGTATAAGTGAAAATATTTCAGCAGGAACTGCTAAAATCTTTTCTTTACCTTTTGTCCAAACTTTGCAAATCACTTTACTATGTTACAGCAGGTAAATCTGCCCCTTGATGTACTGGACGTGGTTTTTCCTACTTTCACTTTATAACCCTGAAGTGCAACTCTGCTGCTTCCCACATTAGTGTGAGCCCTATAGAATCATCCAGTCTATATTCACAGCTTATTGGTGAGTGATTCTGGTAATTAGATATGAGACTTAATTTGAGATTTTCATTTGAAATGTTTACCATCACTTTACACCATGCTATACCTGATCTATAATAGGTGGAAGGGACAATATTCACTATTAACTGTGTTGTTTCCAAAGATGTTAAAGTACTGCTAGGTGTGAATGTAATATTTCTTAGTAGGGACCAAACTGAGATGAGGTAAACAAATTGTGATTGAAGGCTATAAAGAGTATAATCAAATACTCTCAGTCAATTGTAGGAAAGGGAAGGAAACACCCTCACAAAAGTCAAATATTCTTTTGGGGTCCAGCTTGGAAAACATGTTGGTTAATATTCAACACTTTACAATTCTCCCTGATAGGAAATTTGAAATAAGGCCTTATTTTCATTAACTGACCCAAAATATGAGGAACAAAGAGACAATAAAGTAAGCAAAGAGGAAAAAGAAACATGAAATGTCAGTACCTTAAGACAACTTTACTAACACACAATGCTGTGCTCGTGTATGTATTCTCTTACTCTAATTTTAAGCATTAAGATTATTTTTGATTTATGCTAATACAAAAGCTGAAAATGGCATCCCATTTTTTAAAATTATATTCATTTGAATGCATAACTATGGAACATATTTTATGTTTTGGAGCAATTGCATTTCTTCTTTTGTGACATATCTACCCAGTTGCCTATTTTTCTACTGGGACACTTGTTCTTTGTTTAAAGATTTGTATGATCTCTTTATTTACGGAGGTTATCAGCTTTTATCTATGTCATATATCACAAATAAGTTTTACTAAGAGCTAATTTGCCTTTCAGTTTTACTTATGGGGTTTTACAATCAATAAATTTTATTTATTTAGTTAGTTAGGTTTATTAAAAATCTTTGTTGCTTCTAGCCTTTTAATCATGGTCAAAAAGACCTTTTCAGTATAATATTTTAAATTTATTTATATATTCTTCTACTTTTATATCTTCACGTTTTACATATAAATCATCAGTTTATCTGAATATTATTTTGGGGTAATTCATGATGTATTTTTTCCCGAAATAGCCTAACTACACATTTTAAAATGTATTGACAGAATTATCAATTCCTTTTTATTTAAAAAGATGTATATTGAAAATGCATCTCTGCTTGAATCTACTTCTTGACTTTCTGAGTCACTGATTTATTCGCCTGTTCTGGTGCCAAGAACACAGGCTTTTGATTAACTGTCTTTATATGTTCAACATTTGATAGGGCCTATCTTCCTTTATATAAGCTACAATTTCATAAATTTCTTAAGTTTTCTTTCATAACTATCATTTTACATAAATTTAAGCTATATTTTAAGGTCTGTCAAAATTAGATTGAGGTTTTAATGGAGATTATCTTAAATTTTTAGATTTATTTTGAGGATAATTGAGTCACTGCCCTCAGTATTTTCATCTTTCTGGCAAATACCTTACTTCTCCACTAGAAGAAATTTTTGCTTATGTATTAATATTATATATCTATCCTGGTAGTACTCATTTGGTTCAGGATAGGGTAGGTCTTAGCACCACTCTCCACATCACTGATCTGAGTTTGGGTACTATTGATTCTGTTCTTTACTTCTTACATGTCATTTTCTTCCATTATCATTTTATATTTTTAAATCCACTCATACTTCATCAAGTCCAGGTTTTTAAAAAAATATTGCATGACAGGAACCACAAGACTTCCACAGAATTTTTTCTTTTTCTTTTCTTTTTTTTTTTTCTTTTCTTTTCTTTTTTTTTTTTTTTTTTTTTTTTGAGACATGGTCTCATTTTGTTGCCCAGGCTGAGATACAGTGTTTGTGTTTTTCTGAGACCCTGTCTCGAAAAAAATATTTAAAATAATTTTTAAACACAGGCTTTTGATTAATTAGCTTTATATTTTCAACATTTGATGGGGTATTTAAAACACTGTTCACTGCAGCCTTGATCTCCCAGGCTCAAGCGATCCTCCCAGCCTCCTGAGTAGTGGGATGACAGGCACACGTCACCATGTCGGCTAATTTTTGTATTTTTTGTAGAGACGGGGTTTCATTATGGATGCCCAGGGTGGTCTCCAACTTTTGAGTTCAAGTGAATCACCTGCCTCAGCCTCCCAATGTGCTGGGATTACAGGCCACTGCACCAGCCCACATAGATTTTTTTCCGTAGAGAAAACTTTGATTTGTAGATCTCTCCTTACCTAGGCTTTAAATATTTTCATAAGTGCTTTCTCAGCTGCTTAGGGAATAACAATCACCTGAATAAATACACGTGCTATAATGATTAGACAAAATCAATGATGTATTCTTTAAAAATTGAAAATAATGATCTTTCATTGTAATGGGTACTGATAATGCAATAATACCCAATCAAATGTAGATATATAAGTGAATCACAGCTCTTAAAACCACATTATCCTTTTCTCCCATGAATCTATCAAAATGTCAATTAACCTGCAGAATCTATATTTAGCTTATAGAAAATAATAACTTATTATAATTATATCTAGCATAATTCATTCACCTACACAGAACATTTTACCAGAATGGCAGAATCCACCCATCTCTGGATGGCTACATTGACACTATGCTTCAGATAATTGTGTCATAAAAAAATCACCTTATAAAGTACTCATACTTTAATAAAGGGAAACTTATAAAGTTTATTATAAAGCAGTAAAAACAAAATTAATCTTACATACATCATGCCATTTGATTTAATCTTGAAAAAGCTACTATAACCATTATTATAATTTTATCATCCTCATTTTTCTTTCTTTTTTTTTTTTTTTTTTGACATGGAGTCCCCTCTCCGTCACCAGGCTGGAGTGCAGTGGCACAATCTCAGCTCACTACAACCTTCACCTCCTGGGTTCAAGTGATTCTCCTGCCTCAGCCTGTTGAGTAGCTGGCACTACAGGCACCTGCCACCACACCCAGCTAATTTAGAGACAGGGTTTCACCATGTTGCCAGGATGGTCTCGATCTCCTGACCTTGTGATCCCTCTGCCTCCGTCTCCCAAAGTGCTGAGATTACAGGCATGAGCCACCGTGCACCTGCCCTCATTTTTCAAATAACTAAAGGTGAGGCTCACATTTTTATTCATCTTACCTAATTCAGCTAGTATAGATATGAGATTAATGCTCAAACAAATGTCTTTAGACTCTGAAATAATAAGTCTTTCTGCAACAGTTTTATGCCTCTCAATAAAGGTGATGCTCTTAACTTTCCTAAGTGTGGGAAATTATGCTTCTTTAAGGAGGGAAGAGATATATTTAAGCAAATACAAAAACACTCGGTTTCTGAGGACTAAATATTCCCTTTTCTCTAGGTAGATTGGAGAATATAGAAAAGAAGAAAAATAACTGGATCCCTTAAGAACTTTAACCTAGCTTCATTAACCCCTTGCTTCAATTAACTGAAATAACAACAACCAGTTGCATCTAAGAATTTTGACCTAGCAAAAGATAAAAATAATAACTGTTGAATAGAACAGTTATGATTAGTCAAATTTATACAATGCATTGGTCTTTATATAATATTTTGCTTTACTTCATTTAAAATTCCTCACTTTAAAATATAAACCATTGTAGGGAAAAGTTTGTCATGATCAGAAGCTAAAAACATGGGTTATGGCTCTGATGAACACTTCAGTAAAACTTTTCTATAAGCTCGAGCTCAAACAGAATGCAAATACTTTCTATAGTTAAATCCCAGTCTTTGTCCTAAATGCAATTTGCAGAACTTGCTGAAGCTTGTGTTCTTGAAAGGTGCAAGGGTCAGCTGACATAGGAATCAATCCAACAGAGTCAAGAGAGCTAAAGATAATTATATTAAAACTGCCATGAGGATACACAAAAAAACAAGCCAGAAATCTTGAAGAGTTTCAAGTCATCCACTGTGTGATGGCTATGTCTATCTCAGGGAGTACTTTTGCTAAATTCTAAGATGAAGTCATCGTGTACTCTTTAAGGAAAGTGCGTTATTTATGTAATGTTTTGCATTTTGTTTTCCAAAATGCTTTTCTATGATGTTGTATTCTAAATCAGAGCATTTAGATGACCATATGTAAAACTTAGTCATCCTAACATAGACCACTAAATATACCAGCAACTGAAGTAAATTAATTTGACTTAGTTTAACTGACTTGGTAAAATCAAACTTTCTAACTTAAAACCATTGGTTAAAGGAGGCAGAGCAAGGTCTTAGAAGAACCTGAAGATAATAGGATTGTAAGGAAAAATCCCGTAAGTCAGGCAGTTTTGATTGGTTTTCCTGAACTTGGCTTTCTAATGCCTACTATTCTAGAGTTTCTTTGTTGACTTTCAAAATAAAAATAATCTCTTCTAGTTAAAATCAAGTTCTAAGTAAAGAATGGCAGGAATCCTGGTAGAAAAAAATAAAACTATGGCTTTTGGGCAAGATCACTTTATATACCTATTTCTATACCATTATCTATCTCTATATGCACTCAAATGTATATAAATGTATATATATTTGTATATATATTTAGGATTATGTGTGCGTTATATGTGCATATATATAAAATTTTCATTTTAAGACAATTAAAAAGGTTTTTCAAATATTCAACGAGTAGAAATTGTTTCCCATCACAGCAAGTTTTTTGTAGTGATTGCAGATGGGTCAGGCATATTCTCAGTTCTCCTTTAAGGCATGCTCCCTGTTTTATTTTCTCATAGCTCCTCAAGGTGCATCGTAGGAGCAACTGACCTATAATATTACCTCAGTTAATACTGATTAATGCATGATCAAGTTCGTAATTTTTACTTTGTGGAGAGTACATTGTAAATAGAAAGGATGTGTGTTAAAATTATGAAAATATTATTTTTACTTTCAATGGGAAAAGATATCTATTGTCTCTTTTTTTTTTTTGGAGACAGAGTTTTGCTCTTGTCACCCAGGCTGGAGTGCAGTGGGGCAATCTCCACTCACAGCAACATTTACCTCCCGAGTTCAAGAGATCCTCCTGCCACAGCTTCCCAGGTAGCTGGGAATACAGGCACGCACCACCACACTCAGCTAATTTTTGTATTTTTAGTAGAGACGGGGTTTCATCATGTTGGCCAGGATGGTCTCGATCTCTTGACTTGGTGATCTGCCTGCCTCGGCCTCCCAAAGTACTGAGATTATAGGCATGAGCCACCATGCCCAGCCTCTCCATTCATTTTTAAAAGCGACATATATGTTACTAAAGCTAAGAGGACCACCAGGCAACACACTCAAAACCTTAGTCAGGAGTTTGTTTTTTATAATCTGGGAACAGAATCTGGGAACATGGTCTCATCTCAAACCAAAGTATAAAAAACCAAAATGGTGCAATAAATTTATAATTCTATTTAATTTCCACCTCTTCTTTTCCCTATAAACATTTTTAATATTATTTATTTTGCAATTAGAAGTTAATGCAAACTATTTCAACAAGTCAAAATCATAAGTAATATATAAAATATAAGATTTATACGTATGTACAAATCTTACCCCACAAGTCACCAAAACTCCTGTCTTAAGGTAATTATCCATATTAGCAGCTTCTTTTGAATCATCCCACACAACACATTTTTCAAATGTATACAAATACATTCTTATATATTCTATATATGTACTATTTAATGCTTTCTCAAATACATAAATGTATAGACAAGATTGACTCACATGCAAACATATAAGGTTTAATTTCTGTAACAGTAGCTTGCCTTACAATTCTGGTCACAAACTCAAGAAACAAATGAGATCTCTTTTTATGAGGATGTCAGGAAATGTTTACTTATAAATTATGAGACCTGTCTAAAAACAATATAATATATGCATCCAAAAATGACAGCATTGCTAATATAAAATATGCAGGCTACAAAGACAAAATTAATATAGTTGTCTGTTCTATAGTCCTTTACCAATAAAATATACAACAATTGCAGTATAGCATTTCCTTTGCACTGTTTTAAAATCTCTTACACTAGGCACCTCTCCTGCCTCATGTTTTGGATATGCGAACAGGGATGTAATCATGTGGATGGGCAGCTTGTGTGTGTATGGCGGGGGGTAGAGGGAGGTGTTTGAAAAACACACAGGGCAATTCTTGAACAAGGGGACAGCAGTCAACAGATACATGCTCTTCTTTTCTTTCCAAACACCTGATTTAAGACATATTTCATGAGCCTTCTTTTTTTCCGATGAGATCAGGTAACCAATCAACTAACTGTTGGTCAGAATCTACTATTGGCAGATGAATTGATAATACATGCTTTTTATTATTTTTTTCTAATGGGCTATTCGCAATTTCTGTCACCTTCTGTCAATAAAAGTCCTGAAAATATGTTACTTCTTTTGATAGAACCCTACATAGTAAGAAGAATGAAAATGAGTTTGAAGAAAGCCTGAATCTTCCCCATGTTATCAGTCCGTATAATAGGGAACCCTAGACATAAAATACTAGAAGTAAAAAATCTGGTTGTAATGAAAATAAATGTTTTACTAGGCAGCACTGTAAACTGCAATCATTAACCAACTAATAATATACTAAATGACTCCTGCGTCCAACTCCACAACTCCTGGGTATAACATAGTCATTATGTTTAGAGAACAGATAACCTGAAAACATGCCCACTCTAAAAGTTCATGAAATTCTGGCTAAAATATAATAACCAACATTTAAATGCATATCCAAACTCACAAAAAAGTATATAATAAAGAAAATAAACAAATACCAGATAATTAAATGGAACTGCAGGGCCTCATTGGTAGAACACCAGCTACAGAGTGGCATGTAGAGTTAGTATAATTCTGAGAAAAGCTATTCTAATGCGTTTATAGTACACGTGAAATAGTTAATGATTAAGACAACGATTGACAAACCTGGCTGTCTATCAGTATTATCAGTGTCAGGATGAAAGTTTATTAAACATGTAGTGTCCTCTGGTATTCCTTAAAATGCACAAGTCAGAATCTTCTGATAACTTCTACCTTTTACTAGGTTTCCAGGTCATTATTACACTAGCTCAAGTGCAGACTGTAGACTATATGAACCACTGGTTTAGAGAAAGACATATCATTGAACCTTATTTAAGAAGTTATTGCAAATCTCCTTAGAACAGAAAACATATTCAAGAAGTTTTCAAGGAATCGCCTCTTATAAGCAGTCCCCAAATCCAAACCAGGCATTTTACAGGTAAAGTTATCACAATTTCAAAGAACAGAAACAGGTGTTGTGAACCATCCTATAACAAAGAAATCATGTAGTCTTTTACATCCATTGTATAAGGTTACTGAAATCTTATTATTGGATTCCAGTAATTTGTCATTTAATTCATATTCAATAAATAACTACATTAATATAAATATAATGAATCAAATACAAAAATAAAAATAAACCTGATGATAACAAGAACCACTTTAAATCAAGGGTGTCCAATCTTTCAGCTTCCCTGGGTCACATTGGAAAAAGAACTGTCTTGGGCCACACATAAAATAACACTAACACTAATGATAGCGGATCAGCTTGAAAAAAAAAATCTCAAAAAAAATTCTCATCATGCTTTAAGAAAGTTTAAGAATTTGTGTTGGGCCCATTCAAAAGCACCCTGGGCCACATGTGACTAAAGGGCTGTGTGTTGGACAAGCTTGCTTTAAATTTTCTAGAAAAATAATTAATAAGAAATGTGTAGGACACTATGAAGAAAACTATACAGTTTTACTGAATGATTAAAAAGAGAAATTAAATAATTGGGGATTCTTAATGGGTAAATTATGTAAAAAGTTGATGTGTGAAGAAAACTAGAACAATCTTAGCCAATATAAAAATATAAGAAATTATTGTGTATGTACCATGTATACATTACTGTATTAGTCCATTCTCACTGCTATAAAGATATACCTGAGCTGGGGTCATTTATAAAGGAAAGAGGTTTAATTGACTCACAGTTCCACATGGCTGTGGAGTCCTCAGGAAACTTACAATCACGGTGGAAGGGGAAGAAAGCACCTTTGTCACAAAGCAACTGGAGAGAGAGGAGTAAGCAGGGGAAAGGCCAGATATTTATAAACCCATCAGATTTTGTGAGGACTACCTCACTATCACCAGAACAACATGCGGAAAACTGCCCCATGATCCAATCACCTCCTTTCAACACATGGGATTACACGTCCCCCCCTAAACACATGGGTATTACAATTTGAGATGAGATTTCAGTGGGAAGACAGAGTCAAACCATATCAATTACAATTTTGGAATTATCAACCTCTTGCATTATTGACAAAACTTGACTGTACATTTGAACAGAAAGTCTGAAATAGGATGAAGTCTATCATTTAGAGTACTATACTTTAGAAAACTATAAATAATAAAATAAATTCTCTGCCATACGGCAAAGACAAAATAACAGTTTCAATTCTTGTCAATGACACTTTAGAGCACATGGGCTGACTGTGTATAATGTGAGTCACTATGGTAATATGTACTGAAATATTGACTTATAAATACATATATTTAAATATTCACATTAACGATGGTTCCTGAACAAAACATCAAATACCTAAATAGATCATTCCTTCAAATCAACCTCCAATATCACACAAAGATTTTTCTTTTTCTAGTAGTAAGCTGGATCATTCTATTGAAGTATGTCAGATATCAATAGATTCTATAGGATCATTACTTTGAGAAGCACTGGCATTTCGAGCATGTGTCCCAAACTAAACTTGTGATCCCCAACTAACTTCCAACTTAATCTCTTATTTTCAACATTCCCACCTTAGTAGATGCCACCCTGATGATCTAGTCACCCATGTCTGGGATGAGTTTGTGATAACTGACTGATCCTTAGATCCACTCTAATATGAAGTACTAACAAACAGCCTTTGAAATGTCATCTTCATTGAGCCTAGATGTCATCATTTGAAAGAAACACAATCATTGTATGTACCATGAGAAGAGATCAAAATCAACAACTGCTAACTCAACTAGGATGCACCTTAACTTTCAGCAGATACCTTAATTTCAGAGATGTTAATACTCACCAAGCTCAGAGCCATCACAGCAGCAAAAGTGAGAATTACTCTCACTTGGTTGGCCAAGAAAGGCTATAGTAGTCTTTCCAGCTGTACTCTTACCTTACTCTAATTGATCCACACATAGCAGCCAATCATTTTTTAAAAATGCAAATCTCGTGTCTTCCTGTGTAAACCTTTCACTGATTTCAAACTTAGAATATGAGATTTAAAAATATTTTTTCCACGGTCTATGCAATTCTTTGCATGATCCTGCCCCTGACTCTGCCCAAAACTGGTTGGCAAGCTGCTCGCACTCATTCACTCTGCCTTAGCTGTTTCACCTTAACTATGATAGGCTTGCAATGGTTCTTTCCATCACAAGTCCAATGTATCCCCCTGCCTTCTAATTCTACTCAGGTTCTCAAATGGCTGCGATGACTGCTGTTAATCTTTAAAGAATAACAGGATTAACCTTCTCTGACTTTCAGACTAATTAAATTTCCCTCTAACCCTTTTTTTTTGTACTTGTCATAGAACTTCATAGGATAACAACTGTAGTTACTAAACCATTTAATCATGTATATAATAACATTTTAAACTTGTCTTGCATTCTAGGACACATACAAAAAGGACACAAAACATAAATGTAAGCTCCAAAAGATTATCAAAAGCACTCATGGAACCACTATCATTTAAAAAGAGGACATTAAGGACATGGAAGAAACATCGACCCAACCTGCCTTTCTCTGCAGTTATCCTTTCCATTGATGTTAAAGTTACTTTTGTTTCTTTTCTTTTCATGCCATAATTTAGAAATGAGTGTTTTGAACTTTTTTAACCATACCATTTAGTTTTGTTTTTGTGTTTTATTTTTTGTGAATTTTTCCACTTAAAATAGTATTTGTAAAATTTGTCTATGCAGTTGTGTGAGTGGTTCTTTCTCACTGTTGTAAAAAATTTATCCAGCCTTTTGTTTTTTAATGTTTTCAGTTTTTGTTGATTACCAAGTTTGCTGTTATGACATTCTTACATTCATGTCTTAGTCGATATTTTGACATACTTATTTTGGTAAAAGTAAGAGGGGGTTTGCTTTGTCAAAAAGTATACATCTATTCAAATTTGATAAATCATAATAAATTATTTTTGAGTGTGATCATAATGACTTACATTTATAATATATGGAAATGTATGGAAACATACAGAAATTTCCATTGTCCTAGAAGCTTCCAATATCTTACATTTTAGTATTCTTCTGGTTATGGAGTCATATCTCATTGCATCTTTTATTGTTCTTTCCCTGATGACTAATGAATCTGATATTTTATTTTGTATTATAAAATTAGCCAGATACATGTATTTTTCGAAGTGCTTATGTAAGTCTCTTGCCCAATTTTTTATTGAGATGTATAATATTTTCTTACTGATTTTGAAACTTTATACTGAATATGAGAAATTTCTCAGTTTCATTTAGGCTTTGACTTGCCTTTTTGTGACATTAATGTTTTTTAAACAAATAAGTTTTTAATTGTAATCCATGTTTGCTGATATAAAATTGCATGTTCTTTTTCAAAAATGGTCAAATAGTGGCAATTCCACATGATTCAACCCAGTGGTTTAATTTCCTGATTACTCCCTCTATGGATAGTATTTTACATATCTTTTACCGGGTCTTTCTCTCCCCAAGATCATTACATTCTTCTATGTTATTGTAGAGGAGATTGCTTCTCTTTCGGTCTACATTTAGTGCTACAATTTATCTAAAATTCATTTTCCTGAGGTTTTCATACACATTGCAATGTCACTCCTGTCATAAATCATGTATCCATACATCTGGATTGGCTTCTGGATTTTCTTCTGTCCATTTGGCCTATTTGTCTAACATTGCATCAAAATAACACTCTTTTATATACTGTCTTTTTAAATTTTTTATTTTTATTATACTCTAAGTTCTGCGGTATATGTGCAGAACGCATAGGTTTGTAACATAGGTATACACGTGGCGTGGTGGTTTGCTGTATCTATCACCCCATCATCTACATTAGGTATTTCTCCTAATGCTATCCCTCCCCTAGCCTCCCAACACCCAACAGGCCCAGGTGTGTGATGTTCCCCTACCTGTGTCCATGTGTTTTCATTGTTCAACACTCACTTATGAGTGAGAACATGCCATGTTTAGATTTCTGTTCTTGTGTCAGTTTGCTGAGAATGATGGTTTCCAGCTTCATCCATGTCCCTGCAAAGGACATGAACTCATCCTTTTTTTATGGTTGCATAGTATTCCATGGTGTATTTGTGACACATTTTCCTTATCCAGTCTATCATTGATGGGCATTTGGGTTGGTACCAAGTATTTGCTAGTGTGAACAATGCCACAATAAACATACATGTGTATGTGTCTTTCTAATAGAATGATTTATAATCCTTTGGGTATATACCCAGTAATGGGATTGCTGGGTCAATTAGTATTTCTATTTCTAGATCCTTGAGGAATCACTGTCTTCCACAATGGTTGAACTAATTCACACTGCCATCAACGGTGTAAAAGTGTTTCTATTTTTCCACATCTTCTCCAGCATCTGTTGCCTCCTGATTTTTTTGATGATTGTCATTCTAACTGGTGTGAGATGATATCTCAATGTGGTTTTGATTTGCATTTCTCTAATGACCAGTGATGATGAGCTTTTTTTCATATGTTTGTTGGTAGCATAAATGTCTTCTTTTGAGAAGTGTCTGTTCATATCTTTCATCCACTTTTTGATGGGGTTGTTCGTTTTTTTTTCTTGTAAATTTGTTTTAGTTCTTTGTAGACTCTGGATATTAGCCCTTTGTCAGATGGGTAGCTTGCAAACATTTTTTCCCATTCTGTTGGTTGATGGTTCACTCTACTGATAGTTTCTTTTGCTATACAGAAACTCTTAAGTTTAATTACATCCCATTGTCTATTTTGGCCTTTGTTGCCATTGCTTTTGGTGTTTTAGTCATAAAGTCCTGGCTTATGCCTATGTCCCAAATGGTACTGCCTAGGTTTTAAGTCTGAATTTTAATGGTATCCATGGATGATAGAAATCCATTCTTACCTTACTTAATTCGATTCTAAGAATAATATGATTTAAGGCAAACTGTGTTATCTTTTAAGCCTGGTTCACCCTTGCTTTAGTGTATGGACTTGTGGGAGAAATGTTGCATGCTAACTGCTGCTGGAAGTAAGGTTCTATTAAAACACAGTGACATCCAACTATTTAAGTGTTATCAATGGCTGCTTTTCTGGTACAAAAGTAGAACTGAGTAATGGGTACAGAGATAGTATGGCCTGGAAAAGCCAAAATATTTACTATCTGACTCTTTAGAGAAACTGTTTGCTGACCTCTGTTTTAGAATACACATTTTTGTGGTCTCAAAACAAGGCATGGTGGTTTGATTAGGATTTCCCTCTTTGACATGATCTGGATTCCAATTTTTCCTTCCAGCCCCAGGAGCCTACTGCTGCCACTGCTCAGCATCTCACCCTCCCATTCCCCTATTCAGGAAATGGCAGATGTCCCTCTTGGAAAACACGTACCAAATGCTAAGCTTAACTACTTGTGTTCCATCTTCTTTTGCTTCATTACTCATAGTTCTCATCAAATAGCAACATTCCTATGTGTTCAAACACATTTTAAAAACATATATTCTAGTATTTCTCACCATTCTCAAAGTAAAGGTTGGTACACATTACATAATCTGCCATTAGCACAAGAGAAAATTCTGTATTTTTTTAAAAATATGTCTGCTTTGCTAGAATATCAACTTCATGAAGTTAAGCTGTGTCCCTATTTTTTTCTAACAATGTACCTCTAGGCTCTCATAAAGAGTTTGCATTATATTTAATAGGTGTGGTGTCACATGAAGCTCTAGAACGCAGGTGCATCTGCAATTTAGATTCTTGTTACACAGAGCATTACTTTCCTAAGTTTACCTGTCTCACATCAGAATACACAAGAGCTTGATAAATACGATTCATGTTATAAAACATTAATAATTCCAAACTGCCACAAAATGATACTTTGTTATGTGAAAAAAGGTAAAGTTTAACTTTTGTAGTTTGACACATGAATGTATTAAACTGCTTCTGGTTGTGAAAAGTCAGGAACTTGCTTTAAACTTTAGAAAAGTGCCTTTTTTTCCCCTTCTTTTGGGAATAGATCTTTCATAGAAATAATAAGTAGGCTTACTGCTTCCCCTCAGAGAGCAGACCCAGATGTCTGTAGAATAGAGCTTTGGTTCCAAATAAGGTTCATTTTTCTGAGGGCCTATAATTGTAATTCAGGGGCTTTTGAGTTGATTCCCTACTGGAATGTAGAGAGGGTCTTATAAATAGCCTCTTTTAAAAGAGTATAATTTATATGAAGTGGTCATCCATGTTATAGGTTCAATTAACCAATCTTTATGATTTAGAAGAAATAACACCAAAGATGTGCTGTCATGTTTTCAAGGAAGTTCTGAAGAACGTGGAATTGGCTATGACTGTGTGCTAACATGGATTGTTCAGACATTCACACAATGGAGAATGGAATAGATAACTCATTGTAAATTTTAGTTTTAAAATCTTCTCTGGACTGGGCAAGGTGGCTCATGCCTGTAATCCCAGCACTTTGGGAGGCCGAGGCTAGTGAATCATGAAGTCAGGAGTTTGAAACCAGCCTGGCCAACATGATGAAACCCTGTCTCTACTGAAAATACAAAAAAAAAAGCTGGGCATGGTGGCAGACACCTGTAATCCCAGCTACTTGAAAGGCTGAGGAAGGAGAATTGCTTAAACCCGAGAAGTGGAGGTTGCAGTGAGCCGAGATCATGCCACTGCACTCCAGCCCGGGCAACAGTGTAAGACTCCACCTCAAAAACAAACAAAAAAATCATCTCTGTGATGGATCTGATCAGAATGCCCAACAGTAGTGGAGAAATCATAAACTCATAAAATTAAATTTAGCCTAATTTTTACATATTATTTTACTCCTTAATTTAATGAGGCTCTATAAGTAACTACTTTGTTTTAATAGAGGAATAGCTGTTTAAGGTCTTTCTTCCCTTCCTTTTCTTCTCTGATGGAGTATCGGCATATATTGGGAAAGGATCTAACTCCTTTGGATTCCTGGCAGCTGAGAGAAGGCCAGATTCTAAGATCACCGTAGAGTTCACTGGATGTTCCTGGGGGTCTACTGCAGAGTTACTTGATCCACCACTTAACCCTTTGAACATGGAGGAGTAATCAGAACCCTTTTACCACATGGGATTGATCATACTGGTTCCATTACTGCAAATGAGATTTAGCCTCCAGTACAACAGCCCCACTTTCTACAAGCATTCTGGGATACTACTACCTAACACATCGTCACTTCAGTGTCTCTTCACTGGTTACCCTTGCATCCCATGTGCAAGCTCCTTGCACTGGTTACACTTGCGTCCCGTGTGTCAAGCTCCTTGCATCCCATGTGCAAGCTTTGAAGACTTGGGGATCCTACCTTAATCCATTGACCTACTTTCCTTCTTCTGACCTTTGCCATCACGCTCTTATTGTATGATTGATGACTTATATATTCTTTGAACCACAAATTTTGAGTGCCTCCTAGGTGGAAGGTGGTGACATATGAAAAAATCTTGAAGCTAGAAGAACCTTAAATGCTAGGTCAGGCAGGTGGCTCATGCCTGTAACCCCAGAACTTTGGGAGGCCAAAGTAGGCATATCACTGAAGACCAGGAGTTCGAGACCACCCTGGGTAACAAAGTGAGATCCTGTCTTTACAAAAATAGTACAAAAATTAGCAGGCATGGTGGCACATGCCTGTAGTTTCAACTACTCAGAAGGCTGTGAGGTGAGAGGTGTGCTTGAGCCTGGGAGATCTAGGCTGCAGTGAGCTGTGACTGTGTCACTAATACTCTGGACTGGATGACAGAGAGAGACCCTTTCTCAGAATAACAACAGAAAAGAAGTACATTAAATGCTAGCAGTATTTATCTCTGTGCATAATCTAATTAATTTTGCTTTCAGATTTTTAACAATTCTATGTAATACTTCTGTATCTTATTAAGAGAAATACAGACCAAAAAAAATGAGCAAAATGATCCCAAGCTTGCATTGGCCTTTCCATGATTACATGCTACCTCATATTCTATAACTTGGTTCCAACTGGAAAGTTTACAGAGGTTAGACAATATAAAGTGAGTGAATGAAGTGGGAGGTTGAAACTATGATGAACTGGAAAACCTGTATCTTCTGCAAGAGAAATTGCTGTTTGGCTGCCAAGTTTTGTGGGACTGTGGGGCTAGAGTTTCCAGATTTCTAATATTCCAAAGAACTTAGAACTCTTGTAGGTTTAAAGTTTCCGAAGAGTGTTTTGGATGTACGCTTATAGTGATAACAAGTAATCATTTATTGTTTGTTTTGTTTTTCTTAGTATTGAATTTTGTTCCACTAACTTTTTAGAACTTTATTCTATTGACTGGGTAATTCAATGACTAGTTGAACTTCTCCGTGGTAATGAGTAGTGTATGAGTCTGATATGTTGCTTAAAAAAAAATTCTGCCAAAATTATTGATCATTTTGTTATTTGGCATCACACCCTTGCTTCCCCTGCAGAGATACCAATTATGTGTTGAAGATCTAGGACACAGCCGTTTATATTAGGGATAGAGACATCAATATACTTTGTCCTGAACAATCTTAACAATAACGACTTCTGAGTAAGGGACATCCCTGTTCAAGTATTATTGTGACCAAAAGAAAAACAGTTACTTCTGTCAGACTCTCTTAATGCTAAGATAATATTTGAGAAAGAACTATTTTTCATATTAAAGACGCTGATGTTTACTTGTATATTATTATTTATTTATGAATATATTTAACCTACACATAACTATATATAAATATAACGTATTAACCTAGGTTGTAAAGAATAAACATTTTATATCTAATGGGAATCTAAATATTACTTAAAATTTGTAAAGAAAATTATGATGTCTATGTTAAAATATAGAGAGGTATGGCTTTGTAATTGAATTTAACTTTAAAGCTTTTAGTCATGAGGCACAGAGTTGCGGGGAAGTTCTTGAGCCCCTTGTTTCCTCCCCATATCTGTTATACGAAGACATTGATCATGTTACCTCAAAGAGTTTTTGAAAGGTTTAAAATAAATGATAAATATCTGGGTGTGGTGGCTCACGCCTGTAATCACAGGACTTTGGGAGGCTGAGGTGGTGAGATTGCTTGAGCTCAAGAATCGAGACCAATCTGGGCAACAGGGCAAAACTCCATTTCTACAAAAATTACAGAAATTAGTGGAGCTTGGTGGTGTGCACCTGTAGTTCCAGCTACATAGGAGGCTGAGATGGGAGGATGGCTTAAGCCTGGGAGGCAGAAGTTTCGGTGAGCCTAGATCACACCATTGCACTCCAAGCTGGGTAACATAGCCAGAACTTACCTCAAACAAAAAAATAAATAAATAAATAAATAAATAAATGAATAATAAATTCAAGGTTTATAAGTGTCAGGCATGTAAAGTATTCAGCAAATGTCAAGTTAAAATTTTATTAGTAGTAGCTCTTATTGTGGAACAAAATATAAAATTTGCATGATGGCTTGACAAGTAAACAAATAATTCAAAGAAATTTCATGGGTATTTGTTCTATCTGTTATTTTGGCTGTACCCCACCTTTACCTCTGGGCTTCACTCTACTGTCATTTTTGACTTGTTGGTGACCCAAGCAATGATTGTCCTTATCATTATGTATATCATGCCAACCATCTTTCTGTGACAGTCAGTTTAGGCTTATATGGGATTCACAGAAAAAAAAAATCTAATTTTAAAGGCTTTACAAATTCACACTAGTCTACCTGATTCTGTACCATGTAGGAAACTGAGAAAATTGACTGGCTTCCTGGCAAAAGAAAATAAGAAATATTAAACTAAAAACCAAACAAAAACAAAAACAATCTGTACCACATGACCTTTTCTTGACTGTCATTTAAATCAAAGCCTGACTATGTATTGGTGACAAGGTCTTTCAACCTTCCATATAAATAATTTAAATGGCTTGTTATTCCCATAACGTCTTTTAATTTTATTAAACTAATTTGTATATTTTTGAGGGCACATGGGGCTGGGGAGAGATTAGTTCAAACAGAAGAATGACTAAAGGTATATATAAATACTGAAATTCAAAGATACTTCCTAAAGTCCCATTCATTCATGAGTTTCATGTATTTACTATTTCTGTTCCCATTAGACAGCTAGTTTTCAGTGAGTAATACATCCTTCCAGTAGATAGTCTATGTGTTCTCTCTTCTCCCATACTACCCAAAGTCTTACCTAAGGCACTGGACTAACAAGAAGATACTGGACTAATGAGATGTGCAAGGTTTCATTCCTAGTTGAGAGTAGGTGTTCCATTTCTTGCTGCAAACAATTTCATTTTTAAGAATGATCTCTTTTTCTTTCGCACAGAAAGGATCATGAAATAATTCTGTTCATACTGAAGTTCACAGAAACCAGTGATTTCCGTAGATGTCACAACTCTAGCAGTGATTGTTCTTGTGCCCAGAGATAGAGACTGTTTGGAAAGCAGTTGATGTGCCTTACTGTAGAGTCCACAGGGCTGAGCTCTGGAGCAACTGCAAGCCCCCGAGAAAATTTCATTAGGCAGTCTGTGTGCACTCCTAGGAAGACAGGGTGGCAGTCTGCCATAGCATCTGTGCTCATTTTCCACTGAGTCACTCTGATCTCTCCCAAACTCACCCACTCTTCCCTAAATCCCACTTTTCAAAATATGTGGTATTCTTAGGAGCACTCCCTGAGTGAAATAAAAAGGAATCTGAAAACTAAAAATAATAGATAATATGGTATGGTAATTGTCAGCCTACTCAATCTTATTGGGCTGTTCTCCACGGCTTTTAAATATATGTGTGAATATATATATAATATATATTTTTTTCTTCTTCTTCTTCTTCTTCTTCTTCTTTCCACCATCTGCTCTGGTCCACTGTGAGTATGCCCTGCTGTGCTGCTCCTGTAAATCCTCCCATGCCAATTCTGACATTCTTTTAGATCCTTTGGCATAGCTCCTTTTTTTTCCCTCTCCAACACTCCTTCTATTTTATGGCTTAGCATCACCAACCTCCTTTCCACACTGCAGAAATGGCTGGTCTTTTCAGGATGTGCTGCCGGCAAAGTCAGATAGCTTAAAAGGAAAAAAGAAGAAGAAGAAGAAAAAAAAGCAAAAAATCAGAGAAGAGTTCAGAATAAAATTACAGACAAAGCGAAAGTCAGATTTGCAATTGTATTAATCATACGAGGAGATAGAGAATCTTAGCTTGTGTCAGCTTCTCCTGCAAAGCTTCCCAGGTCTCTCATCTCATAGGCTCATATAGATGCCTCTTTGTTTTCTCCATCAGCATCTCTGTGCATATATCTCTCATAATATTTACCACACTGACACATGCTTGGTGGCTTATCTTTCTTTTATTAGAATAAAAATATCATGTGAGTGGAAACTCTTCTGTTCATCACGGATGCCTGGCACATATATGTATTTATGTTTTTACAATGAAATAAATAACAGGAGACATCTTAGTCTCTTTGTGCTGCAACGACAGAATACCTGAGATGGAGTAATTTTTAATGAGAATAAATGTATTGGCTTATGTTTCTGGAGACTGGGAAATTCAAAATCAAGGGACCAGCATCTTGCCAGGGCCTTCTTGCTATGTTATCCTGCGGTGGAGAGTACAAAGGCAGAGAGAATGTAAGAGAGGCAACCAAAAAATGTCAAACTCAGCCGGGCGTGGTGGCTCACACTTGTAATCCCAGCACTTTGTGAGGCCCAGGTGGGCAGATCACTTGAGGTTGAGAGTGTAAGACCAGCCTGACCGACATGGAGAAACCCCATCTCTACTAAAAATACAAAATTGGCTGGGTTTAGTGGAGCATGCCTGTAAACCCATCTACTCGGGGCGCTGAGGCAGGAGAATTACTTGAACCTGGGAGGCAGAGGTTGCAGTGAGCCAAGATTATGCCCTGCACTGCAACCTGGGTAACAGCGAAACTCCGTCTCAAAAACAAACAAACAAAAAGTCAAACTCTTCCTTTGTAAACAGCGTACTTGTGTGATAACATTATTAAGTCCTCCACTCCATCTTCCTGACCTAATTATTTCTCATGGGCCCCACCTCCCAAGACTGTTAGTTTGGGACTAATTCAATTTCCAACACATCCTTTTTGGAGGACACATTCAAACCATAGCCAGCAACTATCTAATTCTTTATGTTATGTGTGTAAGAAGAAAAAAATATCACACAGTTAACTTTACGTCAGATTTAAGAATTTTACTATGATGCAAACAAATGGTTAATAAATTTACTGGGCAAAATGCAGATAATTGTTTCACATTATATGTAAGCTATAACAAGAACATAAAAGCTCTGCCATCTAGCAATTAAACCTTTATTGAAAACTTAACAGATTAAAATGTCTTTTCTTGATACAAAGAGAAGACACAGAAATGACCACAAATTTGATTTCTTGACTCCAGAAACACTTACTGTCAAGTGATTGAACCAAGGTGTTCACTGTTCTTGATTACTCTCCCATTTGAATTTCTTACACTAAAAAATTATCTGTCTAAGCTTTCGAGCTGTTTGCTGTTTCATTTAGCTAAGATAGAAATGATAGGGTAGGTTTTATATACCAATAAATCCCTGATATTTTGATAACTACAAAACTGACCTATTTTCTTAAAAATAATTATGATTTTTAGTAACATACAAAACTTGAAAAATATTTCAAAAATTGCAAAGGGTATACAAAGAAAAATTCAAGTCTTTCGTAAATCTAATCCTGAACATAGTATTTCCTCAACTCTGAGATATTCTATTGGTTAGAAGCAAGTTACTTCAGGAGTGAGATTTATGTGAATCCACGAACACCAGGAAGCAAGAATATTGGGAGACATCACCTAAGCTACCTCACAAAGTCTATACTTTGACTTCAAAATATCCACATTACTTCCACATGCAAAACACGTTCCCCCCAATTTCCAAAAGTTCCCAAGAGTGCTAAGCGATTACAAAATTTGCTCTAAGTCTAAAATCTCATCACTATAATCAGGTTCAGATGTAGAGGTTGTGGTTTGTTAAGCAGACCTCCTGGAGCACAATTCTTCTTCTCTATCTGTGAACCCGTGAAATTGAAGAGACATGTTATCTTCCCCTACCCACCCAACCTACAGTGGGGATAAGGCTGGAGCATAGGATAGGAGCTGCAGATATTTCTATTAAAAGTTGTGGGGTAAAAAGGAGTTCATAGGCCAGTAATCCCAGCACTTTAGGAGGCTGAGGCAGGCAGATCACCTGAGGTCAGGAGTTTGCGACCAGCCTGACCAACATGGAGAAACCCCATCTCTACTAAAAATACAAAATTAGCTGGGCATGGTGGTGCATGCCTGCAATGCCAGCTACTCAGGAGGCTGAGGCAAGAGAGCCACTTGAATCGAGGAGGCAGAAGTTGCAGTGAGCTGAGATCGCGCCATTGTATTCCAGCCTGGGCAACGAGCAAAACTCTTGTCTCAAAAAAAAAGAGTTCATAGTAATTTTGAAATTTCACTAGGCGAAGGTTTGAAGTTATTTGATTAGGTTCCAAGGCCTGGGAATAATTCTCTGTGATCCTTGGCTCTGCCTTCTGGGCTCTTAATTTCTTCCTTAAATTACCCTCTTTTTTTTTTTTAATGACAGGTAGTATGTGCCACACTAAAGTGTGTTTCTCGGTATGCTTTTTGCCAGTAAAAATTCAGGGAAGTCCTAGAGTCTTTTTTCATTTTCTTTACTCTTTTCTCAGTTCAAACTATCTAAACTGGAGATGTTTTGGTGATACAATTTTCTCAAGTATTTTTGAGCCTTCTGTGAATTTCACTGGAGTTCGCTTCATCCGATGGAAGTTACACCTACAACTGTGTCTAGATAAACCCTTTTCTACCTTGGGCTTCTGCTGAGATGGCTAGGGACAGTGCCCTAACACTTTCTAGAAGGCCCATGATTTCACTGAAGGCCTCCATTAGGCATACTCTCAATTTCTTTTTCATGACTCTTGTTGTGATTAAGTACTCTGATCCTTTATCTTTCTAAGGTTTTAACAAAAAAGTTTTTCCATTCACACACTCAGCTCTGTCTTTAGTCCAGGCCTTATCTCTAGAACAGATTTTTCTGACAGTGGTTGAAGGTAATTTCTTAATTTTCACGTCTTTTGCCACATGAGGAGTTGAGAACTTTTAAAAAATCATTAGCCCTCATTTCTTTTTCATTTAACAGTTCAACTTTCAATTTCTCTCTTCTTGCATTTTACTGTAAGCAGCAAGAAGAAGAGGGGTGGCATCTTCAACACTTTGCTTAGAAATTGCCTTAGCTGGAAACCATCATTCTCAGCAAACTGGCACAAGAACAGAAAACCAAACACCTCATGTTCTCACTCATAACTGGGAGTTGAACAATGTAAACACATGGACACAGGGAGGGGAACATCACACACCGGGGGGCGGGGGTATAGGGATGGGATAGCAGAGGGTAGGGGGCTAGGGGAGGGATAGTATTAGGAGAAATACCTAATGTAGATGACGGGGTGATGGATGCAGCAAACCACCACGGCACATGTATACCTATGTAACAAACCTGCATGTTCTGCACATGTACTCCAGAACTTAAAGTATAATAAATACATTTTTTAAAAAAGAAAGAAACTGCCTTAGCTAAATGACCAGGTTTATTATGTAAATGTTCTGTTTTCCACATAATTGGGATGAAAACTTTGCCAAGTTTTCTGCCACTTCAAAATAAAAGTCCTTGTCCCTCTGGGTTTTGATAACATGCCCCTCTTAAGTCATCATCAGCAGTATCCTCAAAGTTCAAATTTTTACTAATAGCCTAGTCAAGGCAACTTAGGCTTTCTTTATGATTCTCCTTCAAATCTTTCCAGCCTCTAACTACTGCCCAGTTCCAATGCTACTCTCACACTTTTCATAATTGTTATGGAAACTTCCTGCTTCCAGGCAGCAAAATATGTATTAGTTAGCCATTCCTGCAGCTTAAGACAACGCATATTTGTTATGATACAGCATCTCCAGATATGGTGTCCAGCCACGGCTTACCTGTGTTCTCTGTGTCAAGGGCTTTCATAAGCCTTCAATCAAGATGTCATCTAGGCCTGGGGTCTCTTTTCAATACTTCCCTGCAGTAAAATCCCCTTCTAGGCTTTCTTTGCCAGCTATGGGATTGAGGGCTTCGGTTCCTAGCTGACTGTTCACCGAAACAGCCCCTTAGTTCTTTGTCATATAGAGCTCTCCAAAGAGACCAGCTATTACACCAAGCATGAAAGGCAGAGATATAATCTGCTAGCAAGATAGAACTTACAATCATATGTAACCTAATAATGGAAATGATATCCCATCTCATTTGTCATTTTCTATTTGTTAGAAGCAAGTCAAAGATCACACCGACACTCAAGAGGTGTGAGTTACATAAGGGTTTAGGTACCAGCAAGCAGGGATTTGGGGGGCCGTTTTATAATCTGCCTACCAGACATGCTGTACACCATTTTTCCCGTTAAATAACATAATTTAAAAATCATTCCATATAAACGTATATAGATATATCTCTTTCTTAAAATGTCTTCCTAATATCCTTATCTATGACTATGTCTTTCTATATATTATATACTTCTTCAATGCCACTTTATTAAAAAAACACAAAGTGACAAGAAATGTATGTGAAGTCTATTGAATAAATTTCATAACTTTATGATATATATCTGAATAAATTACACTCATTTTATTCTACTCTATAGAGTTCTGATGGTCTGCTCAATATTAAAATCCACTTAGAAATAAAGTAACAAGGTCATTGTTACTTTTCATTCATTGATTATATCTTTGCATCCAAAATTCAATTCAGCTACACCATATAAAAGTACAGTCTTAGCATTATTCTCTACTTCATAAGTACCTCACTAAAGGCTTAATTCACATGACCACAATGAAGTCACACTTGAAAATGATATAAGAATATTAATTAAAATTAACTCTTAGATAGTATTATTCTAAACATAGAGCTGATATCACTTAGTAATAAAGAGAATATTCAAAGTTTTCTCTAAGGCAAATATTTTCATCAAATCAGATTTCAACGGTGACAGGCCAATAAAGGAAGCAGTGCACTCTGAATCCTTCCCTGACTCATTGCATTAGAAATCTGCTTCTATATCCCTGACCACTGCGCTAGAAATCTGCTTCTCCACCCCTGACCCATTGCGTTAGAAATCTGCTTCTACATCCCTGATCCATTGCGTTAGAAATCTGCTTCTACACCCCTGACCCACTGCGTTAGAAATCTGCTTCTACATCCCTGATCCATTGCGTTAGAAATCTGCTTCTATATCCCTTTTCCTCCTCAAGTAAATAACAGTATGTTGTTGTGTTATCTGAGTTTTTGGTACTAAAACTTTGTTTGACCATGTGTTTTATATGCATTCTTGTTAAGAGAAATAGAGAAAGATAACATTCAACTGATTTCAAGACTCTCTTTATGAATATGAAAACAACATATATCTCATTGAAGGTATAGGGAATTTACAGAATTCCTAATATATTTCCCCACTCTGCTGCAGTAATAAAAACATATTTAGTAAAACATTGCCTTTCTTTGATGAAAAATCAATTCCATTAATTATTAAGGGATTGTTTAACTCTCCCATAAATTTCCAAAAGAACTTTCATGTTAATAGGACTTTATTATGTTACTTACTATATTTGATAATAAAACTACATTAGAGGCTTTTTATATTTCTATACTCTAAATGATTCTTTCTGCATTTTTACACATACACAAGCAGGATTAACTTGTAATGTGACCACATCTGGTAAAGTGATATTAATAAAGTATTGACTTAAACTAACTCTCTAAGTAATATTAATAGGAATTTTTTCCTGTAAGCCTAGCACAAACTGTCAATATTTGTCAAGTGGAGTTGAAATTTATATTATTTTCTTCACAACAGCAATGAAATATATACTTAGTGAATTTATCTTGGATAAACCACATAATCAGGGCAAAGTGAAATTATTTACTAATACCTTATTTCCTCCTCTTATTTTGAACAATTTCTCTTTATTTCCTCAAAATTTCTGAACACAGACTATTTTCCTAATTAAATGTGTATGTTGCTACTTCTTTGAATCCATAAAACACAAAGCATATATTGACTTTGTGCTGGCTACATTTTGAAATCATTTTCCTGCAACAGGCTTTACCTGTTGTGAAAAAATGTTATAATAACTTTCTTCAGAGAATATTTTTATATAGATATAGATTTTGGCATTTTCACACGTTAGATTTCAAAAAGAAATCTTGACTGTGACATTTAGAATTTATCACCTTGAACTTCGGTCACAATAGCAAGCCTCTCAAAATTTAATTGCATGGACAATTTTATACGACTGGTAAAGCCTGTGTATCTATGACTCAGAACTAGATTCAGTCATGCCTTGAGCAAATTCCTTACCTTCTCTGATGGTCTCGGTTTATATGCACACATTGATATGACTTTCAAAAGAATGAAAATAAGCAAGAATATCACACCCAACATTTAATAAACACTCATGCCTGTAACCCCAGCACTTTGGGAGGCCGAGGATCACTTGAAGTCAGGAGTTTGAGACCAACCTGGCCAACATGGTGAAAACCCGTCTCTATAAAAAATATAACAATTACTCAGGAGTGCTGGCACACATCTGTAGTCCCAGCTGCTTGGGAGGTTGAGGCAGGAGAATTGCTTGAATCTGGGAGGCGGAGGTTGCAGTGAGCCGAGATCACACCTCTGCACTCCAGCCTGGGCGACAGAGCAAGACTCCACCTTGGAAAAATAAAAACCACTCATTAAGTGTTAGGTGTCATTAAGTGTTAGGTATCATTATTAACAGTAATAAAATGTGTCAAATATACATCATATCCAACTTATTTATTAGTCTCTTTTAAATTTCTAATTTTATGCCGAGGTTGTAAAGCACCTATGCCACAAAAAATAGAATTTCTAAACTCAACTCATAACATATAGTAATTAACTAAATGTTAAATCGCATTCAGTTGATATAGAATATTATCTTAATAAATAATCTTTAAAATATTTGTAAAAATTATTTATGTTTTAAAGAAAGTTTTATGTAATTTTTGCCTACTGCTAAAACTCCACACAGTTACCCTGTATTTTCTTTCATTGCATTTTAATGTATACATTTTTTGTCTGCCCAGTTGATTTACCTAAAAACCGTGGGCTTTCTCCTCTAAGAATTATCATAAAGTAAGAATGGAAGACGTAGAAATATAATCCCAGTCTGAGAACAGACTAATTACCATGCTAATATTTTTTCAGGAGGCAGACATGTAGCTGTATTTAAATTTCTCCTCTTTATCCAGTGTGTGGGGGTTTCAAAACTCTTTTGTGTTCATGTCTGTTCATAATCCAAAAGTGGAAGACTCTAAAAAAGCTATCATATACGCGGTTGCTTCTAAACAGTTTTATTAATCACTTCCCAGTTTTCAATAGAATAATTGCCTTTGCTTTTCATGCAACTGTTTTTTTTTATTCTCTTTCTCTCTATATTTTTAAAAAAATATTCTGGGCCATTTTTGGCTTGTGATAGAATATAAATCAACTTTGCAGTGATTTAGCTATTATCTTGCTCACTAATTTTTTTAAATTTTTCAGAAATGAACTTTAATGCTTAGAAGTCTGAGGGTAGCTACTGGTTTTGTTAGTGATTATCAGCAACTACAAAAGTAGAAGATGCATATATTAGCATTAATGTATGCTAGCACTGTTCTGGGCACTTTGGTTATATTAGTATACCTAATCCTTGCAAGAACTCTATGACATAAGTACTAAGATTACTTTATTGATTTTATAAGTGATGATGTTGATTCACAGTATTTGTTTTATTGTGTTCTAATTATATCTTACATACAAACAGTAATGTATTTTACAAGTGTTATGAGCTGGAATGTATTCATATGTTCATTTCAGGTAATTGCTCTAATTTCACTCCCCTTATTTAAGAGATAAGCCAGCAAACTTTTAGAGCAAGACAGCAAATATTTTAAGCTTTGCTAGCCATATGACCTCTGTTACAATAAATAAACTCTGTCATTGAAAATATACAGATGAATGGATGTGGCTGTATTCCAATAAAACTTTATTTACAAGAACAGGAAGTGGGTGAGATTGACCAGTTTCAGATCCATAACACATTTACTTACTCTTGAGTTGAAAAAAAATACTGAGAACCTACTTTCTGTGATACACAGATTCATTTTCCTTGGAGAGCATTTTAGAAACCCTTAAAAGGAGTGCCTTGCTTAAAAAATAAAAGATGCCTTTCAACTTTTAAATTTAATGTTTTTGCTAAAAGTATCCTCCCTAATTCCAGCAAGTATATGTAATTTTAAAAAATCCATGCAGTGTTTCATCAAGTCTAAGATGCACATTTTTTATAAATCAATACCTATGAAATCAGAATATGTCTTACAATGCATAGCATCTCAGCTTTGAGGAAATACAGAATTAGCTATTTTTGTTGTGTTTTATTTTCAATAACTTTTAGTAAAACAACAACAACAACAACAACAAAAAACCAAAAAAGCAGAGATACCACCTGTAATTGAACAAGATGTGTTTATGAGTCATTTCAGTGAGGGAGAATGTACACGTGGTTAAAACGATGTTGAAAATGACCTGTAGGATTCAAGCTTGTGTCAGCAGATGTGGGATAGGGTTTAAAACAAAGGAGATTTGTTCTGCATTGGATGCTGCCTAGATGTATGGGTAATTTTAAGGCTGGGTATGTTATAAATACTATCTAGAAGATGGGAAGTACAGACCAAGGCTAAGCTGTAGTTGATAAAGGGGTTGCAGTCACTCACGCTCTCCAAGATAGAGTCATATTTGGTCGTTTTTGTGGCTTGGACAATGTTTATATCTTCTCTGTGTTCAGACATGATTACAGAGTGATTGTGGTTTTTGTCTCAATTCGTTAATGTCTCAAAGTGGCCTTGTCTGACATTGATGTTCAACAGCTGTCACCAAGACCTCTCCGTCAGTACCAGGCCAGCCCCTGGATGTCAGGAGCTGGTGTTCTTTGTCTGAATAGGGTGTTATGTTAATCAACTTATACTGTGCCTATAAACTTCTAGGTGATATAAAAAAACTGTACTTGTAGCTTTTATTCTTAAAATGTAAGGCAACCTGAAGTCATTATGTCTGAATTATAACGCCTAGTACCTTGTCCTGGTTATAGCAGGTAATCAGTAAACTACTGTGAGCTAATTTCATTTGTAAGGCAGAGTTTTTCAAATGAATATTGACGACTAATTCTAAATAAAATATATAGGAAATGAGTGGCACATAAATATTCATAAGGTAGTTGGACGCATCTAACAGAACTTTTAAACGTTAGACTGATGAGCGCCCCTTACTTCAGTAAAACACAGGATGTTTTTCAATCCATTTTCTTCCTCTCTCCTAAGAATAATGCCACCTTCAAAACAAACCAAATGATTTACAACTAGGCCAAAGGAGCTTCCAAACATAAGACTGTCTTTGAGACACATGTAAACTATTCACCCTAAAGGGTAAATAAAAGTCTAAAAAAGAGTCCAATAACTAATACTTCTCAATTGAGAATTATTGAGCAATTTATTGTGGTTCTTCATTCTCTCTCTGTCGCAGAAATTATAGCTTCACATTTAAGGGCCCAAAATAGCTATTCCCATGACTTGAAATAACAGGTGGAGGAACAAAGTCAGGAGAAATATAGTAAACAGAATACATGGGATCATATATAATGTGAATGGTCTGCACTAATAACACAGTTGTTGAAGCCATTCAAATTCCTCGACTTACAATTTATAGTTAAATGCATCATTCTTTCCCAAAAATTCTTAAAATGTCATCTTTTTCACAGCAACATTATTCTCATAAATAAAATGAAAAGAGTCTTGTTTCTGAAAGTGTCATTTTTTAACACTTACCAAGAGCAAAGAGTTGCAAAAATGTATTTCCTTACATAAGTGGGGAATCATGAAATCATCTAAGCAATAAGTTTTCTGAGAAAGTTTCTAGAAAGGGCTGTGTGTATCTTGCTAGGATGCAGCATCATCTGATTTATAGAATCACTAAAGCGCTCCTGATTAAACTGTCACTCAGAGGCTACACAGCAGAAAAAGCTATTCTTGATTTAATTAGGTCTTTGGGGTTCTGTGGTTTAATAGGAACAGTTGCCTGCATGTGGATAAGAATGCATATTTTTCATATTTTAATGTTATTAAATTTAAAGGTGATAGTATAGTGAATGTACAACTTTCTCTTTTCTTGGCTGTAGTCATGGTTTATAGCTGATACCTCTAATTGTGGAATATGGCATTTTAAAATTTAATTTCATTGGATATTTCAGTGTGGCATAGACTGAACAAGACAGGACTGGAAAATAGTTATAAATAATACAACAAGAAGGCATGTACTTATTTGAGCACAAGGAAGTAAAGTTAATAGAGTATGAAGCTCTGTTTCAAAAAGCATGCTCTCTCTTCAATCATAAATCCCTTCTGGGTGGATATTGTTTCACTGTCCAAACCCTAACATCATTTCTTGCACATAGTTAGATATCCAACTGAATATAAGAGTTTAGTATAACCCCTCAGGATGTTTACTTTAAGACAATAAGTATTCATTTTTTAAAGATAACACACATTGGCCAGTTCAACACCTCAAACATATCCTATAGGCTCCAAGATAAGACCACTTCATGAGAAATTCCAAGTTGTCATAACGTGAAACGTTTAGGGATAAAATTAATCAAGAGTGTCTACCCTAACTGCTTTCATTTTGGGCAAGATCCTTTCCAGCTCTAATTGTGGCATTATTTCTGAGAATACTTTTTGAGAGAAGATGAGCTAACAGAATCTAGAGGGTTAGTAATTTAGGAAAAATTTCCTTCTTCCTCTGAAGAGGTGCCAGGATGGTGAATCTCTGTATAGGACATGGGGTCTGGGGTGGGGACAAGTTCCTATTCTGAGCACAAAATTATCTAGAAAGCTACACTAAAGATCTGATTCCATGACTCCACATTCAATATGTCTTTGAATGTAAGGAAGACCCACCTCTATCGGACAGGTCAGTGATTAAAGATTGTTTTGGCGAACATATATTTGTATGATCTATGGAAACTTGTTGAATCTCTTCTTAAAATTGGCATACCAATTCTGTGCTGTTAATATTTAAACTGCATTGATTAATCTACAGAATCAGTGATCTATACTTTAGCAAACTCTCTCTACTGTGATTCTTCATACAAGTAGCTTGAATAAATCTTTTTAGCTTTGTGATCCAGTTTTGACCAGATAAGTTTTGGAAAACCTGTAAAAACGGTCATCTCCTTCATGTTAAATTCTTTTGTGATTTTTGCGAGAGTGTAAATTGATATAACTACCATGGAAACTAAATGGAAGTATCTACAAAAGCAAAATGAACATATATCATATGACCTACATTTGTACTCCCAGGCATATAGTCAATAGAAATGCATACGTATGTTCAATAAAAATTATGAGCAACAATGTTTATAGCAGCTGTATTTTCATAGTCTCTGTATTAGCTTGCTAGGGCTGCAGTAACAAAGTACTTCAGATCGGATGGCTTAAACAACAGAAATGTGTTGTCTCAGTCTCAGAGGCTGGAATCTGACATGACAGCAAGGTGTCAGCAGGGCTGGTTGTTTCTGAGGGCTATGAGGAAGAATCACATGTATGTGCCTCTCCCCTAGCTTCTGGTTTGTTTGGTCTTTACATGGCATTCTCCGTCCATAAATGTCTGTTGGATAGCCCATGTTAATGACCTCAGTACAGCCTGATTAGCTCTATAGAGAGCTTATCTCCAAATAAGATCACATTCTGAAGTACTGGGGGTTAAGACTTCACCATATAAAACTTGGAGTTATACGGCTCAATCCATAACAGTCCCTAAATAAAAATAAATGTCCATAAACATTGAATAGATTCATAAAATGCAGTATATTCCAAAAAAGGAAGACATACTATATAGAAATGAGAATAACTGACATATCGACACATGAGTCAACATGGATGAATCTTACAATCACAATGTAGAGCATAAGCAGCCAGAAGGTTATATGCTGAAGGACACATAGAAGAATAAATACTGAATGAATTTATGCATCTCAAGTTTCAAAACAGTGGCTACCTTTTAGGGATGGGGAGCAGAAACTAGAAAAGACTAAAGAACTGTCACTGGGATGTTCTAATTCTTCATTTAAAAATGGGCATGTTGATGAGTTCACCTTGTTTTAATTAATAGAGCTGTACACGCATGATTTGAATACTATTTTCAATTTTAAAAGACACATATAGGCCAGGCACAGTGGCTCACACTTGTAATCCTGGCAGGTGGATTACCTGAGTTCAGGAGTTCAAGACCAGCCTGACCAACATGGAGAAACCCCGTCTCTACTAAAAATACCAAAATTAGCCGGGCGTGGTGGCACATGCCTGTAATCCCAGCTACTCAGGAGGGAGGCCGAGGCAGGAGAATAGCTTGAACCCAGGAGGTGAAGGTTGCAGTGAGCCGAGATCGCGCCATTGCACTCCAGCCTGGGCAACAAGAGTGAAACTCTGTCTAAAAAAAAAAAAAAAAAAAAAAAAAAAAAATCATATAAAAAATTCTAGGGTTCAAAAGAAAGGGATAAGTATATAACATCTATAACAAAGACACCAAACATGGCTCCAATCTCAATGAAAATTGCCCAAGTGACAAAATTAGATATAATTAAATGGAAAATAAATGCTTTAATAAATATGTAAAAGTAATCACGTTGAAGCCCAGAGGCTGCAGTAACAAACTCTCTTTAGTTAGAAGAATATAAGCAAACTTCAAAGAAAACGTGATTTAAGATCAGATTTCTTTATGGATGACCAAAAGTGCTATAGGCAAAAAGAAGTTTTTTAGACCTGTTCTTCCAACTCTCTGCCTCTCCTTGAGCCTCTATATTTCCTAAAACACAACAATATTGAAATTAGGCCAATTATTAACCCTACAATGGCCTCTTAAGTGAAAAAAAGAATCACACATCTCTCAGTTTAAATCTAACGCTAGAAACAATTATGCTTAGTGAGAACGGTGTACTGAAAGTTAACATAGGTCAAAAGATAGGACTCTCGCACCAGTTAGCCAAGTTGTGAAGGTGAAGGAAAAGTTCTTAAAGGGAATAGTTTCAGAAGGAATGGTACCAGCTCCTCTTTGTACCTCTGGTAGAATTCAGTTGTGAACCCATCTGGTCCTGCACTTGATTTTGTTGGTAGGCTATTAATTGCTGACTCAACTTCAGACCTTATTATTGGTCTATTCAGGAATTCTTCCTGGTTTAGTCTTGGGAGGGTGTCTGTGTCCAGGAATTTACCCATTTCTTCTAGATTTACTGATTTATTTGCATGGATGGTAGTTTGTATTTCTGTGGGATTAGTGGTGATATCACCTTTATCATTTTAGTAATCAAACTTTATCAGAGATTACTAAAATACCTCTATGCACTCAGTTCTCTTTTTCTCATAAATGTAGAAAAGCACAAATTAAAACAAAGCAACAATTGCCCTAAATTCAAATTCAAGTTAGTGGTTATCTCTAAGGCTGAGAGAGGACAGTGCAATGAGGAAAGAACAGACGGAAGATTTAAGCCTACCGGTAATATTCTACGTATTAAGCTTAGAGACGGATATATGGCTGCTCTGTTTTAAAATTAAATTGCTGTTATATACAATATTTTGAATGTATAATGTGTTAATATACATAGGCTTTGGACCAAACTACCTGGAATCATTAATTTCCACCACAGTACCTTCTAGTTGTATGAGATATAAGTCTTCAAAACGACATAAGAAGAAAATAATTTATTACATTTAGATAAATTAGAGTGGGTCTAGCACATAGGAAGTCCTTCATACATGTCAGCAAATTTCACTTTTAATCTGCAAAGCAATATTTGGAAGTAAATATCTCTAACAATAATTTACATATTTAAAGTTAGATATTTCCCATACTATATTTCATTCTCTTTGTTATATAGTTAATATGAAATAGTAAGAAATCAAATTATTTTATTCTAAATAATAATCATTTTACTATAAAAATGCCTAAAAATAACTCAGTGTTAAGGAATGCAGTGTTCTATAGCAAAAAAACAAACAAACAAACAAAAAAACAAACTTAACCTAGAATACTCTGTTCCTATTAGCTTGTGACCATGATCAATTTACCTTTAGAGTCTTCAGGTAGTGGTGTGAACTGGATAAGTTATATCTTAAACATATTTCCAGCTCTAATCACATCTTCAATCTTTTTTTCCTCGTTACCACTGATATTTTTGTGAGACTTTGACAAGAGAGTGGGTGGAGTGGGGAGTACATCCATGTTAATTTTCTCAGATAAATTTGGCTTCATGTTAGCCTATTTCTTATCTTTTATTTTACTCTTGCTTTGTTTCCCTTTATCCTTTTTTAAATGTGTATCATTATAAATACACCTTTTTCTTTATCAGTATTTTTTATGAAAAAAAATAAAACCTGCATCTTTGGTAGAGAAGAACTGAAGCGTTCTAAAACTAAGCCACAACCACAGTCAGTCTTTTTAAAACATTTTGACCTACTTTTGATCATCTCTGTGTCCCAGTGGTTCCACGGTGATGCTATGCTGCGCCTCTTTAAATTGTTGAAAATACTTTACCAACCATTTTACAATCCATAAAACTTAAGATGGAGAAACACAGAAAGAACAGATAAAATAAGCTCCCATTTCCATTATTACTTGAAAGGTATCTAGATTGCCTAGCACAAAGGAATCAATGAACAGAAACGGGCTATTACCAATGCCAATACTAAGAAAGTCAAATTAGGACTAAGAGGTGAAATGCTTTTAGCTGTCAGTTATCTGATAGATTAATGAATATTTCAGAAGACTTTGAAATTGTTTTTTGTAATACAACAGATGGACACTGGGTTTCCTGAAATAAGGAGTGATGGTCCAAAATCAGATGCCAAGGGCACTGGAAACCTATTTTGTGGATTTCATAACTGCCTGGAGATGGTCTTTAAAAAAGTGCCAGAGAAATAGGTAAAGCTGTTAAAGCCATTTCTATGTGGATGAACAAGTTTTAAAACACTGAGCCCTGAAGTTAGGTGACACTCTTAGTAATAAACACTCATAAATAACAAATAGTTACATAATTGTCATTTCAATATACTTTGCATACATTAGACAGTTCCAAAATTATGCTGTAGATAGAATATCTAGAATAATCCAAATGCAAAAGGCACCAATATTACTGGGAGTGTTATACATTCTCTATTTTATTCTTTTTTGAGTCAGGGTCTTGCTCTGTCGCTTGGGCTGTAGTACAGTGGTGAGATCACGGTTCACTGCAATCTCTACCTCCCGGGCTCAAGCCATCCTCCAACCTAAGCCTCCCAAATAGCTGGGATTACAGGTGTGAACCATCATGCCCAGTTAATTGTATTTCTTGTAGAGACGAGATCTCACTATATTGCCCAGGCTGGTCTCAGCACCTTGCGGATTATAGGCGTGAGCCACAGTGCCTGGCCAGATGTCATTTTTAAGGTAAATGAGCAATAATTACAACAAAAAATTGTGTGAGTGATGAGAAAAATAAACATTGTAATTCAGAGAAAATTCAGCATTCATTCAAACAACATCAATATCTTCTATAAGAAAGAATTTGGGTAACTACCAGATTTTAAGGTCTTAAAAGAAAAAAAAGTCAAATTAAACTTGATGGGAATGAATAAAAGATTTTTAGAACCATAGAAAAAGTCAAATAATTTTTGGCTCCTCTGCCAATAATACATTTGAACAGCAAGTCTTTGGTGCTGGGGTATCAGAGAGTATAAAATATAGTTACTTACCTCCAAAGGAAGCAATATGCTTGCTTTCTGAATCCTCCAGATTACCCCCAAAAAGATAGGTTAACAAACCATCATCATGTATTCACTAACATCAAAACCTTTTTTTCTAAGCAAGTGTTTCAATGAAATAATTTTATCTTTCTCAAAAAAAATTATACTCTTAAATGGTGATACATTTTGATTTTTTTCTGAGACAAAATTCTATTATATTTGTAGCAATCATGATGTAAAAATATAGTCCATTTGGAAGATAATAATGGCAATTTTATTAATATGCTTTCTAAATATTCTCTTTCAATAGTATTATTTGATGAACTATATTAAGAAGCTCATGAGCTGCCAATCATCTGTAAAGGAATGTTGATTTTATCATGCCAAATATGTAGAATATATATATGGTTAATATTCTGTACCAAATAATTTGGGGCAGTAGTATATGGACTGCATAAAATGTAAAATAATAAATAACATTTTTCTGTTTTTTCCTCTGTTCACTTACCTTTTCCTCCCTTTTTGAAAGCAAGCATATTAAATAAAGAACACCCGAATCTTAATGTCATTTGAAGATTGAATGACAGAAAGGCATTTTCTCAGGAAACAGTAAGAAAACCAAAGCAATTAGGAAATTGAAGACTTTAAGAAGCTATATTTTAGGCCTATTATATTTAAATATTTTCATTTGTAACTTATTTTACTTTTGAGAAGGGAAAGGAGGAAAAATTAAAGAACAATGAAAACCTTACAGAAAAGGAAACAATAACTTAAATAGGTTCTTTTTTTTTTTTTTTTGAGATGGAGTCTTACTCTGTTACACACGCTGGAGTGCAGTGGTGCAATCTCAGCTCACTGCAACCTCTGCCTCCCAGGTTCAAGCAATTCTCCTGCCTCAGCCTCCCAAGCAACTGGGACTACAGGTGCTCACCACCGCACCCAGCTAATTTTTGTATTTTTAGTAGAGACAGGGTTTTACCGTATTGACCAGGCTGGTCTTGAACTCCTGACCTATGATCCATCTGCCCAAAGTGCTGGGAATAGGTTCTTTTTAGTAAGCTAATTAGTTAGTTTCTCAGTAAGTCAATGTAATATTCTAAAAAGAAGTCTGCATTTTAAATTCATGTATTGGTATTGGTTGTATATTAATTTGAAAAAATAACATCAAGTAATCAGCGAATTCTGGAATTTACAGCCTAAGAACAATAATGCAATTTGCTTTTTCCCAGAATCTGACCTTCCTTGTGTATGTTTGGAGTGTGTATATGTGTGTGTGTGGGTGGGTGGGTGGGTGGGTGCGTCCACACATGCATATGGAAGCAGGATAAGAGGGGTAGTGAGGAATTTGACTTACTAATTAATGATGGTGTAAGTAGTGTGGGTTCTCTAATATGTTTCCAGTATGTTATTGTGCTGTGGGTATAAGCAAAAGGGGATGTAGTGTTTGGGGAGGAAATTTGATGATCCAAGTAAGCCTAGAGAAAATAACTGCACCTTGATATTTTAGCTAACTGAGGTACTTAAAGAATCTCCATATTATGTCTCCTTATCCATTGATCTATTCATTCATTTGACATGTATTTATTGAGTATCTACTCTTTGTCAGGAACAAACTTGATATTGGAAATACAAAGAGAACAAAGCAAGCGTGGTCCTTCTCCCCATGGAATCATCAGTCTGGTTGGGGTTGGGGTTGGGCAAGTATGATGAATAGGAAATAATTGAATACAAAAATACAGTCTTCAGGAAAACACACAGAAAACATAGAGGATGTAGCAAGCAGTATCTTGCCAGAGGTTGTTCAGGAAAACTTCTCTAAGGCAGTGGCATTTGAACTAAGACTAAAAAGATAAGTAGGATTTACTCAAAGAGACAAAGGATTTGGAAAGGCATCACAGGAAGAAGGAACAACATAATCAAAAGTTCTGAGGCAGAAGGGACCATGGTTCATTTAAGGAACTGAAAAAAATAAAGAACTGGAAAAGGAAGAGAAATTGCTCACTATGATGCCAGAGCCGTTGGCAGTGACCAGATTTCGTCCTTAAAGCTATAAAAAGTGATTGAGTATCTAAACAGAGGAATGACATAATTAGATCTGTAGTGCTCAGAAGGTCCTTGTCACTCTGTGTAAAGAAAGGAGTAGCAGGGCTGAAGATGGATGTGCTACTTAGCAGGTTACTGCTGTAGCCAAAGAGAAATTGATAGTAGGCAGAACTAGAGAGAGTGAAGAGGACAGAATTGTGTCATATCTGGGGGAAACACCAGCTCCAGATTTTTTTTTTTTTTTTTTTAGAGGAAGTCTTACTCTGTCCCCCAGGCTGGAGTGCAATGGCATGGCATGATCTCGGCTCACTGCAACCTCCACCTCCCAGGTTCAAGCAATTCTCCTGCCTTAGCCTCCCACGTAGCTGGGATAACAGGCACATGCCACCATGCCCATCTAATTTTTGTATTTTTAGTAGAGGTGAGGTTTGGCCATGTTGGCCAGGCTGGTCTCCAACTCCTGACCTCAGGTGCTCCACCCACCTCAGCCTCCCAAAGTGCTTAGATTACAGACGTGAGCCACTGTGCCCAGCTAGAATTTTAAGAATTAATTGTAATGGGAAAGATAGTGAAGTATAAGAGGCATAGCAAATTTGAAAGATTATTATTCTAAGGGAGTAGTTTATGTTTGAGATACAGTGTTTGAAAAGCATTTTATTTTATTTTATTTGAAGGATTTTTATTCTAAGGGATTATTTCATTGTAGGATTTTTATTATTTCATTTGAAGGATTACTATTCTAAAGAAGTATTTTATGTCTGAGATACAGAGTTTGAAGAGCATCTTCATTGTCCAAATGAAGACCAGAAGGAAACAGAAATGTCAGTGAAAAAAAATAGGTAGAACAACAGAGTGAATTTTTACATTGAAATGTTATAGAAAGCTGATGAGATAAGATTGAAAATGTTTGCAATTAGGAATGTGGCAGGTCACAGAAGTTATTGGAGTCTGACAAAAGGAATTTTCATGGTGTGGTAGGCATGCAAGTAGAATTGCTTTGGATTCAAGAGTAAGTGGAATATGAAAAAATTGGGGCAGTGGAGTGAGAGGCGTGGGAAGATATGAAAAGTTTTTCTTCCACTGAATGATCCATCAAGGATAGGCAATAGTTGAGTGTGTTGAATGTTGATAGGGAAGAAATCAGTTGAGAAGGAAATGTCAAATGTAGAAAATTCAGAACATAGAAAATACAGAAAAGGAGGAATCATTGAGATCCTCTTATTCCAACCAGGCATTTAACTCAAAAGTGTAATGCTATTTATTTATTTATTTATTTATTTATTTATTTATTTGAGATGGAGTCGAAGTCTTGCTCTGTCCCCCAAGCTGAAGTGCAGTGTCAGGATCTCGACTCACCGCAACCTCTGCCAACCAAGTTATGCAATTCTCCTAGCTCAGCCTCTTGAGTAGCTAGGACTACAAGTGTATGTCACCATGCCAGGCTGATTTTTGTATTTTTATTAGAGTCGAAGTTTCACCATATTGGACAGGCTGGTCTCAAACTCCTGACTTCGGGTGATCTGCCCACCTCAGCCTCCCAAGGTGCTGGGATTAACAGGTGTGAGTCACCACACCTGGCATGGAATGCAATTTTGATATGGCTTTGTCCACCTCTTCTTTGCCCCCACCTGTAAGGTGTAGATTTCCAGGGATAGCAGCTATTTCCTAGGACCCCTCCTTTTTAGCATAATCTCTTAAGATCCCTTCAGTCCCTTGAGGCTACTCATAACTCTGCTCTGCTCCTTGGGTGCTCAAGTTTTTAGCATCTTGCTCTTCCCTGATTAACAATTCAGAAAATGCATCAAATAGGGAACCTTCTGAGTTTGGAATGATTTCCCTGAACCTCTCTTCTCCGATTTGGCTGATTCAGTTATGGATGCCTTGCCAGGAGCAAAGCCCAATTTTTGTCTCACCTTCCTTTTGTGAGGTTGTCAAAAGCTCTCCCTGTGTTGCTGCCTCTCCTGCATTTCTCTGACTGGTTTATCAGAGTCTAGTTTTATGCTACTTATTAGCAAATGTCCTAGCAGAAAAACAGCTCACATAATCCCACCTCACATTTTTGGGGTTCCCTGTTTTCCAAAATCTTGGCCTCTCACATGATGCTTTCTTCAGAAGCTCTACAATGTATTCACACATATTGATTTTATATTTTGACTGACTCATCCAGTTGTTTTAAGTGGGGGCATGGCCTTGCTGGAAAATCCTTCGTTATGTCCCAAATTGGTTTCATCTCACTTTAAATTTCATGACTAATGCAATGAAAATCTTAACAGTTACATTCAGTGTGTTCTCTTATTTTTAACAGTGATATCTTATAGTGGTGATGCATTCAGTGCTCTGATTTTTGCATGGATCCTTTAAAATTACATGCTGCTGGTGTCTAATACTCAGAATAAAAGCAACATTTTAAAAATCAAAGCATCTTTTCTCTTAGGGACAGTATACAGCTTTCTAAAGATAAGCAAGGACCAGAGTGTTGGGTTTGATTCACAATTTTCAGTCCACGGATTTTAGAATGGCCTCTGATGAAGGGAAAGCAAGTTTTCTCATTCCAATGATTACAGGCACAGGGAGGTGCCAGATGGGGCTTTAAGGGCTAACAATGCTCTCTTTAATCTTCATCATTCTTAACAGAAGAGCTTTCATTTTACCAAATTTATATATAATTAAATTATGAAGCAGATTTTGTACGTGCTTCAGCTTATTCTCTAAGAATTTTCTAGGAGCACCTTAGGAGGCAATTAAATAGCCTCATTCTTCATATGTAAAGTTAAATTAAAATTGTAACTCACTTGATATTAAATAACTTCATATTTGGTATGTTGCAAGCCTATGGCCTTCTTGAAATTGTCCTCCTTCCATTGTCCTTTTCTTTTTCTTATTAGTGATTGGACATAGACCCTCTCTAGTGCATTGTGGGTGTGAATTATGTACTAGCAGATTCGAAACCATGCCTTCTAAAATTCTGTAGTTCCTTTACAAGTTTCTGTTGGAAATCAAGATAAAAACTATCTTGATACCAGGAGATAACTAAGCATAGATTTCCATACAATATTCTTGTAACATTCTTTAAGGCTACCATACAGAAGATTGTTTTTCACCTGTTACATAAGGTGAAGAGAGCTTTCTTTAATAAACCAGGATGGTTAAATCTTTCACAAGGTTTGAACAATCCAACTCTTAACTTCCTGATTTCTACTGCCTTAGTATCGACAGAACAAGAATTGAGCAGAGGGGTAATAATAGGTGTTTCTTTTGAATATTGACATGTAGCTTTCAAAGAACCTAAACACCAACTTTGGACATTTGTGTTGATGTGTCCTTAAATCAGTGCCTTAAGAATTAGGCATGGTGCCAATGTAAATGAATAGGACTTTAGAGCATGATGATCTTGATGTAAGCTAACCATCTCCTTGGGTAATTTACTTAATTACTCAGCTCTATAAAAATGAAAGAATATAACAATAATAATATTGTCCTCAAAGACTTTCTGAAATACTAATCAAAGAATGTTTGTGAAAGCATTGTAATCACTAAATATCAGATACATGTTAGATTTTATAACAACTAATAATTAATAATAAGAAGAATACCAATAAAAAGGAATTTACACATGTACTTAAAGAGCCCAATCAATTCCAAACCATAATCTAATACTTTTATTAAGTAGACAATGTACTTCAGGTGTAGAAAATTGAATACAGAATGTAGCATTTCCTTAAGATCTTGGTATAAAAATTATTGTGAATCTTGCATTTATCATCATAACTTCTAAACTCAAAATTAGATTTATCATAGTAGGTAAGTGCTTCTAATATTTTAATTTGCAAATGACCCGGTGTCTAACTTATTTAGAATGCACGAATACTTGGATTCCAAATGACTGTTAACTCCATAGAGATGGCAATGTGGATAACCTGAAGAGAGACATCAGCATTGCTTTTCATTTTGATTAAGTTCTCATTCCAATCTGAGTTAACATTCATAAAACCATTATCCTGTGTTAAGCTCTGACCTAGTCTGGGTTCACAGCTTCTTTGTTTATTCATCACCATGTTCTGGAATAGTCATATAAACGACTTCACAGATACTTTGGTGCACGACTTTTTCCCCAGAGTACATCTATTGGTATGTTTATTATATCAAATATTTCAATAAAGTACAATTTCCTGCAAATGGTTGTCTAAATGCTTCTAGAATGTATTTGTATTTTGTGGAAAGTATGATTTTAAGGCTGTATACATAAAAAAAAAAAAAACCCAGCTGAGAAATTATATGCCCCTGGGAAAACCAAGTGATAAGATAAGATAAGGATCCCTAGCAAATAGTACAGAGCTATATTGTGTAGGTGTTTTCCTACCTGCAGAGTGAAAGTGTTTCTATTCATTTTAAGAGAAAGGCAAGGGGAATCTAGGAGCAGGAATGAAAACTTTGAGCCTCTCTTGCCAATAAAGCATCAGCATGAGGAGTTTACTTCCATAAAATTCAGAGCTTCCCTTGCCTGAGGTGGTCCCTGGGATCTGGATGGTCTCACAAAGTCTTGTATGATGGAAGGAGGTCTCGGAGGGCTTATGCTCCTCAGCATGCAGAGACCCAGAGAAATGTGCTTTGCCTCGCCTTCTTATTTGTTTTATGAAAATCCTGTTTTCCTGGATTTTGCCAAACAAGTTTTGCATCCTTCTCCCTTTTTTCTGTGTATAATTCTAGTGGTGCATGGGTGGTGAGAGTAGCCGAGAAAGGTCAGCACAAAGCTGCAGAATTCATCTGTTAAGGTTTGTACACACACGCATACAAACACACACACACAATCAATACAGATACAGTACAGACGACTGAGAATGAACACAGACAGTAACCAGAGGGGTATTCCCTTAGCTGCCAGCAAACAAAAGTACAATGACTTTCTGTTCATTTTGGATATTGGTCTGTGATTGCCCTTTCATTTCTATAGGTTTTCCTTTCATTTCATGTGCTTTTGAATTCCTTGGCTCAGGGATTTCCTAATCTCTTTCTATTGTTTCTGGGATGACACAGCCAATGGGAAAGGCAAAGGGTTATGATCTCAGGTTCAGCTTCACTTTTCTCGTTTGTCCTCCGTTGGCTTTGTTGACTGTTGTTACTCTCTGAGCTGCATCTTCCCACACATTCTGTGGTCTCACACCCTGGCAAGGACCCAGCCTGGTACTGAGCATCAGTCATAAAGTATTGAATTTGCCTAAGGAAGTTGTTAATCCTATTGTGTTCATTATTATGAAATACTTATGAAACTGCAGAAAAGAAAAACCCTCAATATTTTGTCACAAAAGAGGACTAGAACTTTAAAAAAAAACAACATAATAAAAGTTGTGCCTGGCACATATTGACATAACCCCAATTTTTTGTTTAACCTCTGCAAATCACTAAAGCATTTTTTTGTTTAACCTCTACAAATTACTAAAATATTTAGGAGAAAATGGTAGATTAATAAGTACAGACTCAGCCGGGCCCGGTGGCTCACACCTGGAATCCCAGCGCTTTCGGAGGCTGAGGCAGGCAGATCATGAGGACAGGAGATTGAGACCATCCTGGGGAACATGGTGAAACTCCGTCTCTACTAAAAATACAAAAAATTGCTGGGCGTGGTGGCACATGCCTGTAATCCCAGCTACTTGGGAGGCTGAGTGAGGCAGGAGAATCCCTTGAACCCAGGAGTCAGAGATTGCAGTGAGTCGAGATCACACCACTGCACTCTAGCCTGGTGACAGGGACAGACTCCCTCTCAAAAAAGAAAAGAAAAGAGAAAAGAAAAGGTACAGGCTCCATTTTGAAATAATCCAGAGATTAATGCAGACACAAATAAATAAGTCCAGTTACATTCAGATTGAGCATGTTATTTTTGTTATGATAAAGTAATAATCATACAGAAAATGAAGAAATTATTTATTTATTTAGAGACAGGGTCTCACCCTGTCTCCCAGGCTGGAAAGAAGAGGCAGGATCACAGCTTACTGCAACCTGGACTTCCTTGGGCTCAGGTGATGCTCCCATGTCAGCCACCTGAGCATCTGGGACCATAGGCATGCATCACTAAGCCTGGCAACTTTTTGTATTTTTTGCAGAGACAAGGTTTCACCATATTGCCAAGTTGAAATTCTCTATGTTCAGCTGAAAATCTGAAGAATTGAAATTAGGAGGCATGTTATCGGACATGAAGACAACCACATAAGGAAAATTTAAGGAAATAAATGATCAGAGATTGAGAATTGTTTATGTGTCGTATTTAACAAATAGTTATAGAGCATTTTAAATGTTTAATAAAACAACATGTTGTAGTCATTCTATAACTACAAAACTGTGTTCTTCTATCATTCGATCTATATTTATTCCAATAATTTGTAAAGAAGTTCATTCTAATACCAGTTTGGAATATTTGCTAATTTTGAAACACAATTCTTACTAAAAAAATCACAAATGCCCATTTCTTTTTCCATAATCACTCAATCTCTAAATGAGTAGTTTGTTTTATAATTCACTTGATAAAACAATTAGACTTAGAGGGTTTTAATTAGGGCCTTATATCCTATGGAGAATTTTTATCTTCATTTCTATGTAATAACAAAATAATTCAAGAATTTTATGCAACAGACTGAAATGTGCAGATTGGTACGCTTTGCATAGTGCCATATATTTCCTCCCTTTTATGTGTCTTTTTAAATTGAGGACTATCCTACATAGAAAAAAGTACATAAATCTTAAGTGTACTTACAGTTCGATGAATATATAACCACTCCCCATGTCGAGATACAGAACATTTCCAACATACCAGGATGTTTCCTCATGATCTTTCTCAGCCTCAAGATGTGCCCAAATGACCCCTGTCACCTGGTATTCCTATCCTTATGTAGTCTCCTGGCACAATAAATGAGGCTATTTTTTGTGTAGTTAAAATGGTGTGTGATCTTTGAGACTAGATTATCAAAGTAATTAGGTCTTCTTTCTTGTACCCGTGATGCTTTCCTGGATTAGGTATTCTGGAGGACATCAGCTGCTACATTATGAGGATTCTCAAGCAGTTCTATGGAGTAATCCACATGAAGAAGAACTGAGGTCTTCTGACAAAAGCCATTATCAACTTGCTAGCCATATGAATGAACCATCTTGGAAGGAAATCCACTAGCACTATCAAGTCTTCAGATAACCACGGTCTTCATTCAGTCAGTATCATAACTGCAACCTCATGAGAGACCTCAGGCCAATGCTAAGCTACTCAACAATATAGGATCCATTGCGTGAGATAATAATGATTTATTGTTGGTTTTAGCTATCACCTTTTGAAGTAAGTTGTTACACAGCAATAGACAACTAGTACAACTGTCCAGAGAGTATCACCTAGATTGAACATCTACCTCGGTGTGCCGGAAAAAAAAAATGGCCTCAGATATGAGATTTCTAGTGCAAAAATCAGGAAAGTTTCAGGCAAAACTGGATTGAGTTGGTCAATCTAATTACAATATCTATCTCCACAGATTGGTTTTGGCTATTTTTGGACTTTATACTAATGGAACCATACAGTATATACTCTTTGGTTCTGAATTCTTTTGCTCCACGTGTTTTGAGATATATTGATGTCTCTAGGTGTGCAAATAATTTTTTGTTGTTGTCAACATTTCATATTATAGATAACACATTTTTTAAATTTCCTCGTACCATCAATAGGCAGTTATTCTCTTTTTTCCAACTTGAGGATATTATAGATTAACCTGCTCTTTTTTGGAAGCTAGGACATTCTCGTACATATTTTTTCATAGAGTTAGGCATGCACTTCTCCTAGGAATATGCATAGAAGTAGAATTGCTGGGTCACGAAGAAAAAGACTGTTTAGTTTTTATCAAAGATATTTTCAAAGTTGTTCTATCATTTTACACTTCCACCAACAATAGTTGGTGATATTAGTTGCTCCATTTTCTCATCAACACAAGTGTGGTATTCATTTTTAGTTTAAATCATTTCAGCAAATGCGAAATGGTATCTTATTTTGGCTTTAATTCGCATTTCCTTTATGCTTATGGTCTGGGGTCATTTAGGTATTTCCTTTTGTGATATATCTGCTTAAGTTTTTTCTCATTTTACCTTTTATTTTGATCTGTATGTTACTAATACCAAGAATTTTTAGGACTTCTTTATATATTCAAGATATGAGTAGTTTATTGTATACATGTATTGACAATATCTTTTCCCAATAAAAGATTTTTATTTTAATCTCCTAATATTGTCTGTTGTCTAGCAAAAATGTTTACATTAAATAAAGTCCAATGTATCTAATTTTTGCTTTTACGTCAAGGTTTTTTTAGGTGTTGTTCAAGAAATTTTGCCTACTCCAATGTTACAAGAATATTAACCTATGTTTTCTTCTGCAATCTTTGTAGTTTTACATGTCACATTTAGGACCATGAGCCATTTCCAGTTAATTTTTGTATAAGGCATGAAGAAAGGTTGAGGTTCGTGTTTCCCTACAATACCCAATGGCTTCAGTATAATTTATTGAAGGTCATCCAGTAACTTCTGAATTGTGGTGTGTTTTCTGTTATAATAATTGGATACATATATAAAACTGAGTCTTCAAACGCAATGTGACCCTGGGTTGAATCTGGGAACAGAAAACAAATATTAGTGGAAAAACCTGGTAATTCCTCAATAAAGTCTGGAGCTTAGTAGTAATGTACGAATGTCAGCTTCTTAGTTTTGACAAATGTACCACGGTAATGTAGGATGTTAATATTAGAGGAAATTGGATGAGGGAGTATATGGAAACTTGCCGTATGTTTGCAAATTTCAAAAATATTTGAAATTACTCTGAAATAAGTAGTTTATTTTTAAGAAGTTGGGTCTACTTGGACTCAATTTTGTTTCTTCCACTTATTTTCCTAACTGTACATTGATTCCACACTGCCTTAATTACTGTAGCTATGTAGAAATTCTCGAAATCTCTGATAGTTTTAACCAGCTGAATGTGTGTGGTGGAAGTGAATTTTGACAGTTTTGCGATTAAGCCTTAAAAAAAAAATCTGTCAGACTCTGCTTTGCACTTTAAGGAGCCATGAATCTCCAACTGAGACTTCCAGCTGCCCCCACTGGAGCTCGGATGTGGCAAGAAAGAGAAGAGGTTCAGTTATCTCAGAATCTTACTTGAGCCCAGCCTTTGATTTGTTCCAGAGTGAGACATCTTGGAAGGTCAGGTGATTGAGGCTGTTGCTTGTGTAACGCTAAAGAGAATTCTTGAGCTGCGCCTGGTTAAGAATTGTGAAAGACATTTTCTAAGCCACTGAATTTTGAAGTGGTTTCTTATGCCACAACAGCTAACCAAAATAATAGCTCAAAACGAAGGTCGAGGCTAAAGGTAGGGTAGGTGATCATTGAAGTGAAGAAGGAAGAGTCAAGTGACTGGGGGAGGGTGAGAAATTGCAGATGTGTGAAGTAAAAGGAAAGCAGATGGCCTAAGACAATGCTCTGAGGGATACATTGCATGGCTCTTTCCAAGAGATGAAAGGAAGAAAAATGAATAATCATGAGTAGCCACTTCTACTTCTTGTCATGGGAGAATGCAAGGGTTAGACTTACTTTCCTGCCTTCAGCAATGAAATAAATGTGACAAAACATCATTTTTTAAAAGTTTTCACTATCAGACAACAAGCAGTACCAAACTGATTCTGAAAGAAAGGGAGCAAACATGGTGAACTCTATGGCTGCACCAATTTCTACCCACAAGCAACTTCTGAAACATGGTGCAGGAAAAGAGCTTCCAAACAGGGTCAATTGCCTTGCTTAGTTGAGAAGACAGAAGCTAAAGTTCAATAAAACTGCTGAAGGTGGAATTCGTAGGGCAGAATGTTGAGAATAATGGTACCAAGAAGAGAAAGCTCCAGAAATCAGCACAAGCATCCCCTTGACTCTGTCTTTGAATACCCATCTACACCCACAGAAGATAAGGCTTCACAGGACAGTTGGGTGTGGCAAAGAGGTAGGGATGCCAGGGCTCTTTAAAGTGTTCATTCCCCAGTGTGCAACAGGACCAGGAAATGTTTGAATTCTAGCGGGTGTGCCCTGCTAACCTTAAAAACAAGCTTCCAAATGATCAGACTGGTTTCCAAGTAACTTAATTGCCTACCAAAGCAAACTTCAAAACTCTGAAGGGAAGGAAACACCCAAACAACAGAAACTCTTTAAAGGGAGAAAACAAAACTTAACTTACAACAATGTGTAATAGTCAAAATATCACATATCTAATAAAAAATTATTAAGCATAAAAATAGAAAAAGTGACTGGTTAGCATAGTATGTAGACAAGAAAAGCAACAGCATTTTAAATTCTATCATCTATAAGCTGAGAATGTTAGAGTATGTTCTAAATGTGCTCAATATGTTCAAGAATGAAACTTAATTGTGACTAGAGTGAAATGAGAGACACATGAAAAACAAAAGGACTTCTAGTTCCTTCTCTCTGCTTTCCTTTTATTCCACATATCCACATATCACTCCCCTGCCCCAGCTACTTCTGTCTTCTTTCTTAACTTCAAATACAATATCTGAAATGGAAAATTCAGTGGATAGGATTCCAAATGGATTAGTTACTGTGGTGACAGTTTCATTGGTGTATACACACTGGTTCTTACATTTGTTAAAAACTCACGAAAATGCAGATCTAAGTGGGTATACTTTATATTACATAAATTATCTCAACAAAATTGAATTTAAAAATAATGTAAAAAAAATAGCCTGAAATGCAGGCCCTGGATAGCGAGTGAGAATAGTGGAAAAAATATTAGGAATTACATGTGAATTCAGATAATAAAGGGTCTTGAATTTTATCTTAAAATTGTGGCACTTCATTCTGCTTTCAAGCTGTTGTAATATCCAATTCTCACATTTTGTTGTTGAACATGCTACTTTATGAATCAGTTTATTATTGTATCATGTAATCAGACACACAAGAGACTTATGAAATTATTAGAAGGAACTCCATGAGCATGGCATAAATCAAATAGGCTTTAGTACTCCGACTGAGGTATTTCCACGATGAAGTGGTAAATCCTTCTCTTCTGCATTTAGAAATATTATTTATGATCATACCCTTTACTTTAGGTGATTATGGACAAACAAAGGACACTCTTCTTTCATTTCTCCACGATGATCATTCTCTAAATTAACAGGTTCTAAGGGTGACATAACTTTACAAGTTTCAAAGAATCTTCATATATACATTTTATATGTTTACATATTTACATTTATTACATATATACATATTTACATTTCACATATACATAGTTCTAATTACACGAATCATAGACATTGTACTGAATGGCTTTGTTTATATTAGCTTTGTTACAGCTTTTTTTTGAGACGGCGTCTCCCTCTGTTACCAGGCTGGAGTATAGTGGAGCGATCTCAGCTCACTGCAACCTCCGCCTCCTGGGTTCAAGAGATTCTCCTGCCCCAGCCTCCCGAGTGGCTGGGACTACAGGCTTGTGGCACAACGCCCAGCTAATTTTTGTATTTTTAGTAGAGACCGGGTTTTACCATGTTGACCAGGATGGTCTTGATCCCTTGACCTCATGATCCGCCAGCCTCAGTCTCCCAAAGTGCTGGGATTACAGGTGTGAGCCAAAAGGTGAAAGGGAAGAAGAGAAACAAAACCGACACTTACTGAACATGTATGATGTGTCAAGCAGTATAATACAGAACCTCTACATGCTGTCTAAGTGAATCCACACAACACCCTTGAGAGATAAAGACATATATTTCTTTTAATAGATGAAGAGACGGAGACAGTGGAGCAAAGCAAATGCCCAGGTTAGTAATAAATCAATAAAGGGCAAATGTTGGAATCCAAATATGTGGCTTCAGAAATCTATGTATTTTACTAATGAGAACTGCCTTATGAAAGTTTCTAAAGAGAATGTAACTTGAGTCCAGCATATTTCATTCCGAAGTAATGTTCTTCACTGTGCAACTGCTGGTCAAACTTGATATTAACCTACTATTCATTAAAATTAGTTGTATAATATAACAAGCTTGAAGCCTTCTTAAACCTGTGATCAATTTTTACTTATTTGAATGTGAAAAAAGTAGCTCAGTTTATATATAATTATATCAGGAACATGACTCAAACCAAACTTTCATACTGGTGATTTTTAAGATGTTTAATTTAACATCTATTTTTTTCTACAATTTGCAGATTTTCATAGACTGTATTCACAGAATCATTTTCTGAACAATTATCTCATTCTTTGATTTAACTTCTAACAAATGACTCTAGTTTTCTATTTTGAAACATGTCTGTCTTAATTACTGGCACATAGTATTACTTTTTCTCCAGACTTACTGATTTTTCTCAAGTTGGGAAGCATGAAAACTTTCCCCCTAGAGTCTACAACATGAAATATTTGCTGAGAGTCATGTCTCTAAATTGATAGTCCAAGAGTCCCCTGGGATGTAACTGGGGACTCATATGAAGGTGACTTTAAAACATTTTCTATGCCTGGAATAAGATAAATACATTTATAACAAGATATTACAAAATAATCTTATGAAAAGTAGAGATACAATAAAAAATTTGGGGGAAATTAACAGTCAATTAACAGGGTTGTTTTGTTCCCACTGAGCTCTCTACAATGAAAAGAATCATGGACCCAAACGAAACTTACAGAAGAAGCTTGTGATGTGGCTGAGCAATTTCTATTACTTTAAAGAACAAAGCAATAGAGCTAGCTTTTCAACTACCAAATATATCCTTTTAAATAGAATTGAAAACACTTGATATCTCGCCATGATACTGAAATGCTCTTAATTTTTAAAACAACGAATTAGGCTAATTAAGCAATGTTTAGAAATGTAGTTCTCTGTGATGAGATTTGTTCCAAAGTCAGTAACAGCCGACAGCACCTTGCTGTTTATAACTAAGAGTAGAAAAGGATATTGGAACTGTGGATTTAACTAACAGGTTTGAAACAATTTCTAATCAGTTCATGGACTACATAAATCTAAAGTACTGCTTTCTTTCTCTTTGGTTTTATAGTTCACGGAATTTCAGAGAGTTAAAAAAGGTCAAACACATTCAGCTATTTAAACAGGTGTAAAACCTCACCAGTTTATCCAAACATTACCCCTCTTTAGGCAAAAGTCATATCATTTCCTAGAATTTCGTTTGCCTGTGCGTTACCTCATAAAAGTGGTGCTCTTACAAATTAAATGCATGAAGATGTTAATGGACTCACGTGTATATTTTTTGTGAGTATTGATACTTTAGAAGATTTTGCCTGAAGAGGGCAGTGCTTCACCAATGGATGAAATCTCTAAGAGTAAAATTATGGAGACCGCAGTGACTACACGATGGGGAAGAGCAATTATAGCAGAATACTTTCTCAGTATCCTTGAACAGATAAACTTGTTGCTTGCTATCAATATCTGTTTGATTATAGTAGCATATTGTTAATATGTCATCTCTACTTATCTTTGCCCAGTGGGTAATGTCAGAAAATAAAGGACTGTAAATGTATTTAAGAACATATCTATACTACATGAATATGTCTCTTAAATATAATATTATTGCATGGTCATCATAAAGTCACTAATTTTTGCTAGCTTCAATCAGAATTCTTTTTAGAAAAAGAATAGTCTTTTTTAAGGAATATCCCTGATGAGTCACTTAAAAGTATAAGGTAACATCTGACTGCTTGGGTGTGAAGGAGACTAGCGGAGGATGGTCAAACATTCTACATAAGAAGAAAACAAAAAGGAATTGAGGGACATTGAGGCTACCTAGAAGTCGGAGAGAGTCTGGGGTCTGACTGGTTGAAATGATTTAAATTAAATCTTACTAAGAGAGGAGAGTTCTATATTTTTAAATTATCGCTATATAGTCTTGTGAGGTATCTCCCCTACCTGCTACACATTTCCACGGAAAATCTATTATTTTCAATTGCCTTGTGGCTTGTCATTTAGGGTAAGTACAGACATCAATAGAAAAATCTTTTTCACATAGCAAACACACGAGCAAATACTCTAATGAATTGTTGATTGTATTCGGATGCAATTCTCTGTGACCACTGGTCATAATTACGCAAGTTATATTACAATATTGGAAGACCATTCAGGTCCTAGAAATACCTAGGCCAGTTTCTACCTTTATTGAAGGTCACCTGCTAGGCTTTTGTGAGTTCTGAATTTGCCTTTTGCAGTCTTCCACCTCTGTCTTTCCACTGAGCTGTCAGTCACACTTACGCCTCTAGCTGTTCTATTGGCTGTGTCCAGTGTTCTTCAGTGCACTGAAATTGCTGCTGTGAGTTGCGAAAATAGAAAGCGAAAGTTAATGAAAACCATGTCAAAGACTAGTAAAGAAGCTGTGACTGAGGTCAGAGATTGTTTGTGATTCTGTAAGTAACTTAAATAAACTTCAGCCCGTGGTCTCTCTTTTGGTTGTTCAGGTGGCCACTGTCCTGTCTTTTGCTGTTTTTCTGATACGTTCTGAACAATTGCTATTGCTAAGTAAAATAAGAGAATATTCTATGTGAGGATACCTCGGGATGATGAAACATCACATAAAAAACAGAGAAAAAGAGAAAAAATTTAGTTATGAACAGCTAAGGAGGGAAGATGTCTAGAAGAAAGAAGATAATGAAAATGATTTACATAAATTAAAAATAAGTATTAATAGTGATATGTGCACTAGTATAAAATTTACTGTAGGTTAAAAGTATTTTTGAATGAACCTGTGAATATGATGAAAGAAATATATATAATGCAAGCTAATATATACAGGATTATTTAATGGGTGTTGAAAAATATTCTCTCCTGAAAAAATGAAGCTTTCGACTTTTTTTTTCTTAAGGATGTCATTGCCAAAATGAATGTTAAGGAGGAATAAATTCAGAAAAAGTGAAGAGAACAACACATTAACATAAAGTCTTAAAAATAGTTCTGTGTGTGGGAGAGAGGATGGTTGCTCTAAACTTCATTAAGCCAATTGTTGAGGAGACATCTGGAATCTGATACCAGGGGACGCCAAAGCAATAAATGTGCATAGTAATTTTGTGTTAAAATGCAGCAGTCTAAATAGGGTTTGTCTGAACCAAAGGCATTATTTAGTAATGCTGTTGAGTTGCCTCCCTGGGCCCCTGCTGGTGTTGGAGAAGGACATGAGAGACAGGGGAAGAGTGAGGAACCCGGTCTCCGGGAGAGTACAGAGACAACTAAGTGATGGGCGACCAAGGCCTGCTCCCCAAACTGCATCAGTCTAGATCCTACTTAGACAGGTGAGAAATTTGTTTTTTTCTTTCAGGATTATAAACTCACCGAGGGTAGAAATCATGTATATTCTCTATCTCCATTAACTAAAATAATGGCTATTCAATTAAAAAAAAAACAACTATTGAATTCATGGATAGTTTTGTTTGTCAAGAAATAAATTCTGTCAACTTTTTTGGAAGCAAATGTCATTCAGAATTCTATGGAGTACGAATTTGAAGAAAAATTATTGTGAAATATCAAAAGGTTGATGCAATATGCATAGCTTCATTCAATGAACCATGAGGCCCTATTTTTAAAAAGGTGAATGAGATCCAGCAACTGCCTTCTAGAATTGTAAAGTTCACTGGAGACAAATTTTACATGAGTACACTTGCTTTTTGTCTGTGAACTTTATACCCAATATTCCTTTAAGTAACATTAATTCATTTCTTATTTATGGGAAATGAAGTCTTATATTCAATAATAGAGGGAACGTAAAAGTATACGTATTGAAATATCACTTTACTCTGCAAACTTGTACAGTTATTATGTCAGTTAAAATATTTTTTTCTTGTAAAAAACACATATCCAAGGAAACGTTTGTAAACTTTTATTTTTACTTTTATATTATTGCCAAAGACCTCTCCACAATTACGGTTTGGGGCAACAACATGATGATATATGGAATATATTTTTTTACAGGTAAATCAAAGTTGTGAAACCAGGTTTATTTAAAAACCTTACATTGATTTTGTAATCACAAAATCTTTTGTGATACCTCTGTCTCAATGACATGCTTTTTTTCAGCCCTGGTACTATGCATCAAATATCTCACCTTTAAGGTACGATAAGTTGCAGTTCATGCATTATTGAATTCTTCTGCTTCATAAGCATTTACCAAGTGCTTACTAGAAGCCAGGAACTGTTCTGTACAATGGCAAGTCAATAAACAGAAAAGGCAGCAATCTTACACTCACAGAAACTCTTTTCTAGTTCACTCTGAGCCTTATTTTTCTCCCTATACCATTTACACAACCACTTCAGGTCTGTTCCAGGTATTTCTGCAGCTATGTCACTTGTCCATAATGGTCAATTTCTTCCACCCAGAGTCATTTTTCTTATTCCCAGGGATATTTTCATGTTCCATTCGCCATTCCAACAATCATTCTATTTTTGAGACATTTCTCACCTTACCACATCAAGGCCCACACTCCAGGTAGCTAAGTATTAAGATGTCATAAGAATCATGGTTATAATTTAATCATCCATGGATCTGTGTCTTTGATTTCATTTTTCATTCTATTTTCCTCTCTCAAATCCTCCAGAAATGCTTGCATATGTCTTTTGTGATGCTTTCTCCACTGATGTACATTTTTTTTGGTTGTTGTCAGATAGCTCAATGCCACCCATATGTATACCCAAGAAATAAGTGTATTTGTTGAAAATAACACCATTGTAATGAATCTTTAACATGAGAAATTAGGTAACAGTAATGCTATCAGAAAAGCGAAATGCTCTTTAAGACATGCTAATCTAGCGCATGATGCTATAAATGGAATGAATAAAATCTGAGAGCATACTCCCAAATGCTTTTTTATTTATTATCCTATTTATTTGGAAAAGATTTTAAATGATTATAAAGTAAAGATACGCAGTTACAGTAGCCAACTTCAATGATGGCCCCAGTGACCCTCACCTACCCTTTAAATGAATCAGGTTGACCTATGAAACAAGCAGGAGACGAGGGATGTTATTACAGCATCTGCCTTTCTCTCTTGGACCATTTACTCTGGGGAAAGTGAGCTGCCAGGTCATGAGGACCCTCAAGCAGCCATGAAGAGAGATTTATGTGGCAAGCAGCAGAGTGATTCAAACAACAGCCAGCACCCACTTGCCAGGCACGTGAGCAGTCCCCCTTAGACACGGTCATCCAGCCACAGTGACACCTGCAGATGACAGCAGACCTTCTCTAACACCATGAGCTTGAATCTCATGAGGGGTCCTGGGCAGAACCTCTCAGCTAAACCTCTCCCAAATTCCTTACCCACAAAAGATATCATATAACAAACATTGATTGTTTTAAGCTGCTAGATTTTGAATAAATTTGTTATGCAGCACTAGTTAACTAATATAACCACATTTACTAAAGAAATCACTGTAATTTCAAAAACTTTTTCTAGACTTCATGCCATCACATTACAGCATGAAAGTATTATTGAAGTAAGAAAAAAAGTGACTTTCTGACAGAATACAACTACTTTCTATGAGATTATAACCATGAAAACACTTCAGGGCAAGCATATTTAAATATATCTTGCTCTTGATCTTTTTTTAACAATGCTAGCAGTCAACAAAACAAGTCTTATTAGTGCAGAGTTATGAGAACTTGATCTTGGAAATTGTTTTACAGCTTTTGATTTAAAAATACTATGAATATTTAAGTCAAGTGGTGCTAAATTAAAATATATCTCTTATTTTTACTATTCCCAACTTAATTTAACAAAGTATCTTCAAAATTTTAAAAATATGAACCATTAATATATGCATATAATTTATCTGAAAACAAAGTGATACATTTTGCTATTTTTTGACCTATTATGCTTAAGGTATTTTTTAAAACCTCTTTAAAATGCTAACTAAGATGCATAGCCTTAAAAGGTAAGCATTAATCTTGTTCTAAATTAGAATGATAGGCTAAAGTAGTTCATTTCTTTCTCAGCCTTTTCACTGGAAAAGAAATGCAAAGAGAGATAACAATAATTTACGTATCTTTCTGTCAATTATATTCAATCTAATATGTCTAATCTATATCTAATATATATCTTTATTATTTCTATTGCATCTAATATATTTCTATTCTTTTCTGTTTCAAATAAATAGTTAACAGTGTTTTTCCAATATGTAGCTTACATGTAGTATCAAGTCCACACTCTTCTCAAGGAATTTAATATACTCCTTATAGAAGGACTGTATGCCTTTTCTGAATAAATGTATTTTTAGAAATTCTGAGCCTCAGAATTTCAGAAGTTTAGATGGTAACTAGAGTGAAATGTTAATCTCATCAAAAAAGGAAGACAAACTATGAGGCCTGACTTATGTATTTAACCTATTTTTCAGCATCAGAATTAAAAGCTCTTATTAAGAAACTCATCTCTCAACAAGTATTAATATTAAGTGCTATGGTGTTTTAGGTTGTTAGGAAAAGATGAAATATATTCCAGTGAAATAAATGGTTTGTCACCCTGATTACTAACCAATAAAGGGAAAGGAGAATAATAGCATTGTTCTCCTCATCTAAGTCTCTTAATATTGAAGGACAATCTGAATCTTCTTGTAGTGAAAAGATAAGCTCAACATGCTAAGTTCTCCTGCAGCAAAAATGACATCACGTTTTTTATATTTGATCATTTCCATATATTTTCCATATAAGACTTAAATTATTTATTTGTTAACTAAACTGGTGTTTAAATCAAATAGACTTGGTTTAGCTCTTGCCACCTACTCTGGATGCATTTCTTAATCATTCTTAGCCTTAGTTTTATATCGGCAAACTGAAAATGACAATACCTAACACTATTTCTAGGAAATATGATTGTGATTATTTTACCTTGAGAAAAGAAAAAGTTAAAACCATATACAAAATATTCTGATGTAGAATGCATCAATATTTTGATGTAGAATAAAGGAAGTGCAGATAACTGAAATGGGCCTTAACACCTAGCTTCTGCTGGGAGCAATATCTTATTTCTAGGAATATTTCTCTATACATAAAATAAATCAAGTTGCCATTGGCAATCATACACCTGCTTTTCTTGTCTCGAAGAAATTGACGTTTCTCTTCTCTTGGGGAAATGTGAGGCAGCCTGTCTTCTGATGGTTGTACGGGATACACTTGGAAGGCTGAGGCCTGGTAACCTGGTATGGCTGCAGTGTTGAATTCACTTGCTCACAACATGTTAAAGTCCTAGAGAATCACCCTTTAAAATAACAACAGAAGATAGGCGCTGGTATCAGCAATTCACAGTTTAATTCAGGTCCCTGGGTCTGTTGCCAGCTCAGATATTGAATGGAAAAAATCCAATCCATGAACATTCTTTCTTGCATTAAAGGGTAGGAGAAAGGCAGAGCTAGCTGGGAGGCTGGTTCTTTGATTGTTTATTGAATTGTATCAGTCCTCCTCTTTCTCCTTGTCTGAGTCTGAATGCTCAGTGCTGTGATCCGTATGTGTAATTCCCATGCAGATCGCAGAAGCACATGGAGAACCAGAGTGTGCAAGATTGTGAAGGCTCAGGAAAGCATGCACAACACGAGACAAAATACTCAGTGCAACTGCTGGTACATGGTAAGTATCGAGAAAATCATATAAATTCCCTTGCTAATATTTCACTCATCCATTTAACAAGATTTGTGTATTAGTCCACTTTCATGATGCTGATAAAGACATACCTGGGACTGGGCAACTTACAAAAGAAAGAGGTTTATTGGACTTACAGTTCCACGTGGCTGGGTAGGCCTCACAATCATGGCAAAACGTGAAAGGCACATCTCACATGGTGGCAGACAAGAGAAGAGAGCTTGTGCAGGGAAATTCCCCGTTTTCAAACCATCAGATCTTGTGAGACCCACTCACTATCACAAGAACAGTATGAGAGAAACTGCCCCTGTGATTCAATTATCTCTCACCAGTTCCCTCCCACAACAGGGAGGTATAAGATGAAATTAGGATGAGGACACAGAGCCAAACCATCACAATGTCCTTACTGGAAGATTCCTTAATTAAACATTTTTCTCCTTTTGTCTTAAAAATGTCTCCCTTATGAGAAATGTTTATCTAAGTATGTTGAATGAACTTGGAGGTAATGACAATCATGCTTGGATTTAAGATGAATACATATGTATATATTGCTAAAAAGACATCTGCTTTTCTGTTCTAGGTGAAATGACTCTGGCTTGCTCATCTCTGCCATGCATCAGTATCCGTCAGTAGATTTTGAGTGTGGCATGCAGGTCACTGAGTGGCTAAGGGTCACCAGCAAGAGGGAGCCAAGTGCAAGGTGGAGCTCCTGCCTGGACAGTGGGAAGGGGACAACCCAGGCAGAGTGTCAAAATCTCACAGCCCTATCAGGGCTCTTTCTAGAGTATATTTTTTTTCCCCAGGACATCTAATCAAGTGAAAAGTTATGACATTCCATGGTAAATGAGTTAGGGATTAAAAGTTTGGGGGTTGGGGGGATGAAGAGCATGATAAAGAACAGATCTAGATATAGGTACCAGAGTTCTAGTTTACGGTACCAGTTAGGTGCCAGATCTACACAGAGCTGTCAGACAGAGTGATACAAAAAGGTTTAGATGGCTAAGCCACGCATGTAGATAAGCAGATTAGCTAACCACTCCACTTACTACCCTCCTACTAATGGCACTATTTACGTTGTGATATAGTATTTCCTGTGCTCCAGGCAGAATAACATTAAAACTATTCATATGAACAATGCTTTGATATGTTTGGTAAATAATATTCATTTTAGTCTTTACACTCTTTTGAAAAATTAATGAATGTGAATTTTGAGGAGAAAAGACCTCAAAGATTAATTGAATATAGAAAATGCAATTAAATCTGTTTTTGTTTTTAGTAAAATATTTGTTATCAACTCTACTAAGGAATTAAAATTAAAGGCGTTTTCCATAGACTCTACTTTGTTTTATGTTAAATATCTTAAGTTTTTCATTATTCCCAGTTAAAGATTAAATGGAGTAAGGTAGAGATAAGAATAATTAGATAAAATATGCAAAAAGCATAAAGAGAAAAATGTTTATCTGGATAAAATCTTCACTTCTATAGATTTTCTCACAGAAGATCCTACAAATTTTTGTTTAGAGATTCAAATATTTGGGGTTTAACCTAAACATATCCTATTCACTTTTGTATTTCTCAAAGGACAAGGTATGATCTAAATTCATTTTGTAATTTTTATATTTAAAGTCTACTAATAACATTTAGCAATATGGAATATGTCTTTTTGCATCTTATTGAATATGCAGGAAAATAAATTCAACCCTACATTGGACAAGAATTTTGCATTATTGATCCAAATATACTCTAGATTTCTGTAAGAATCTACATTTATTCAACATATAAAAACAATGCATGAGACTAAGAGCTAGAACAGAGAGATCCAATGTATTCCAGACATCATGAATCATATAATGTAAGAAACAGGACAGAATTTAAACCAATTAGCTACATTTCAACAAATGAAAACATTTATCATAATCTTGAAATACAATTAGGAGAGCCAAGAAAATCGCCCTTACAAGTGATTTGAAGTGAGCTTTAAAAAATAAGCAAGTGTTCCACACATGAGTGAGACAAAAAGGGAAAAGATCAAGATTTAAAAAAGACACTGTCTTCTAGTGTTCAATTAGGGAGGCAGGAGAGGAAGTTAGAAGAAGCGACAGAGCAGGAGAATTGCTTGAAGCAGGGAGTCGGAGGCTGCAGTGAGCCGAGATTGTGCCACTGCATCCAGTTTGGCCACAGAGGGAGATTTTGTCTTTAAAAAAAAAAAAAAAAGAACAAGGAGGAGGAGGAGGAGGAGGAAGAGGAGGAGGAACTGCTATAGAGGCAAGGAAGAGAACAAAAAGGATTTGAAGAAACAAAACAGGAATTCCAAGTAATAAATTCAAGAGAATAGAGTGTAAAATGAAGGAGACCTTGGTAGAAACTGTCCACTGTTGTCGAGAGAGCTAAATTAGTATAGACGTGCAGAGAATAACACTTCCACCAACTTCCTTTTTCTCCGAATCTTCTCCAGCATCTGTATTTGGTGATCTAGACAGCATTTGAGAACTTAGAACCATAATCTTATCATCGACTGAAAAATAAGTAGGAAATAAGGCAATAAAGACACATTTATACAACTCAAGAAGTTTAGCTATGACATTAGAGAAAAACAGAGACTGAAAGAAGACAATGGTCATTTTTGTTTTGATTCATTTTGTATTGTTCTGAGAATGCAATACTATTGTTGTCTTCGCACATACAATCAGAGCTACAATAAATAAAATAATTTGTTAGTAAATGTGTTGAAAGTGAGACTTCTTTATAATTAACAATTTTATTATACACAAAAACACTGAAAAATTATAAGACTAGCAGAATTATGAGATGAGTGTGATCACAGCTCAACATTTTAATGTCACATAAAATCTAAAATGTTTTCAATATAAGTTAAGTCTTCCAATCTAACTCCATTATTCAAATTGACTTTAATGGTTTACAGCATGTGCTGATTATTTTCTCCACTTTCAGCCAAAGTATATGAGGATGTTAAATAAAATACAGTAGAAACTAACTCTCCTTAAGTAGGGAAGCATTGTCTAAACTACAATCGTGTCAGATTAGACAGGTTAACAACCCGTGTTTAGCTGAAATATAAACACTGGATTTGGGTGTTGGAAAAAATAAAACTTTCTGGACCAGCTTCTACCAGACTAGAATTTTTTAGACTGCTAACTTATCAAGTGATAAAACTAAAAACCAATAACGCTTTGAAAGCATACTCAGTCTTTTGGATGAACTGTGCCAAGCTTGCTTGTGTCAGTAACCACTCATGTTAAATTAAGCTGGGAAGTTTATCACTGTGACCTACAATTGCCAAATTTATCAAAGTTCAATATTTGCTGTGAGTTAGATTAAATAGTGGTCTCCCATTAGTTATTAAATACTTACACCTTCATTGCACATTTAGTAATAATCACAGTCCTGGCACTTAATTTCATGGTGGCACTGAATTAGTCCACTTTGTATGTTATTTTCCATGATCATAATTCTTCCAAAATGCTGTCTACAGAATTAGATATTATAACTATAAAGTAAAGCTAGTAGTTAATGATTTCTAATATTAAAATTATTTGAGTCAATTCAAATGAGAATTCTGAGTATAATGAAGGTGAAAATTAGTGGCTGATATTAAAATGAATAATTTAGTAAATGATACTAGAAAAACTAGGTAGCCAACGTTCACAAAAATGAAGACTCCTGCTTAATTTTTTTACATCAAAGTGATTTACAAATGGATCAAAACTTTATATTTTATTTATTTATTATACATTAAGTTCTGGGGTACATGTGCAGATCGTGCAGATTTGTTACATAGTTATACACATGCCATGGTGTGGTTTGCTGCATCCATCACCCCGTCATCTACATTAGGTATTTCTTCTAATGCTATCCCTCACCAATCCCCCCACCCCCTGCTATTCCTCCCCAGCCCCCCAACCCCCCAGGCCCTGGTGTGTGATATTCCCCTACCCATTCTCATTGTTCAACATCTACCTGTGAGTGAGAACATGTGGTGTTTGGTTTTCTGTTCAGTGTCAGTTTGCTGAGAATGATGGTTTCTAGCTTCATCCATGTCCCTGCAAAGGACATGGACTCATCCTTTCTTATGGTTGCATAGTATTCCATGGTGTATATGTACCACATTTTCCTTATCCAGTCTATCATTGATGGGCATTTGGGTTGGTTCCAAGTCTTTGCTGTTGTGAACAGTGCTGCAATAAACATACATGTGCATGTGTCTTTCTAATAGAATGATTTATAATCCTTTGGGTATATACCCAGTAATGGGATTGCTGGGTGAAATGTATTTCTATTTCTAGATCCTTGAGGAATCACCACACTGTCTTCCACAATGGTTGAATTAATTTACACTCCCACCAACTTCCTTTTTCTCTGAATCTTCTCCAGCATCTGTTGTCTCCTGATTTTTTAATGATCGCCATTCTAACTGGTGTGAGGGGGTATCTCAATGTGGTTTTGATTTGCATTTCTCTAATGACCAGTGATGATGAGCTTTTTTTCATATATTTGTTGGTAGCATAAATGTCTTCTTTTGAAAATTGTCTGTTCATATCCTTTGCCCAATTTTTGATGAGGTTGTTTGTTTTTTTCTTGTAGATTTGTTTCTTTGCAGATTCTGGATATTAGCCCTTTGTCAGATGGATAGATTACAAAAATTTTTTCCCATTCTGTTGGTTGCTGGTTCACTCTGTTGATAGTTTCTTTTGCTGTGCAGAAGCTTTAAGTTTAATTAGATCCCATTTGTCTATTTTGGCTTTTGTTGCCATTGCTTTTGGTATATTAGTCATGATGTCCTTGCCCATGCCTATGTCCTGAATTGTATTACTTAGGTTTTCTTCTAGAGTTTTTGTGGTGTTAGGCCTCATGTTTAAATCTTTAATCCATCTGGAGTTAATTTTTGTATAAGGTGTAAGGAAGGGATCCAGTTTCAGCTTTCCTCACATGGCTAGCCAGTTTCCCAACACCATTTATTAAACAGTGAATCTTTTCCCCATTGCTTGTTTTCGTCAGGTTTGTCAAAGATCAGATGGTTATATTGTGTGGTGCTCTTTCTCATGCCTCTGTTCTCTTCCATTGGTCTGGATCAAAACTTTTAAAGCTAAAAATAAATATAGTTGTCTAGTTTCAGCTCTGATATGTAAAAAGTCAGGAAGTTGCTAATGTCATCCTTCCAATAAGAAAAATCTGGACAAAATGAAAATTAACAAATTTTCTAGAGCTATCAGATCACCAGGAAAACTGACACCCCAGGCACATCCAGACCTGGTTACCTGGAGCAGATGCATCCAGTGCCATAACCTGGTAGAAACACATAAATGGTAATTTAAACTAACTTCTGGAAATGAAATATGAACTTGACCAAGAGTAAGAAACTCCTTGAACCTTAGGAAATTCCGTACATATTTGTGGGCTTTACCTCAGGAACCCACCAGATTCTCACAATGAAGATCTGAGAACCACCCCTCTTGGCTGTGACGGGGTGAGGTGAAGAGTAATCATTAAGAAAGATGCCTAGAGCATTCATCATGAGGAAAGCCAACTCTCAAGAGGTTGTGGCATGGCAGAAATTGAGAAAGACCTTTGCCTCCTACTCCAGGCACTCCAGCCCCTTTGTCTCACCTATGGGAAAAACAAACAAAACCATACAATCATCCTTACACAGGAGAAGGAGGTGGGGAGTTGGGGAGAAATTCCCTGGATGCTCCATCCCTTATATAAAATGAAATAGTATTTGCATAAAATCTACACACATTCTCCTTCATACTTTAAGTATTTCGATTATTTATAATATGTAATGCAATGTAAATGCTATGTAAATAGTTGTTATATTGTATTACTTTTTTATTTTTAATATTTTTTATTGTTGTCTTGCTATTTTTTTATTTTTCAAATACTTTCAATCCATGATTGTTTGAATTGAATTTGTGGAAGCAGAAACCCTAGATACGGAGGGCTGACGTGCAAGGTGATTTCAAAAAGTTTGCTAACAAATGGAATTAAATTATAAAACTGTAAACTTAATTTCTCAACATAAGCTCCATGAAGTTCAAGACACTTTTATAAGTGATGATACTAGCCACTTGGTTGATCCCTCAAGAAGAAAAGGTCCTGAGAACGTAACCATGTCAATACAGTCTTCTTCGTATTATTAATTGAAGAAAAATGTGTAGTTATTTCAAGATTTTTACTAGAAAGCAAAAAGAAGTCAAAAGGGGCCAAATCAAGACTGTAATGTGGATGCCTAATGATTTCCCATTGAAACTTTTACAAAATTGCCCTTGTTTGATAAGAGGAATGCACAGGAGCATATTTGCGATGGGGAAGGGCCCTCTAGCAAAGTTTTCCTGGGCAATTTTCTGCTAAGACTTCGGCTTTCTCAAAAAATTATCATAATATGTAGACATTATCATCTTTGGCCTTCCAGAAAGTCAACAAGCAAAATGCCTTAAGTATTTCAAAAAGTGTTGCCATGACCTTTGCTGTTGATCAGTCTGCTTTTGCTTGGACTAGTTCATTTCTACATCTTGGTAACCATTACTTTGGTTCTATTTCATCTTGAAGATCATACTAGATAATCATGTTCCTTTTCCTGTTACAATTTTTTGAAGAAATGCTTCGGGATCTGGATCCCACTAGTTTAGAATTGTCATTGAAAGCTCTGATGTTGTCTGCAGCTGATCTGGGCACAAAAGTTTTAGTACCTGTCAAGTGATAATTTGCTCAACTTTAATTTTTCAGTCAGAGTTGTGCAATATGAACCAACTGAGATTTCTATGGTGTTGGCTAATTTTTATGCTGTCAATTATTGATCCTCTTCAGTTAGGATACAAACAAGGTTAATTTTTTTTTCCCACAAATCAATGTGGATGATCTGCAGGTATGGGCTTCATCTTTAACATCATTTTTTTTCTTTCAAAACAGTTATTCATTTTAAAACTGCTAATTTCTTTGGGGCATTGTTCCCACAAACTCTGATAAAGCATCAATGACTTCACTATTTTTCCACTCAAGGTTCGCCATAAATTTAACATTTGTTCTTGCTTCAATTTTAGCACAATCCATGTTGCTTTGATAGGGCCTTGTTGAAAACTGATGTGTTATCATTTTAGTGCCTCAAACTCAATCCCATTTGGGCATGTTACAATAAGTTAGTACAAGTTTATTTTGGTGCAATAGAATTTTGAAATTCATGCATAGTTTTTTATTTTTTATAATACACAGTTTTTTCTAAACATTTTAAACAGTGCTTATATATTCACCAGGGAACAGGGCTTCAGAAAAATAGAAAATAGTGGAAAATTCTTCCAAAGTAGTAGAGAAAAAGGAGGAAAATTTAATTAGATTGAAGGAGGGGAGAAAATCACTTGTGAAGGTGCACAATATAAAGACACAGGCCTATCAAACGGCCGAGTCTTAGAAGTTTATAGACTGCTCCTCTTCTCCTATTCTACCATCAATAGGGCTCCAGTCTAATAGGAATGAATTACAGTTGAAGAGCAGAAAATGTAGAATCTCTGAGAAAGAGTACTTAGATAAACTCAAAATTACGAGTAGAGACAAAAACTAAAGCTCTAGAGAAATTTCAAGCCTGTAAAACTTACAGCTATAACACGTACTAAGTACTGTCCAACTCCTGACATAAAATAATACTCATGATACAAGCCAGTTTAATGTTTCTGTTACCTTATGCAGCATGTCTGGCTTTCAGGAAATTAAACTATACAACTTGGCAAAAGGCAAGAAAATCATACTCTAAGAAGACAAAGCACACATCCGACTCAGATTCAGATATGACACAGATTTTGTACTCACCAGACAGACAATTTAAAATAACTCTGAATTATGTGTTAAGAAATTGAATTGAAAAGGAGGATAACATACAAGGACAGATGAGCAATGTAAACATAGACAAGAAAATAATAAGAAACAAAAAGAAATCATAGAAATCATATATTTAGGCAATAACTGAAATGAAGGGTACCTTTGACTGGCTCATCAGGAGATTTGATACAGCCAAAGAAAGCATCAGTGAACTTGCATATAGGCCAATACAAATTTTTCAAGCTGAAATGTAAAGAGAGAATGAAAAGGAAAAATAAAATTATCCCCCTCTCCCCAAATCCAAAAGCATAACAGCAAATCCAAGCACTGTGGGATGGTATCACAAGAGATAATACACATGTAAATGAATAACTAAAACAAGAGGCATAAATGAATAAAGCAGAAAAAAGCATTTGAAGTAACAATGGCAGAGAACTTTCTAAAATTAATTTTAGTCATGAAACCACAGATTCGAGAACCTCAGAAAACACCAATCAAGAAAAATACCAAAAAGAATCACAAGTTATATCATATTTAAACTTTAGTCAAAGAAAGAAAAAGACAAAATCTTGAATGAAGCCAGTTGGGTGGGAGCAACACCTTAACTACAAAGAAAGAAAGACAGGAATGACAGCAGGCTTCTCTTCTAAAACAACACAAGTCAGAAGACAGTGGAGCAATACCTTTAAATGATAGGAAAAAAATTATAAAGAAAACTGTTAACCAAAAATTCTATACCAGGAAATATATCTTTAAAAATGAAGGTGGAATACTGAATTGTATGGCATAGAAAATATAAACTAAATTATCACTAGAAGGCCTAAATTGTAAGAACTATTGAAAGAAGTCCATCAGGTAGAAAAAAAAAAACAATATCAGTTAAAAACAACTATAAAAATGAATGAAGCAGACTGGAAATGATCTATATTTGGAGAAAATTATTATTTGTTTGCATTATTTTCAGTGGTTATAGCATGTCTATAAATTCTACAAAGCAAATTATGAGTAATTGTTATATGGTTATCTCACATTTTTAATTAGTACATTCTAGAAAGAAGCCAATTTTAAAAATTACATTTATGAATATTTATTTATTTACACCTTACCTTAAAAACTTGCTGGAATAAGGCAACTTCTCTATTTGTTTACTTAAGTTAAATACATGAAAGTTATTTGTCCCCATAGCATTTAGTTTGCCAAACTATTTGAGAAGTCCCATGAATGTTCCTAAGAGTGAATGAATCAATTTGTTTCATATTATAAAAATGAAGACACATTTCTCTAAAACAAAAACAGAAAAATAAAAAGTAAACTGTGCAAATAAATTATTTGAAATACTCTATTTATATAAATTCCCACATCATATAATCCACTTCTTTAAAAATTCAATGTTTTCCAGTGTATTTCATGTAATGAATATTTTTCATGTATATTTCACAGTCATGCAGCACTTCACTTAACAACAGAGACATGTTCTGAGAAAAGCATCATTAGGCAAATTCTTTATTGTATGACTATCATAAAGTATACTTACACAAACCAAGGTGGTATAGCCTACTACAAACCTAAGCCATATAGTATAGCCTATTGCTCCCAGGCTACAAACCCATGCAGCATGTTACTATGCTAAAAACTATGGACGAAAAGTAACACAGTGGTAAATATTTATGTACCTAAACAGAAAAGTACAGCACAAGTACAATATTATAACCATATGAGACTGCCATAATATATGACATCTGTCGTCTACTAAAACATTATTATGTCGTGCATGACTGTATGTGTAGACATCACCACGATAAACTTTAGAACATTTTGTCACCTCACAAAAAAATCCCACACCTTTTAGTTATCATCCCCACTCTTTATGCCCCCAGATTTAAGCAACCACTCATATTTTCTGTCTCTACAGATTAACCAAACTTAGACATTTCCTATAAATATAATAATACAAAAAGTGTTTTTCTCTGTGTGAGGAGTTTCTTTTATTTAGTGGAATGTTTTCAGAGTTTATCATATTGTAGCATGTACCTGTATTTCTTGGTGTACATTTGAGTTGTTTCTGCATCTTGCATATTATAAGAATGTTGCAAAAAACAGTTACATGTAAAGATTTTGTGTGTAGACAACATATGTGCTGTGGTTTGAACGTGCCTCCTAAAGATCATGTGTTGTGAACTTGATCCTCAATGCAAAAGTATTGAAAAGTGGGACCTTTTATTTATTTATTTTTTTTTGAGATGGAGTCTTGCTTTTTTTACCCAGGCTGGAGTACAGTGGCACAGTCTTGGCTCACTGCAACCTCCACCTCCCAGGTTCAAGCAATTCTCCTGCCTCAGCCTCCTCAGTAGCTGGGATTACAGTCACCCCCTACTACACCCGGCTAATTTTTGTACTTTTAGTAGAGACAAGGTTTCGCCATGTTGGCCAGGCTGGAGAAGTGGGAATTTTAAGAGGTGGTTAGAACATGAGAACTCTGACCTACTGAAGGGATTAATGTCATTTTCTGCAGAAGTGGGTTTATTGTCAGAAGAGTGAGTTTCCTATAAAAGCAGATTTGGCCTGCTCTTGGTCATTCTCACACTTCTTGCCTTCCACGTTCTGCCATGGAATGACACAGCAAAAAGGCCTTCACCAGATGACAGCTCCATAATCTTGGACTTTTAGCGTCCAGAACTGTACACAATATATCTTTTTTGTTTGTTTGTTTTAAATAAATTACCTAGTCTGTGGTAATTTGTTATAGCAGCATAAAACAGACAAAGACAATAGATTTTCATTTCTCTTGAGTATATACCTAGGAATAGAATTGCTAGGACATATGTTAACTTTGTGTTTAATCATTTGAGGGACTGACAGACTGTTTCCCAAAAGGGATGAACTATCTCACATTCCCACCAGTAGTACATAAAAATTTCAGCATGTCAGTATTCTCACCAACACTTATTCATTATGTGACTTTTTAATGACAGCCATACGAGTGGGCATATAGTGGCACCTTGTGGTTTTGATTTATGTCTACCTGATAACTAATAATGTTGAAAATTTTTTCACATGCTTATTGGCCACTTCTATATTATTCTGATAGAAATGAAAACAGAGATAATTTTTCCGTTTTTAAATTGGGGTTTATGTTTATTATAGAGTTGTAAGAGCTACTTACATTTTCTGGATGGATGATTTGCAAATATTTACTCCCAATTTATAGGTTATCTTTTCCCTTTCTTGATGGTGTTCTTTGAAGCACAAAATTTTTTTTAAAAATTATGAATTATAATTTATCAACTTTTTCTTTTGCTGCTTGTGTGTTTGGTGCCCTAAGAATCAAGTGCCAAATCCAAGATCATGCCCATTTACCTCCAAGTTTCTTCTAAGAGTTTTATGGTTTTAGTTCTTACATTTAAGTCCTTTATCCATTTTGAATTAAAACGATTGTATATTGTATGAGATAAAGATCCACTTTCATTCTATTGCATTAGAAATTAGACAAGAAAATATTATCTGTGAACAAAGGTAGTTTTACCTCATTTTCAATCTGGATGATTTTTCCTTCTCTTCCCTATCTCATTTCCTTTTTACTAGGAACTTTCATATAATGTTGAATAGAAATGATAAATGTGAATATCCTTGCCTTGTTCTTAACTTTAGCAAAAAATTATTGCCTTCATAATTAAATATGATGTTAGCTATATTTTTTGTAGATGCTTTTCAATCAAGTTGATATTGTTCCCTTATATTCCTAGTTTTCTGAGTATTTTTATAATCAAATGGTTTTGGAATCTGTCAGATGCCGTTTCTGCATCTATTGAGATGATCATGTGTTTTCTGTGTTTTATTCTCTTGATATAATGTATTCTATTAGCTATTTGTAGATATTAAACCAATTTTGCACTCCTGGGAGAAATTCCAGTTGGTCATGGTGTACAATTCATTTTATATTTTGCTTGGTTCAATTTGCTTATATTTTTTGAGGATTTTTGAATCTATGGGCATACTAAATATTGGTTTGTAGTTTTCCTATCTTGTGATGTCTTTGTTGGGTTTTAGAATCAGGATAATATTTGTCTCACAAAATGACTTTGAAAGTATTTCTCTTCTATTCTTTGGGAAATATTTTGAAGAATTTATATTAATTTTTGGAAGAATTCAGTGCTAGCAGCTTAGCAGCTTTTCTTTTCTTTGGAGCAATTTGAATGTTATCTCATTGCCTTATGGCCTCCATTGTTTATTTTAAGGAGTCAGTTGTCAATGTTATTGGGGTTCCTTAGTAAGTGACAAACCATTCTCTCTTGCTGCTTTCAAGTTTTTCTCCTTGTCTTTGAATATCAGCATTTTTACTATGATGTTTCTGTTTGTGAATATCTTTGTGTTTATCTTACATAGAATTTATTGAGCTTCTGAGAAGTGTAGATGATCATCTTTTAGTACATTTCAGTCATTATTATTTCAAATAACTTTTGCTGTGCTTTTACCTCTATCGTCTCATTCTGGTACTACAATGAAAGGTATGCTGGTGTGCCCAGTGACATCTTACATGTCTCTGAGCCCCTGCTAATTTTTCTTCATTTCTTTTTCTCACTTTTTTTGATTGTGTAATCTCTATCAATATATCTTCAAATTCACTAATTCTTTCTTCTTTCAGTTTACATCGACTTTTGAATCACTCTAATGAATCTTTAATTTAGTGACTATTCTCTTCTACTCCAGAATTTTAATTTGGGACTTTTTCATAATTTCTATCTTTTTACTGCTGTTCTCTGATGTGACATTGTCATCATAACTTTCTTCACCTCTTTAGCCAAATTTTGCTTTCATTTTTTGAACACATTTATCATGACTATTTTGAAGGCTTTGACTTTTAAATCATCAGATTGCTCTCATAAGCAATTTCTGTTCCAATAACCATTCTTTTCTGATTTTTTTCATGTCTCGCTTTTTAAAAAACCGTACATTTTAGATTATGTATTTGTTATGGTTTGGCTATGTCCCTACCCAAATCTCACCTTGAATTATAATAATCCTCGTGTGTCCAGGGCAGAGCTGGGTAGAGATAATTGAGTCATGGGGTCAGTTTCCCCCATACCATTCTCTTGGTAGTGAACAAGTCTCATGAGATCTGATGGTTTTATAAACGTGAGTTCCCCTGCACACTCTCTTGCCTGCCTTCATGTAAGATGTGACTTTGTTCCTCATTTGCCTTCTGCCATGATTGCGAGGCCTCCCCAGCCATGTGCAACTGTGAGTCAAATAAACCTCTTTTCTTGACAAATTACCCAGTCTTGGGTATGTCTTCATTAGAAGCATATGGACTAATACAATATTGTAGCCCCTATGGATACTACCGCGCCCCAACAACCTCCTGGATTTGTTGTATTTACTGTTTTATTTGTTTCCTATATTATTTTATTTTAATTCATTCCATTTTCTGTCAGGTTAAGCCTCTAGTGTTGCTGCTGAGGAGGCACAGCCTTGGCTATGCCTACAGTGACCATGGAATGACAGTCACCATGGATGAGTGACAGTGACCCTAGAATCAGGTTTGTCATGATTCTCTATTTCTCTAAATACACATAACTTGGAAGTTCCACTAATTGCTGTTTTCTCTCTTGTTATCAACAATGTCTTGAGGCATACATTGCTCAAAAGACTAAAACTGTCCATTCTATGCTCCTTAAAAGTAATAGTTACTGAAGTTTCTGTTTGAGATTTGTTCTGACCTCAATCAGTCTTTTCTCTGCTGTCTTTTTCACATGCAAACTAAGTCTCTAGTTTAGCTTACTTGTACAAAGACTCTACCAATCTTCTCCCTATTGCCTTTCACTATAACCACTATTGTTTTTGAAAGGAGCTTAGACTTGAAATTCCCCACACTCTGTTGCAAATAAAGTCAATATTTATAAAAGGATTAGGCACTCTCTGTTTTATGGCCTAATTTTGCCCTAGGCATTGTCTGTGAGCAGCTGGAGTTGGTTCTGGAGCTGGAATTGCGGCAAAGATGCACTTCTAACTAAAGGATGTCCCTTCTTTAGGAGCAAAGTGTTAAGTAGAGGGTGTGCAGTAATCTCATGTTTCTTATGCTCGCTTCTCCTGGCATAGAACCAGTGTCTCACAAGCAGGAGGAAGGGCAGTTGGGGCTCCAGGGTTTTCAATAGCACCATGCCCAAGGTACAGTCTCTGTCTCCCAGGTCGGGGCTGGGTGAAAAAAGAGAGCCCCACCAGTCAGCTGCACCTGGAACTTAACCTCAGGAACAAGTACCTGGGGAAGGATGAGAAATGCTGACATTCTGCACGACCCAGAAAGGCAGCTCTCCTTCTGGGTACTGGCAGGTGAGGGAGCCCCATGTTCCTGGGTGTTGAAGTCTGAAGTGAGATTTTCATCATGCTGAGTTGGGAAAGGGAAGAGATGAAACAGATCTGGATTCAAATACCACAAACTCCCGCTGTTCTTAATGAATGTTTGTTGATTTTCTTGAGTGAATGTTTCTTCATTTGCTATATATTCATGGGGCCATTTCCAGAGACTGTTAATGTTTGTTTTTTGATAATTTTCTCTAGTATCACTGAGAAATGAATCCACAGAGCTCTTTATGCTGTTATGCTGAAGTCTAATAGTGCAAAGGAACACTTAATATCACCCAGTGTCCAATTCAAATGAAAATACTATAGAAAATGCAACCTCAAATGATTGGGTTTTGATTATACTTGAGGAATTATAACGTTAAATCAACTATAAAGAAGGTAAAATTAAGAAGCAAAATGAATCCTTTTGTATATTAATAATTTTATTTGAAATTCATTTTTAATCCATTACCTTCCTTTATTTTAAAGACAGCAAAGAAGTAGATAATGAATAAAAATGATCTGTAATCCACTATAATAGATTTCACAAAATCCATGTACTTATAAGTTCTCCAAGTCTTCACTGAGATTCAATTTATTTTAAATTTATACACAACTCTATCTAGACATCCAGTTTTAAAAAGCCAATTAAAGCAGAATAAAAGCAGAAATTATGAAGTTGAATAAGTCTTACTGCTACAAAATTTTAAAGCACAGCAAAATAGACTCTTTAGTATAAGGAAAAACGTCTGCTTCATACAATAATTTGTTAATAGTAATTTGCTATTGTTATTGTTTGCCATTACTTTCAGTGGCAAAAACCACAATAACTTTTGCTCTAATAACTAGCCTAATAATGATTGTCTTGATACAAAAGTGATTAAAATATAATTTGTGTATTTCTTTAGAAGACAATTATATATACATATATATACATATGATATACCTTTTAGAGACTTTGTGGAAAATCAACTAAAAAATTCTGATGCTTTATAGAGGTCACATTTCAGCTCTGCAGAAAATTGGAATATCTAGAGCAACATATTCCTCAAATATTCCAGTAAGCTAGACATTAATAAATTATTTTTACATTTTTATTGCCCACCTAGTAGCTCTAAAATGGATATATTGGAAAATAGATTGAAGTAACACATACAGTTCTAGAAATTTTGTTTGTGTATCTCATTTAAAACAATTAAATAGAATGGAGTATTTAGCAGTTTCCTGAAACAAAACAATTACCACAAAACTTAAGAAAATGATTAAAGTCCCTTTCTCTTTCAAAAAACCAAATTCATCAACAGAGTTGTAGTACTATGGAAACATGGATATATGAAACTGAAATACATGGAGAGTGTATGATGATCACATATTCGATTTGGCATTTTGGCTCACTCTACTCTTAGAGGCCATCCAAGCATGCCAAGCACCAGACTGATACCACAAAGTCCATGCAGGTTACTGCTAGAGAGCCCTCTCTGTGGCTACTTACTTTTATTGTATACAATCATAGGGAGGGAGACAATATGGTTTCTCAGTGTGCAACAGATTAGGAAATAAATCAGAAGGCTCTTTCGGGAAGGATGTGCACAGGCAGCAGCATCAAGTGACAGGTGGTTTAAGGGAAGATAGAGAAATGAATATAAATTGGCATAACTCAAAAAGCATAGAAATTTTGGACCACATGGGAAAGAACCATATAAGATTACATACCCCACAGCCCCTGAGGAGAAGCTTCTGTTTTATTACACTATTATAAAAACTAATGTTCTTCATAATGACTAAAAAAAGTTGAATTATATTCAGTATTCTCTAGGAAGAATGAGAAAATACATGTTAGGCTGGGTTTTTTTTCCAAATACATTAAAATAAATTGAATGATCAAATAAATTTTCCAAGGTTGCCTGAAAAACTCACATATATAAATTAATTGCCTGTGAATTACATCAAGTAAATTGTTTCCACATTTTGAGTATTGCTTTTGTGTTTTTTTCTCGAATCTATTTCAGCTTCTTTTTTGAATACAAATATTAATTCCATCAACATGTTCTTAAAAATAGTAGTGGAAGAGTAAATCAATCTTTATGTTTTACTAAAAACATCATTAAATAAGTGGCACTTTGGCTTTTACAAATATAAACCTGACTTACTTAATATGACTATGACTCTACAGAGAAGCCCAAGATTTGAAAAACACTGCTTGTAACCATGTATTGGATTGACACATAACTTGCAACTAGATTTTTTAATGTCTCACTCTTAATTATTGGTTTGCATATTTATTATAATCTGACAATGAATTTTTTTCTTATTGGTTTATAAATAATCATATATTATTTAATCTATGCAACCTTAGATTTTATAAAATATGCCTTAGATAAACTGTGAGTTTTTAACCACAGAATAAAGGGAAATCTCTAGCATGGAAGAGAAAGTCCAGAAAAACAAAGAAGAGAAAAAACTAATAGAAGATAGAAATTATGTCTGACAAGAAAATAGCTACAAAACTGAAAGTTAAGAGAAAATGTTTCATTAATGTGAGAAGAAACAGAAAGGAAAGGCAATAAGGAATATCTTACACATGAATGCTGTATTCTAAAGTTTAGTGGTTAGTTTCAAAGTGCAGGTAAAAAATAATTTGCACAAGTTGGAACACATGTTCTCAGGACATTTTAGGTCTGTGCCCTGGGCCATCATTACTCATATTGGCTCATAGTAATCCTCTTCGAATATTTTACAGAGTTTAGCCTTTTTCATCAACATTAACTGGCACCCAACATGGGGCCTCAGAAAAGACTCAGGACCCCCGTCCCCCGCAAAGCAGTTTCAATAATGACTAGTTTTGTCTAATATCTCAATATTCATAAGTAATCTAGGTAAGCTATTTTTAAAAATAAATTAGGTAAATGTAATGGGATAAATGTTTATAAATGAACTTATGTAATTTTAAATCTTAGTTATTTTTAAATTAAATAACAGATGTTCATTACATGTCTGGATCATTTATAATTTAAAAATATATTATAGAAAACTGTTTTTAAAAAAATACAAAGTGGTTCTCATCTATAAATTATTGATGTAAAGGACAATGCAAGATTTCTTACTTCCTAGGTTTTTGCAAAAATTTAAGGTTATCATTGGTAAACTGAGTTCTTTCCCCACTTCATATCAGTCTCAAAGCAAAAACATTCCATTGCAAAAAAGTAAACAGGTATTATTAATTGGTAAGAAATGGAGAAAGAGAAGCTCTCACTCTAAGTGCCTCTTATCCCTGAACAATAGAAAGCATAGGGTTTTTAGGGACTAGGTACAGGGCAGGAAACAAATGTTGTTAATATGTGCAGGGTGGGATTCCGGACACTTAGAGTCAATTCATAAACATACAGTTTCATAGAACCAAGTACAAAAAAAAATGGCAGAAATTTTCCCTTAGGAGAGGATATTTTAGCATTATAATATGTTAATGACTGAAGGTAACCAGGGGTCTCATCTCCCTCTGATATCCGGTGATGGATCAAGAAGCTTTGATGCCAGTCTGGGTAGCCTGGCTCCTGTAAGCAGCTGTGCCTACAAATAAAGAGACTAAAGGAAAACAGTAAGAAAGGAAACTTTCCCAATTATTTTATCAGGGCTGCCCTGGTTACAAAGTTACTAAGAATAAAAATTCTAGTTAATATATAATTCCATATATGAAGTGTGCTAAAGTAAGATGTGTTCTAATGAAAAAAGAAAAAATAAGAAACACATAAAAAGGTGTTCTGATTAAAAGGAAAGTAATTTTCATCTATTTCAAAGGTTATTTAAAGATGTTTTATGAAACATGGTAAAAAGGACTCAGCAAGAGAGAGATGTGAAGAAAGTTACAGATATGAAGAGGTATTTTTAGTAAGTAAGGTTAAAAGGAGAATACTTTTATATGAGAAAGAATCTTGTATGATAAATTTTGTCCTAAAATAAAGTGATGGGTTATTTAAGGAAGGGAAATTTAAGAAAAAACAGAAAGTGCATGCATACCGTAAATGGTCTGTGTAAGTTGGGATAAGGTTTATAAAAAGAGAATTTATGAAGGAAATTTTGTATGTGTATGGCTATAATTAAAAGAAATTATAATAGCCTTCGAGAGAGAACTTTGGTATTAAAATACAGTAATACAAAACTAAAGCCCTGGTTAGAACAAGGTTTTCTTAAAATATTATTTGCTATTAATGAAATTGTGTTTTTAATTTTCCATTCAATAAACTGCTTCTTTTTTGAATTTTTTCAGATTGATATCTGATACGGTTTGGCTGTGTCCCCATCGGAATCTTATCTTAAATTTTACTCCCATAATTCCCATGTGTTGTGGAGGGACCCAGTGAGAGATAATTGAATCATAGGGGCAGTTTCCCCCATACTGTTCTCATGGTAGTGAATAAATCTCATGAGATATCATCAGGTGGGATAATCCTTACCTGTTCCTCCTTTGGAGGACAGATAAAACACGATGATTGGAGATGCACGAAACGTAAAAAATAAAAAAGAAGTAAATCTCATGAGATCTGATTGTTTTAAAAGGGGTTTCCCTTTTGCTTGTCTTCCAATCTCTTTTTGCCTGCCACTGTGTAGGAGACATGCCTTTCCCTTTCTGCCATGACTGTGAGCTCCCCTCTACCCACGTGAAGCTGTGAGTCTATTAATCCTCTTTCTCTTTATAAATTGCCCAGTCTGTGGTATGTCTGTATCAGCAGTGTGAAAATGGACTGATACAATATCTCAGAAGTTTAACTTCTGCTGTACCCTTCTGTTTTCAGCTTTTTCTCCCTTTGAGAAGGCTTGGGAGAGTAACTCTGTCCTTCAACTTTCACTGGCTCCTGTAATTTCTTTTCCAGGTCTAAATCTGTTCTTATAGCCTATTACTGAAATGTTTCATCTTGAAGGTTTTAAGAAGGTGATATTTTCCTCCAATATAACTTAATTCTGTACTTTCGGATTTTGTTAATATGTTTAGGGGTCAGGAGCCCTCTGAAGGTTCCCTGAAAAATCAACTCACAAAAGACAGATAGAAAAGAAGACATGCAGATTTGTTTGGTGTGTATACTTGAGAGTTTTCAAAATAACGAATCAAGATAAAGGGGAAATTGCCCATTTTAATACTTAGGTTCAACAAAGTACGCACACCATGTAAAAATATGATTTAACAAAAGGGTTTTATTATGGTTTGGATGCTTGTCTCTTCCAAATCTCATGTTGAAATGTGATTCCTTATGTCAGAGGTGGAGCCGGGTGGAAGGTAATTGGATCATGGGGGTGGACCTCTTGTGAATGGTTAAGCCCCATTCCATTGGTGATAAGTAATTTCTTGTTCAGTTAGTTCACATGAGATCTGGTTGTTTAAAAGTGCATTGCACCGCCCCCCTTGCTCTCTTGTTCCTACTCTCACCCTGTGTTGTGCCTACTCCCACTTGGCTTTCCACCACATTTGCAAGCTTCCTGAGGCATTGTCAGAAGCCAAGCAGATATTGGAGGATGCTTGTACCACCTGCAGAACCATGAGCCAATTATATATCTTTACATTACAGTTGACCCAACCTTCGGGTGTATCTTTAGCATCACACAATAATGTGCTAGTACAGAAAATTTAATGCTAGCAGACTGTGGGGAGATCAGGAAAGGTCTGTCTAGATCCTTCTTAACTTCCCTTAGCATACATTTCCTTCCTTCTGGGTATGCAGCTCTTACATCTTAACCTACAATCCAATAAGGAAGGTCGGATCATTTCTTTGTCACCAATTCTCACACAGAAAGGTGGAGGAAACATTAGTGTAATATTTTCAGGCTTTATGTCTGGCTTTGAAGAAATCAATTCTGGTTTCTAGGACCTGCGCTGCAGCAGGGAGATTCTAGTTTCTGTGTCCTGCCTTGAGGGAAAATGAGACTGAGAGACAGGAGGACAGGAGAAGGCCAAAGAAAAACTTTTATTTCTGAGGCTGCCTCTGAGGCTTTTATTTTGGGCTATGGTTTTCTCAGCCCCAACATGTCTGATGTGTTCAATATGACCAGTCGACTTCCCATAAGGTTGCCAAGAGTCATATTCCCCCGATCAAGGCCACTGAAACGTAATGCTCACTCATGACTCTGGACACACCATTTCTGTGTCTGATTAATTCAGGATCTCTTTTCATTAGGTTTCACTTCCGGGTAACTCAAATGCACTTCCTGTAAGACAAGCAGTCACACTACAGAAGGCTTGATAACTAGCCCAAGAAACAGAGATTTTAAGATAATTCCTGTGCTATTTCTGTAAGTTTTTTTTTTCTGATTACTTAGGAAATCTAAATTATAAGAACCTTAAGGTTTTTACATTTATGTAACTTTGTATATTGCTTTTTTCTTTTTTTGAGACAGTCTCGCTGTCACTCAGGTTAGAGTGCAGTGGCACAATCTCGGCTCACTGCAATCTCCTCCTCCCGGATTCAAAGGATTCTCCTGCCTCAGCCTCCTGAGTAGCTGGGATTACATGCACCCACCACCACGCCTGGATAATTTTTGTATTTTTAGTAGAGATGGGGTTTCACTCTGTTAGCCAGGCTTGTCTCAAACTCCTGACCTCAGGTAATCCGCACACCTCAGACTCCCAAAGTGCTGGGATGACAGGTGTGAGCTACCACGCCTGGCATGTATATTGCTTTTGAAGTCTTTTGATAATCACTCTGGCTTAATGAATAACTATTATTTTATAATGACCTGTGATTCTGTTTTAATCAAATGTTTTCAGCCTTCTAACATCTTTGACAAACATCCTCAAAGTCAAACACTAAATTGAGTCTCTGAGTTAGACTTATGACTAGGGGCTTATCAAAACCGTAAAAATTAATCACTGCAAGATTGTAGAATCTTTTTGCAGCTTTCCATTCAGTCATAAACTTCAGTATCACCACTTCCAGTCCGATGATTGGACATTAGTTAAGAGACTTCCTCCGGCCCCGTTAAAAAGAGTTTTTAATCAAATATTGTTAACCAACCCTTGTGCTTTTAGTTGCAGGGCTTTGACTGCTGGATACCCCTATCTCATCTCAAAAGAAGCATCAGCTCCTACTGAATCTCCAGCATTAATGCTGGGATCTGGCATCAACTGAAGTTAACCAAAACCTCATCTTCAGATCTAGGACAAGATGACAATTAAAAAACGGCTTTCACATGACACTAGACCAGGCCGGTATACAAAGGCATAAATCCTCACTTAATAATTTTACTTCTATCTAAATTAATTTGTTCTATGTCTTAATATTGAATACCTTAAAAGTTTAGCTACCTGTGAGTTTCTTTTTCCTGTCATGTCAGAGCCACATAGGCTTATGTCCTTTTATTTAAAACATTGCTAATTCCTTATGCTTTCTTTTCCAGTGTAAAAAATATATATATATGTTTTTTCTTGGTTGAGCTACTTGTAGTTTACAAGATTAGCTAAAACAACAAAGATTACCTTTACCGCCACCTGACATCTCCAAAATTTAAAAACTGTTTAGCATGCCACTGGGATTTTTCTGTTTCTGTTGCTAATGCCTTAATGATAAAGCGATGTAAGTAGCTTCTCTCTAGTCTCAGGGACTATCCTGGAAGAGGAGGCCATGTGAGATTGAAAGGCCTGATTTCGAGGGATAGAATTAGTTCACACTCTTCCAATCAAGGACAGGGACGCACATGCTTAAATAGCTGGAAAATGAGGAGCTTTGCCTCCTGGCCCATTTCCGTTCATCTTAACCGTAAAACATGTCCTGCTCCCCATTAGAGTTAACAAAAAATTACCAAAGGATATCAAGACATCTGGTGACAAAGCTTCCTGAGTAGTGTGCTCCCAATTATGAGATTTATATATAGATACAGATATATAAATATGGATATGAATATAAATATTTATAAGCTACCTTAAGAAAAATTTCTAAGAAGACTGTACAAAAACATTGTGGCACAATGATATCCTCTAAATTACTTAGCTTAAAAGGTTTTAACAAAATGCTTATATTTTGTATAGCTAATTGCTACAAGTCTGTCATTAAAACCAGTATTATAGGCTGGGCGAGGTGGCTCACACCTATAATCCAGCACTTTGTAAAGCAGACGTGGTTGGATCATGAAGTCAGGAGTTCAAAACCAGCCTGACCAACATGGTGAAACCCTGTCTCTACAAAAAACACAAAAATTAACTGGGCATGGTGGCATGAGCCTGTAATCCCAGCTACTCGGGAGGCTGAGGCAGAAGAATCGCTTGAACCTGGGAGGCGGAGGTTGCAGTGAGCAGAGATCGTGCCATTGCACTCCCAGCTGGGTGACAGAGCAAGACTTTATCTCAAAAAAAAAAAAAAGGCAATATCACAGCAGCTCAACACATAAAATGTATAGACAAGTCAATTTTGTAGACTTGACTTTTGGTTTTTGGTTTTTGTCTCTTATATTGCTTAAAAGATTTTCAATGTTGATGAAGCCCTGCTCACCTCCATTCCCATCTGGCCTAAAACATTGAAATTGGTTACAAATCTTTTGGCTTTAAGTCTCTTGGCCTTAGGGGTCCCCCTTGAGGGACAGGATGGACATGGGGCAGGTAGTCATAGTCACAGCGATCCAGCAACAATATAGAACAAAATACAAGTACGGCCATTCGTGTTGCCTCTTACAAATATTGGTCAGAAATCTTGACTACTAAAAATAAAACAGCGGGGCATGGCGGTGGGTGCCTATAATCCCAGCTAATTGAGAGGCTCAGGTAGGAGAACTGTTTGAACCTGGGAGGTGGAGGTTGCAGTGAGCCAAGGTCGCGCCACTGCATCCAGCCTGGACAACCAAGCAAGACTCTGTCTCAAAAAAACAAACAACAACAACAAAGAGTCACAGAGCTGGCCTTGGAGTGAAGCCAATCTAATCTTAAGGAAGTGACTCTATGGCTCCAAAATATTCCTGTCTTAAACATATCATATTGAGAAATTTAACTGTTAAGAATTATGTTTATATAATGCATATTTTTGAAAACTTTTTGGTGAGGCAATGGATGCATTTTAAGCATCCCATGAATGTTGGGTAAAGGCAACATATGTGAAAAAGTAGGTATTTGGGGTGGTCTTACGGGAATGCTATTCAAATTGTCAAACCAATATTGTCAACCTGGGAGTGTTTAATGAAAACAAAGAAGGGTGAAATACAGAGGAAACAATTTTTTTGTCGAGAGGAAAGAATGTAATTTTGTGATGTTCTAAGATATTAATCAAATAGATTTCATATTTGCTTTTCATTTCCCAATAGTTTGCTAGTTGAAGATAATTAGGGGTATGTAAAATACATTATTTAAATAATTGAATGTTGTGGAAAGTTTTTGATCTATTTCTGTAACAGTCTAGTTTTGAATTATCACAGTGAAACATGGTTTCTGGACTATAAAATTTCACTAAGGTGTTTCATTGTGTTGCCAGGTGTGAAGCAGAAAATAATCCTGTTTTTAAGAATACTTCTTTAGGAGTATGTTTTTCTTGTTGTTTAGCTCAGTGAAAAATTATCTAACATGAATTATATTTTCTTTCTTCTAATGTAGAAGAGAAATGAAGTAAATAGGTATATAGTAGCAGTCATTAAAAACTAGAGCCATCTAAAATGTAAAATTTAGCATTTTAAAGAAATAAGTGACTTCTGAATGATTTTACATTCATTTTATTATCAAGTACATTTTCAGGGAAAACTTTTTTTACTGTTTTATTCTAAGAAGTAGTCATTGCCTTCTCAATATTAGCTTCTTTAATAATGTTAAATTATTCAAGTTGTTCTTTGATTAGAGATTGGGAATATGAGCAAATCAATTTAACCAAGAAATCTTCACAAATCCAGCTTAGGTTTTGTAAGCTGTTTGTTATGTTGAAGCTTTCTAATTGTCAGTGTATAAAACATTATGTTTTAATGATGATCTCTAAGTCATTGAATTAATCAATTCCATTAAAAAAATCACCTATTGTCATATTGCAGGCACAGTGTTAGACTCCACGGATGTTGAACAAATGTCACTTCCTAATTCACAGTGCAATGGCAAAAGGATTAAAAAATAATTCACAATAACAATACAACTATAACTGGCTAGCAAAGGAAACCAACTGGGTTGTATTGAAAAGAAATGGCATTTGTAGGAAGAACACTGGAGAGCATAGAGACCAGGAGGACAGCCTGAGGACCTCAAGCTTGCAAAATCCGAAGGGCCAAGGGATGGTAGATTCTAGCGATGGAGTTTTCACACCCTGCTGCTGGCAGCACTGAATTGCTTCTTCACTACTGAATCCTTAATGGGCACGTCACTGCTGCCATGAGTAATACCTTATCTGCCCTTGCAACTTTATGTTGTTCCCTCAAGATTCAAAACCAGAGCATGGTGTAAGTTTGGCTGATCTTAAGTGAACTACCCCATGCCCTAGCTGTCAAGGAGAAAGGAGGAAATATTTGCCTCTTGTGGTCCTGAAGTAGAATCCAGGGGCAATGTTTTCATCATGAGGAATCAACAGGGAGGCACCCAGGCAGATGGTGCTTCTGAAGAGATTAGTGAAATCCTGGGTGCTTCATGCTAGGTTGAGGTAAGTCCAAACCTCATTCATACACATTTGCTAACACAAAAAGAAAAGCATCGTCTTTCAGTACCACTTTCAGCCCTGTTCCCACCTGCTCATCCTGTATTTTGAACCATAAATCATATTAACTGCTCTTCCACAGCCTGCTTTTTGTATTTAATAGATCTTGGAGCATCTTCCCTCTTGGTTTCTTCATTCTTTGAAATAACTCCAGATACCATTATGAATTAGTATAATTTATTTTCTTTAATTTAAATTAATTAAAATTATAATTTAAAGCAAATCAATAATATATTGATGCATATTTAATTTTTTCCCTCAATCTTTCACCATCAGAAATAATTTTTTTCAACGAATATGTAAAGATCATCTTATAATTGTGTCTATTAATGTATCTGTCAGATAAATTTCCACACATTGAATTTCTGGGATGAGACATATACAATTTGTTATTTTGAAAAATATTGAGAAAATTTCCTCCATTGGGGTTGAAATTTTAATTCACATTAGCAGTTTACAAAAGAGCTCAATTTGCTAGTCTCTCCAAAAAGAAAGTGGCATTGAATCCATGAGTTCTTGCCCACTTGATACACTTGCTTATTTTTTCTTGTGACTTTTCTTTTACATTTGCTTATTGAATTTTGCCTAATTAAAATGTATTTTTTAACAATTTTGTTATTACTGCTTATTAAAGCATCAAAGGTGTGTATCATTTTCTTATTGTTTCTGGGTTATAAGTTATTATTAGAAAGGCTTTCCCCACCACACAATTATCTTCCAGAGCTTTCAAAATGTTATTTTCACTTTTAAATTTTGAAGGCAAAAGTGGAAAAATTGTGATGGAAAGAGTGTGATAGAGATCCAAATCTGGGTTTTCCACATGGATACCCTTTTATTCGATTGTGGAATGATCTACATAATTTGTTCACTGTTTGGGTATAATTCTTATCCTATACTAAATTACCATACATGTTTATTTCCAGATTTTAAAATTATATTGTATTGGTCTGTTTGTTTGTTTTTCTGAAAAATGAATTTCTTACCCACCAGGTTGATGATTTACTTTTTAGTACACACAGACAGTCCTCAAGGCAGATTGTTGCCCTGGATTTAGTTTTAACTGCTGAATAGCAAATGGTAATCTGAAAGTATAAGAAGGCTTGTGAGAAAGCTAGATAAAGTGAAAGTTTTTTTTTTTTTTTTGCCCCAATCTATGCCTTATCAACCATTCTATAATTTTAAAAATTATCACCCACTGTATCTTTTTAAGGTTATAGCATTAACAGCTCCTATTCAAATGCAAATGTTAAACTGCTGAAAATGTTTTTTCACAAAATACAATGTAGCAAGAAGTAAACCCTCAGACATAGCAGTCAAAATCCAGATAGATTACATTATATTCAAAAACCCAGAGAATCATCAGGAAAAGCCTCCCATTATAAAAGAGATTATGCCTCTCTGCTCCATGTCTACTTACTTTCATGAAACCATAGTAGATTAATCTCATAGCAACCTGCCACGAACTGTGTCAGGAGCTCAGCAGAGGTTCAACATATATTTTTTAAAATAAGAAATTTTGCATTCAGTTTAGGGATTGATGTCTACTGCTACCAGGAAAGTTTGGGAATTGCTAGGCTTGTACCTTCCCTTTATCGTTCTTACATGTTACATAGAGAACCTGAATTCCAATTCAAAAACTCAAAACATAGTCTCTAGAGCAGGGGCGTAAACATAAAAGAGCTATTCGATGGCAAACCACAAGCTTTTTGATCACAGCTGTTATAGTGACTTTTAAATGCAATGTGTCTCAAACCCAACAAATCTGAAAGACAAAGCTTCCTGTTCTGTGTACCAAAGTTCATTTGTTCATTGTTCATTTGTTATGATATGAACGATATCTAAATCTTTAAGGGAACAGCGGGAGAGCTTCCTTACTTAAAAGAGATTTTTTTTCTCTTTTCCTCCCTGCCATGAATTATATTTTATTATAGTTTCCACATGCTTTCATTGAGATATTATTTATATACAATAAAACATAGGCACTTCTTGTTTTAGAATTAACTTTATTAATGTGTGCTGACATAAAATAAAAATTTAAGAGTACATTTTAATAAGTTTTGACAAACATATACACTGTGTAATATCCCCCCACCTTTGCCACATACGTACTTAAAATCAAGAAGAGTATTTCCAACAATCTCCTAAATACCTTCTGGCTTTTTTGACTCTTTAGAAGTTGATTTTGTAAAGCTCCTCCAGATCTCTTACCCCAGGTTACCACGTAATCTGCTTTTTGCAGTATAGATCAGCTTTGCTTTTCTAGAATTACATATTAATGGAATTATAGAGTATGTATCCACTGTCTTGCTTCTTTCCTTCAGCAAAACATTTCTGAGATTCGTCCATGTGGCTCATTATCAAGTTACACATCTTTTGTGAGATGCCCAGTTGTATCTCTTGCTCCTCTGAATGGAGTTTCTGCTATATTAAAGGGTAGACATTGTATATTCCGAATTCCAGTCCTTTATCAGAGGTACATACTGAAATATTTTCTCCTTTCTGTAGAATGCCTTTTTACATTTTGCTTTTCAAAAGTTATTATCATTGATAAAGTGCAATTTATTGCTTCTGTTATTTTTGGTGTCCAATTAAGATGTCTCTACCTATCTCAATTTTTTTAAAAATCCCCTGTATTTTCATCTAACTGCTTTATTGATACATATTTTAGGTTTAGTTCTAAAATCTTCTTTTAGTTTCATTTTTTGTTTTGTTTTGTTTTTTTCGTATGATATGAAAAAAAAATAGTACTTCACGTGTTTCATCCCAAATGATATCCAGTTGTTCTGGCACCATTTGTTAGGAAAGCTTTTCTTTCTCCACTGAGTTACTCTGACACCTTTGTTAAAAATCAGTCATCCATCCTGGCCAACATGGTGAAACCCCATCTCTACTAAAAATACAAAAATTAGCTGGGCGTGGTGGTGTGCACCTCTAGTCCCAGCTATTCAGGAGGCTGAGGCAGGATAATTGCTTGAACCTGGAGAAAGAGGTTGCAGTGAGCTGAGATTCCATCACTGCACTCCAGCCTGGGTAACAGAGTGAGACTCCATCTCAAAAAAAAAAAAAAAATCATCATGTATTTCTGCTTCACGTTTTAGATTTATTCTGATCCATTGAACTTAGATACCTAGCTGCCTTTATTACTGTAGTCTGTTAAATTCTGATATAAGGTAGTATAAGGCTAACGTTTCTAAATTTGTTCTACTGTTGCAAAATTGTTTTGGCTACTCTAGGTCCTTTGTATCCTTACATATTATTTAAGATCAATTTATCATTAAAAAAAATCTTGCTGGGATTTTGACTGGAATTGCATTGAATCTATACATAAATATAGGAACAAACGATATCCTAACATTTTCCAAACTGGAAGGATGGCATATATCTCTATTTATTTGGATCATTTTAAATTTCTCTTAGCAACAACTTGTAGTCTTTATTGTGCTGATTTTGTATATATTTTGTTAAATAATCCCTCCATATTTCATGTTTTTGATGATGTTGGAAAATGTGAAAAGAAAACATGAGATTATTCGCAACTGTTCCTTAATGACTATGAACAGAATAATTATTATATATGTGAATTATACTGGCATTATCTTGGCATTAATAAATTTAATCTGATATTTACACTGTCACAAACTTAAAATATTTTATTAAAAATGAAGTGATAGTGTATTCCAAATTTTTAGTAGAATATTCTGTTCTGAATCTACCTCTAGTTTTATAGTGTGTGCTTGCACACACACACACACACACACACACACAGAGTTTTTAAGTCAAATTAAGGTACCATAAATAGAAATGAGTGTCAGACTTACACTTTAAAAATGCTAAAAATGTGCTATTCTTCTGCAAAGAAATATACTTCAGGTATCACCCAAAGAACAGCACAGCATCCAGAAAAGCAAGGAAAGATGACATTGCAGCATTATTCACAATAGCAAAGATACAAAAACAACCTAAGTTTCCATGGATGGATAAATGTAATCTATACACACAATAGAATACTATTCTACCTTAAAAAAAAAAAAAGAAAATCTTGTCAGTTGTGACAACATGGATGAACCTGGAGAACATTATGCTATGTCAGATAAGCCAGACACAGAAAGATAAATACTGTGTGATCTTACTTATATAAATATATAATAGTCAAACTCATGGCAGTAGAGAGTAGAACAGTGGTTGCCAGGTTGTGAGAAGTGGGAAAAAGGGGCCGGGGGGTGGGCCGGACTTTGAATAAACTTTGAGTTAAAAGATCAACAAGTTCTGAGAATCTAATGTACAGCACGGGTGGTGATGAATGTGTTAACTAATTTGATTGTGATAATAATTACACAATGTATAAGCATACCAAATCATCATTTTGTAGACCTTAAATGTATGTAATCTTTATTTGTCAGTTAATATTTTTTCTGTTTTTCAAAAAGAAGACTGTTATTCAACATAACATCCTAGATGAAAGCCAGGAATGATAGTTTCAATATATTCCAAACTATAACATGCTCAGTTTTTTTCTGTACTGAATGACTATAGTAATGATGAAGATGCATAAGGGGCAGAAAGATTGAAAATTTAATGGTTTAAAAACTTGTATGCAGGGCTTCAACATTTGGTGAAAATTGAGAGGGAAAGCATGTTAATATTTTAATTTGCAATGATCGAGCAAATAAAACACAATAATTAAAATTGTAAAGATTTATAAAAACTTCAGGTTATTAATGGGTTGGTAGGGATAATTCAAAGAACTTGTGGTGATCCTTGAGAAAGAATATTGATCTTAACAAAACATTGGCATCTGCAATGTGTTTGTCACAAATTCCATGACATAAAACTGACAGACGATTGGGGGGCATTGTGTTATCTCTAATTATTTTAACTAAGGAGTAATTTATAAAATATTTGTAACTTCAGAAGTGATGCTTATTATCATAGATATTTATAGTCTAGGTTTAGAAGCCCTCTTTGCATATGAAATAGCAAATTATACTTTTTACAAATATTCTGAAATTGAAAAACTTAGTAGAATGTTTACACTGGTGAAAAGTTATACTTTAATTTGTGCACCAATTTGAACACTAATTGTTAAATATTAATTGTTTTTGTGGAGTGAGAGGGTTGAAGGAGAGGACCACAGAACGTAATAATAAAATGACTACTTATTAAATAGCTTATATAACACTTAATTCTGTTACATAAAAAGTGGAATGCCAATGTTACTGTACTCCCTTGCAAGAAAATGATATGAAATAATGTGTCATCATCCACAAATATAGATGAGCTGGGCAAGAGTTAGCAGAGAAGTTCTTTATAGTTTCCATGCAGAGTCAGCCTGTTTCATTATTGACTGCCAAAAAATTGATGTCCTGGTTTAAGAGGCTGACCAAGTACTTTATGTCTCCTAGATTACTTTAAAAAGGAGGGGTCAGGGGCAGAATAGGAGGAGGTGAAGGCCATTAGTTGTTGGCAAAAAGGAGAGTATATAGCAGCAAGCTAAGTGGAGTGGTTGTAAGATAACTATTAAAGACTTACAGTTTATCAGGATGTTAATTGGAGAACAGAGAAAATAAATCACCAGCATGGAAGAGGGAACTAGAGAAGGACATTAAGGAAATAAGCAAAGTGCAAATAAAGTGCAGAACAGGAGAGAGAGAGAAAGTGTCATCCTACTTTCCCAGAGATGGAGAATTGTGAATTGGGAAATACTGACCAAAAGTGATGAAATTAACATTTTTTAATATAAGCACTTATGGTTTGTTCAAATACCTAATATAAAGAGTATCAGAGAGAAACTGTACTGAAGGAATTTTGAGTGATTGAAAGGTCAATAGCTTTAACAAAATGAAAATTTTGAGATGGAATTTTTGAAATATTAATCTATCATTACTTTGAAATCTTATATGCAGTAATGTGAATCATCATTTATATTAGTCATCATTTTCCAATTCACAGATCCCTATCATTGCTTTCATTAAATGAACATTGCAGATAAATCAATGACATTTCCCCTCCAATTTCTGCTGGATACTGTAAATAAATGACCTGAAAGTCACCTTTACTTTGAGTAATGCTCAGATCAAGCCAATATCTAAAAGACAAGAATGAGCTTTCATTCAATAAAGAAATAACCATAAATGCAAATATCTAAAAACTCACAACTCTTCCTTAGGGTTTAGAATGAAGCTTTATTCTTTATTTCCTTTTAAGTTAGAGAGAAAAATATCTTTTTGTTTTTTACTTCTTTTGAAAACTATTTTAAAGTAATCTTCAGCACTTATGTAAACAATCTCAAAACCTGCGAAGAAGTTAATTTCTCAGAACCTTCTGGGATTCTGTTAAAATTAAGTACATAGTTGTATTATAGCACTAAACTTAAACATTATTTCTTGGAAAACCAAATGTGATAACTGACAACTTTAATGTTTATTAATTACTACATCTTCCAGATTAAATATCAAATATATTCTTTCTTATGTTTATCTTAGGAATTTTCCCAGAAGAAACACAGAAATTTGAAATAGTAATTTAACTTAGAAAAAAAATAGAAAAGAAATAAAGAAAGAGAGAGAGAGAGGAGAAAGACTGAAAGACAAAAAGAAAGAGAAAAGAGGAAAGAATAAGAAAACAAAGGAAGGAAGGAAAGAAGGAAGGAAGGGAGGGAGGAAGGAAGGGAGGGAAGGAGGGAGGGAGGGAAGGAAGGAGGGAGGGAAGGAAGGAGGGAGAGAGGGAGAGATAATACATGCAAAAACCTCAACCTAATTTCTAAATAAAATACGCAAGAACATCAAATAGGAAAGAAATAAGCAACATTTATGTTGAAAGCTAAAAAGGAAAAAAAAAGCTGTATAGCAGAGAACTTGGGTAGGTGCTCGTGGATTGAGAAACATGGAATTTTAATGATAAATGTTCTCCAAAGATGGTAAGATGGTAAGTGTTAAGTTTAGACTTGAGGCTTACAAGTGACAACCCATGCAAAGAGAAAAGAATCAGTGGAAACACTAGCAAAGTTACTGAGCTGTGAAAGAGCTTGACATTCTACAGTGAAAGAATATACGAATCAAGGAAAAGAGAGGCAAAAGGTGATACTAGAACTATAAGCAGAATTATTGAAGGACTTCGTTGATCATATTGTTTTATAATGAGTAAAATGTGGCATACTGAAGGGTTTTAACACAGAGCAGCATCTTAAAGTACCATAAACGCTAAAGTATTCGTGGAACATTTAGGAAGTTATTACAGTAATCCATGAAGGAAATGATGATTAGGTAATGGTTGCAGCAAAGAGAGAAATGCACAGACTATAGACATTCCTTTGAGATAAAACAGACAAGAACTTGGTGATAGACTGGCTGTGTGTGTGAGAAAAGGTGATATAATGCCTCCGGTTTTAGCTTTCTTCAGTGTTGTGGTGAAGAAATTAGAATATTATGAAATGAGAAAAACAAGAGAACATATTTTGGAGAAAAGTTGTCGGTTATATTTTGGGTACTTTAAATGTTACATGACTCATTGTCGATAACAAATAGGCTGTTGATCATATGAAACTAGAATTCAGAAAGACATGAACGTGGACTATAATCTCATGGACAGACTTTAAAACAAGATAAATCAATAAAATTTTGTAGAGAAAAAATGTCATTGATATACTTATGGATCAGTGAAATTGTCTTTAGAAAGACTTTGTGACAAAGCTTGAAAGTTTTTTGATATAATGATATATGAAAATAAAAGAATACAGACTTGTATATGAAGTATCCATGTATGTATGAATAGAACAAAAAGTCTGAAAGTAAATATATAAGAATTTCAGTAGTTGTCTGTAGATATTGGATCTTTGGAAAAGCTTTTATGGTCTTCTTTCTAATTTTAAAAATGTTATGCCAGGTGTTCCTTTAAAACAATGAAGTTTATTTTTTAATTACTAGATTTCTAGTTAAATATTGTATATAAATCGACCTTATTAATTGTCTCTGTCTCATATACCAATAAAATACCCATAAAGAGTAAAAGAAGGAATAAAACCAAGTGAGGAAATAATATATGTATCAGGATCAGATAAGAGATTTAAAATTAATTATTAAAAAATAGAAAACAGTGCTGTTAAATAATTGAGTCTACAACCTAAGCAATTACCACAAATAAATATAACTTCATAATAAACATATGTAACAATGAGCCTTAATAACCTAATATAATACTATACTACTATAATTAACGTAATGTTTAATCTAATTATATACCTAAGGGTTGCTTCAGTAGTCATGCCTCACAAAATGATTTTTCTTCCATATCAAGAAGAAAATTGAGTGACATCATTTATATATATATATAGACTATTACACTGACCTTTAGTTTAATTTTTGTTTTTTTATCTTTCATTTTATCTGTTAAGTTGTTGTGACAATCCTCCTTGTGCAAAGCCTAGAATTAACTAAGGTAACACCAAATAATTATAATTATGGGCATAGAGATAATAATTTTGTTTTTGCCTTGAAAAACTACTAACAGAAATAAATCTTTTTCAAAACTCTGAAAGAGTAAGTTTAAAAATATTTAAATGGTAATTTCAAGAAAATTATAAGGTGTGGTATTCTGTATCATCTCTGTTCATTTTTTATGTCCAGTTTATTAAATGGATTGTACTTGGTGACGGCATAAATGTCTTAATTTTTCTCTAGCTGCTGGTATCTGACATGATCTCTTATGTCTTCTCAATCTGGATGATATCTCAACACACATCTGTTCTTTCCAGGAGACAAATAAATAAATAAATAAGCCAAAGGAGGAAAGAAAAAAAGTCACTTGCTTGTTTGTTTGCTTATTCAAGTATTTAATGATCTTGTTAGCTTAGATCTTCTTGGTTGGCCATAGATTCTTAAGATGTAGTTATCATCCCAGTGAGCCTCTTACTGTGTTCCTTGGAGGCCCCGTGGGAGACCGATGCTGTGATGGTTAATACTGTCAACTTGATCGGATTGAAGGATGCAAAGTATTGTTATTGAGTGTTTCTATGAGGGTGTTGCCAAAGGAGATTAACATTTGAGTCAGTGGACAGATAGGGAGAGGCAGACCCACTCTCAATCTGGGTGGGCACCATCTAATCAGCTGCCAGCACAGCTAGGATAAAGCAGGCAGAGGAACGTGGACAGTCCTGACTTGCTGAGTCTTCCAGCTTCCATCTTTCTCCCAACCTGGATGCTTCCTGCCTTCAAACATCAGACACCAAGTTCTTCAGCTTTCGAATTTTTAGACCTGTACCAGTGCTTTGCCAGGGACTCTCTGGACTTAGGCAACACACTAAAGCCTGCACTGTCGACTTCCATATTTTTGAGGTTTGGGACTCAGACTGAATTCCTTGCTCCTCAGCTTGCAGACAGTCTATTGGGGACTTCACCTTGTGATCGTGTGAGTCCATACTCCTTAATAAACTCCCTTTCATATATACATCTATCCTATTAGCCCTGTCCTTCTAGAGAACCGTGACTAATACAGATTTTGGTACCTCACACTGCTAATAAAGACATACTGGAGACTGGGTAGTTCATAAAGAAAAGCAGTTTAATGGACTCGCAGTTCCACATGATTGGGGAAGCCTCACAATCATGGCGGTAGATGAAGGAAGAGCAAAGGGCAGGCAAGAGAGCATGTGCAGGGGAACTGCCCTTTATAAAACCATCAGATCTTGTGAGACGTATTCACTATCGCTAAAACAGCGCAAGAGAAACCAGCCCCCATGATTCGATTACCTCCCACCAGGTCCCTCCCACGAAACATGGGGATTATTACCATTCAAGTTGAGATTTGGGTGGGGACACAGAGCCAAACCGTATCAAACACTATGAAGTTCCACATCATGGACAATGTACTTTCTGGGTCATATCTTGCTACTTGTCTCCTACTTTAGATCCTTTTCTGGAAATAACTTCCATATCCTCTAACAGTCAGAACCTTCAAGATGGCTCAGCTCAGTCATCATCTAAGACATCCATGATCCAATTTATTTACATATCTTTGCTTATTTGTTTGTTTTTTGAGATGGGGTCTCACTCTCTTGCCCAGGCTGAGTGCAGTGATGCAATCTCAGCTCACTGCAACCTCTGCCTCCTGGGTTCAAGCAATTCTCCTGCCTCAGCATCCCAAGTAGATGGGACTACAGGCATGTGCCACCACATCTGGCTAATTTTTGTACTTCTAGTAGAGACAGGGTTTCACCATGTTGGTCAGGCTGGTCTCGAACTCCTGACCTCAGGTGATCTGCCAACTTCAATCTGTCAAAATGCTGGGATTACAGGTCTGAGCCACCACATCTGGCCTGATTTACATATCTTTGAATGCCAGTTGGTGGAAATCCACAATGCTCCCCTGCTTCCCGCTTTATTCACCCTGCCATGAGGTGCTGCTCCAGATCTTCTCATATTTTCATAATTCTTAAGCCACAGAGGCAAAACCAACTCTCTGTTTTTATAGGTCCTCACACTCAAAGAGATATATATCCTTCTGCAATATCTCTCTAACCACATTTCTTTCTTCTGGTGCCACTGGGATATCCCTGAGTTTCTAAAACTCAGTCTCCTATTTTTTAAATTAACCCAATCTCTTCAAAGGATCTTTGTGGAGCACTCCCTACTTTGCATATCCATAACTCTATATGAAGCTTGATATTTTATGAGATAAGTCATCCACATTCATCAACTTCAAAATTAACTTTGCTCCTCTTAATAACTTGTTCATAGGTTGAATATTATACAAAACATCTCAAGTGTCATTGTAAAACACTCCTGAGATGATTATTACAACTACGCTTAATGTATGTGTTATGAAGAAAATTGGCATAAGACATCGAATTGTTTTATTTATGAACACGATTTAATTCTACACTTATATTCTCATTTGCTTATTTCAGTAGGAGTCTACAGTTTTCATTGTGAAGTTTGTACACAATTTATTATTTTCAATTATTATTGCAATAACATACAACCTCTATTATGTCATTGTGGTAAAATATACCTAACAGAAAATTGACTATGTTAACCATTTTTAAGGTACAGTTCAAGGATATTAAGTACAGTCATATTGCTGAATGTATCTTTAGTACTTTTTCATAATCCTAAACTCTATTTTTTTAGATTTTTGTTACGATAAAGGATAAGTATAAATTTTCTATAGTTGCCTTATATGTGGAAAACTATCAGGAGTCTAATATTTATTCTAATACTTTATCTCTAGATTTGGAGTCTAATATTTACTTTAATAGTTTATCTCTAGATTCATTTGGATTTGTTACATAGAAATTCATGTTGTCATCAAACACTATGCTGTTTCCTAAATATTTTCATGTAACAAAATCTCTCATATAGGACCTCACTTTATTCTTAATCTTGAGTACTTTCCTCACTTCTTTCTTACATTTTACTAATTCTCTATTCAACTTTGCCTAATTAGCCATTTAACTCAGGTTTGAGCGTTTAATTTCTAGATTTCAATTAATATAATTTTTCTTTTTCATGTGTTGCTTTAACAGTTTTAAATAATTCTTTCATCACTTTAAGATTGTTCCTCTACTTTGATTTTTCTGGGGGCTAATCTTCTCATATGTCCCTTCCTCATGGTGAATTGTTTAACTTTGAATTATTTAATTCTTTGGCTGTTACCTCAGTTTCAACTGCCACCCCTTACTCTGTGGTCATCCCATACATTATGTTAACTGTTCCTAGGAAGTAATTACAAGTTTGCTCAAGTGGGTGTTCAATGGATTTCACTAAAATATGACTTTTTTTCCCATCATTTACATTAGTTTATTGCCTTTGAAATATCTCAACACAGGAAATTCAACAAATTTGGCTTCAACATTTTAACCTGCTAGCAGAGGTACTGTTTTTTTCTATCCCTTGAATTCAAGTTATAGCAAAGCTTTCGATTCCATCTGGAGCTGGAGGTGGGCTTCTTTTCACCTCCTGTACAGATTTAAATTCACCAGGCTTCCTATATTATGCAGATATCTTTGTTCTAGATTCAGGTTTTGCTGGGGTCCAAAGGGGATGTCCACATTTTCATAGGAAGGCAGATGCTGAAGGAAATTACTAGGTCATCCAGTCTAATCATGTTTTAGAGTGAATCTTATTATTTATGCTGATTCAGATATAGGCAAAACAGAATGTCTCTTACTCCCCTGCTTTTAAAAGTACGAAGTCCAAATGTAATCTGGTGAAAGCACAACAATTTAGTCTTCCTCTATTCTGTTTTAATATTAGGCTTTGCAGAATACACTTTAATTACTTTTAAAAATACCTTCCTAAAACATGGAGAAATTGAGGAGGTAGATATAACAGACAGGTCAAGAAATGGTAATTTAATTACACAGTCAATTATTGAGCAATTCATTGTTGAAGGCAGATACAGAGTCTTTTGTATCCTCTCTATGAGTTTTCTTAAATGAAAGATGTTCTCTAAACTGTAACTTAATTTTTTTAATACACTTTGAATGAATAGACTTAAGAAATCATTTGAAAACATAGTAAGTCACAGTTAAGTCCCTGAATTTATCTATGGATTATGAATATAAATTTGGTCAAGTCATATCTGTCCTCCCATTGTGCTCCAGAGAAAAAGTAAAAAATGGCTCTTCATATCAGCCTGCAGACTTGCAGCAATGAAAATGCCTAAGCCAAATGGAACTCCGTGGACAAAGGATGCTGGATGTGCCCTGCATTTTAAATTTTAGGGAAGAATTACAGCCTTGGGAATTACAGACATGGCTGCTTACTATGATTTGAACTTTAAAAGGAATCATCTCAGTTTTCTTTTTCTTTTATATGAAAGTTGTCATTTTCTAGTAGGACAAGCAAAGTGTACACCCTCCTATGCTTTCTGTGAATGAAACAGAAAAATATGCCCTGAAGAGTTCTTGGCGGTCAAATTTTCTCTACTTTTGTTTCTGGTGCCCCGTCCTTCCAAATCTTTTCCATGGAAAGATATACCAAGAAAATGAAATGTTCTAATGTCCACTGAATGCAGTAGATGGAGGCAGCTGCTCATGACCAGATGCTGTGGAATCACAGCTCTGATTCCACACACTCTGGCCAGCTGCCCTCATGGCCGAAGGGAATCCATAAATGGATGCTTATAAGCCATATGCCAAATGATTGAAAAACTATTCCAAACAAGACCACACCAATCATTTCACAAACATAAAGACTATCCCAACATTATCAGTTTAAAGACTATCCCAACATTATCAGTTCATTAAACACTGACTCAGCATGCAGCACCATACCCTGGACAGTGAGGATGACGCCGCAGTGCATGATGGGTTCAGCAACCCAAATGCCCTTCAGGACCACACATTCATTTCCCCAATGCAGGGAACACCGGCAATTGGCAGCTCTCAGATGAGTCCTGGCAATTCCTCCAGGGAATTGACCTCAGCAGAAGGAATCTGCCTCACACACAGCTATGCCACTTCTTCTCTAAAGGCAGCTCCAATGCGGTGTTTGTTTAACAGAGGAGGATGGTATAAAGTTTGTGAATTTGGTCAACTCTGATGAGTCATGCTAGCTCCGGAGCTCTTCAAGGGATCAACAGAGGTCTCTGTTGTCACTGCAGCATGGTACAACTTCTCCTTCTGCCCATTCCTAATTTCCTCATTCCCTTAGAGAATTTATTCCAGAGAGTGCTCCTCAGCAGATCTCCCTCATGCAGATTTGTTTCATTGTCCATTTCTTGGGAAGTAGACCCATGATAGAAACCACAATAATTAAGAGGTAGCACCTATCCTCAAGGATCTTAGATTGAGGATGGAATGGCATGCAAACAAGCAAATATTATCACTCTAAAGGATACCATAGTATATGGATAAGCAATATATATGGAAGGACCAAGGAGAGAGTGATCAGTAACACCTAAGGAAGAAGTGATAGGAAGGGGCATCCTGAGGAACATCAGGACAGCATAACACAGCGTCAGCCCCATTGCACCACTCTCACTGTCCATGGTATGACATTGTGTGACAAATAAATGTTCATTCAATTAATTATGTTGAGATAGTCTTAAAATTTACCATTTTATTGTTTATTGTTTTAATCATTTTAAAGAAAGGATAAACAATAAGGTAAATGTTGGTGATGGGTTTTAAATGAAAAATAACATTTCAATAGACAGTTAGTAATGATAGGACATGCCAGGCAAGAAGAATAGCATTTTAAAAACTGCAGGCATGGCCGGGCACGGTGGCTCACGCCTGTCATCCCAGCACTTTGGGAGGCCAAGGCGAGTGGATGACCTGAGGTCAGGAGTCTGAGACCAGGCTGGCCAACAGGGTGAAACCCCGTCTCTACTAAAAATACAAAAGAATTATCCAGGCGTGATAGCATGTGCCTGTGAGCCCAGCTACTCAGGAGGCTGAGGCAGGAGAATCGCTTGAACCTGGGAGGTAGAGGTTGCAGTGAGCCGAGATCATGCCACTGTACTCCAGTCTGGGCGACAAGAGTGAAACTCAATCCCCAAAACGAAACAAAACAAAAAACATTCAGACAGGTGTATCTTCAGAGAGGCACAAGTAGTTTGGAATGACTTCATCAAGAAGATGAAGCTGGCATGGAAGTCAAGAGACAGATTGCAGATGTTGACCCGTGGCCTTAATTTTTAAGCCAAGAGCTGTTGCTTTCCTTCACAAACCTTTAAAAATACATTATGAATGAATTTTGGTATTAGTTTAAGTGACTTTATGCTGAAGTCACCTGAAGTTTTCAAAATACATTGGCTTAAGTTAGATTGAAATATTTCTTTCCCATTATCAGTTCAATGTCAGAGGGACAAACTGGCAGTAAGCCTTGCTTTCAGGGATGTAACTTCCTTCCATGTTTTAGCTCTGCTTTCCCCTAACTGGCATCCGGAAAGTTGGGACGCTACCCTGTGAGTTAACACAGGGAAGAGTCAATGGAGAGAGAACAATGATTCTGTTCATGTTTCAATTCAGTTTGAAATGGGCAGTCACGTCCTCTCACTCTCCCCTGGCTTCTTCTCAGTCAGGTGACACATCTATTCTTAGAGGACCTGGGACCCGGATGGCTATGAGCTGAGCTTACCTAGGTGGAAAAGAGGGAGCGCCAGCTCTGTGTGACGAGGAGAACAGGACACTGGGGAACATTCAGTGGATTCCCTCATAGTTGTCAATGTTTTAAGAACTTGCAGTTCTTACATCATAACCAAGATTTCTGTCCTATATTATAAACTTGGGCCTGCATTTTTATATGGCAAAAATCAACTGGTTCTGCTAGTAGTTATTAACCTCAGTGGACACAGGTCTTGGTTCAATATATGCAGAAGTAAATAAAAAAATCATATAAGCTAAGAAAACATTTTACATGCTTAAAAGGCAATATATACATTTTTTCAAAGTGTCCAATGTAAAATTTATTAATAAAATACGTTGTAATAAAAATTGTGATGAATAAGGAAATTGTCTTTGATAAAACTTTTTTTCTCTTTTTTTGAGATAGAGTCTTGCTCTGTTGCCCAGGCTGAGTGCAGTGGCATGATCTCAGCTCACTGCAACCTCCACCTTCTGGATTCAAGAGATTCTCCTGCCTCAGCCTCCCAAGTAACTGGGATTACAGGCACCCACCACTACGCCCGGCTAATATTTTGTATTTTCAGTAGAGACAGGGTTTCACTGTGTTAGCCAGGATGGTCTCAATCTCTTGACCTCATGATCCTCCTGCCTCGGTCTCCCAAATTGCTGGGATTACAAGCATGAGTCACTGCACCCAGCTGATAAAACTTTATGGATTAAAAATATTTTAAAATTTTTTTAATCCATAAAATTAAAGGTTTGGATTGGCATTCTCATTTACACAACTCATGAGCCATAATCTGGCACTGTGTTCACCTTAGTTTTCTGCAAAAATATAGATCAGGGATTTCAATATATCTGACAGCTTCAGGAGAATTGTCTTCAAGGGGAATTTACAGAGGACATAAGAAATCTTGTTCTGGCAACCGAAGTATCTGCCCATTTACTTAGGGATAAAACAACATGTGTCGATGCAGAGACCATCCTGGATTCGAATGAGAACATCCAGTCTCATCTCACACAGGAACCAGTATCCTATAACCTCCCTTGAGCAAAACTTTCAGGTTCTGCAAGAAACAATTTAGAAAATCCACTCCACTGCACACAGAGATCTGAGAGCTATGTCCCAGTCGTTTTTAATAGCTCATTCTCAGTCTGCCAAGCCCAAATGCAATTCATCAGATATGGAACATTTTTGTAATAAACATCACTGCCTAGTGACAGAGCTGAAATACCATATTTAACTTAAACCATTAGATTTCCAGGGGAACTCTGCTAGGAGAAGTAAGTCCTGGGTCATTTTTTTTCCCCATGGAAAAATCATTTAGACTTACAATCTTTTCTTCACCTCAATCCAGTTTTATGCTACTTTTGATGTTAAAAAATATCTTGGCAATCGTATGTCTGACAATGTGACGAACATGTAGCCTTATTTAATTTTGATGAGAAGAATCTTGAAAATATTAAGTCATTGGTCAAAATGTTCTAGTTGTCTAAGTAATGCTCCTGTGTTCATCATTGCCTCACACTACTTGTGAAAAATCATCATCACTGTCTTGTTTTTATTGTACGAGGCAGATCATCACATCACTTAGGACTAGAATGAGAGTACGTGTGACTCTTTCTAGTTAACAGTAAAGCCGTCCTATTCCATTCTCTGTTTAATCTCCCTCTCCTATAAGTTATATCCAGTATGTATGTATGTATCTGTGTGTGTTTGCAAAGATTTATGTGCCTACCGATTGAATACAACATTTCATCAAATAAAAAGGATTTAAGGGCTGTTGGTTATAGTTTAATTCTTCTCTGACTTAGAAAATGACTTCTAGCAAAATAGTATCCCTACTTCAATGGACTCTTGAGATTAATGTTAAATAGATTTGATTCTGGTTGTAGAGATAAATCTCTATATCTAAATACATAGAGAGATGATAAATAGATGTACAGATACATAGATGAATAAGAAAAAATAACGACTCCAAAATGTATACCTTTATCTAAGACTTTGCTCCTAAACTGCAGACTCATTTCTATAACTCAGCATCTGAACTTGTGTATCTGAAATACATTTTAACAGAGCAGCTCCAACAGTGAACTCCAGATAAATTTTCTGCTCCAAACCTGCTTCATCCACACTTTTATATTGTTTAATGACAACCTTATCCTACTTATTGCTCAGATGAAAAACCTGAAAGTCATTTTTTTCTCGTGTTTCTTTAAAATTCCACATCCAATCCATCAGAAAATAAGTTAGCTTCATCTTCAAAGTACATCTTGATTCCCAACACTTCCCAGTAGCTCAGCGTTACAACCTTAATCTGAACTACCATCTTCACCCTCTTGGATAATGTCCTAACAAGTCCCCTCTGCTTCCATCCTTACGTCTACGGACAATTCTTAATAAAGTAGCCAGGATGGTCCTTTCAAAACATAACCCAGATTATACCACGTCTCTGATCAAAATCCTGCAATGATTCGCTCAGAGCAAATGGTACACATGATACAGTGACCCTGAAGTCCTATGTGACCTTCCCTACTCTTGGCAATGTTATATCCTTTACATCATTAAGTGCTGAAAGAAACATGAATGCACCTCTGTGGATAAGGGCATTACCACTCCAGCATATTTTTGGTTATTCCAAAGGAAGGAGTCAGGTTATAAAGCAGCAAAACAAAATAGCAACACCGTTATAAACAGTGCTTCTTTCTAAAGTCCTGAGTATGTGTAACACTATTGGCACGAGTGTACATATAGCCCTAATAAAGGGTATTCTATGTTCCATTTCATTAATCATTCATTAGGATGACAGTGATGTTGACCTCAACAAACCTAATGTGTTAACAACTAGAAAAAGTGGGAATTGGGGCTTATAAGGAGAGAAAGAGTGTACATTAAATGAAATTCTTGTTTATTTATTTATTTTGTACATCAGCCAAAAGAAAAACAAACAGGATTCAATCCAAAAGGTCTGGGCCTTGAGTCCTTTCCTCCTTTTGTTGCTTCAAAGTTGCTGAGATGAGTGTGAGAGCACTGAAAGGGCAGGGAAAGCACTTGCAATGTCCCACTGTGTCATGGTGTAAATTTACCCTATATTCACTTCAATAGTTTATGTGCTGGGGAGTTGGAGAAGCATTTCTGAAGTGTGTTTGCAAGCATGCCCAAGCATACACAGCTACACATTTCCAAAGTGTTCTGCTTTCTTTGTTACCTTATCTGGTCTATGTAAGCTGATGCTTTGCCCTGAAATTAACGTCTTCCTTGTAGGATTGCTGGAACAATTTTATGAATAATTCCGAGATTTGACCATGCAAATAGCTACCTATTTCATTCTTTTTATCTTTTAATTTTCTGGGAGCCATTATCCAAAGAGAAGATCCACTGCTATCATATGTGCTCCTCTGTCAAAACTCACCATGTGAACAGAGGGAGTAAGGTACCCGAATGTGCCTCTCCATAAGCCCTTTCTCAAAGTACCACCAATAATGGAGAAGGATGCACAAAGATCATGGCACTGGGGGAGGAGGAGAAATCAGTATCACATCATTTTCCTGCCCTTGGTACCACTAACTATGGAAATTTGCTTCACCTTTCTCAGGGGCCTGTAGAAAAAAAAATTGCCAGGTGTGGTGGTGCATGCCTGTAATTCTAGCTACTTGGGAGGCTGAGGCAGGAGAGTAGCTTAAACCCAGAAGACAGAAGTTGCTGAAATCGCCCATTGCTCTCCAGCCTCTGCAACAAGAATGAAGCTCAATCCGAAAATTTTTAAAAAGCCACTGTTAACTTTAGAGCCAATCACACCTAGTAGATAAACATGGTAAAATTGTCCAGTCTGCTCCTTGTCTGTTGCCACTGAGAAAACCAGCAAGTGGACAGAACCTTGTTAACAAAGTCTCAGATAATCCCTATTCTTTCTTGCCTGTGAGTCCCGTTAGAGATGTGAGAAGCGTTAAGCATTTGATCTTTACGTGGAAATTAAACCAAAACTCCAGCTCTAGAAGAAATACTTTCTTTTTTTTTTTTTTGGCTTCTGTGGTGCAAGATGGCATGATATGAATTAACTGTTTTTCATTCCCGATCTTAAAAGTTCCCTGGTTAAAATTTCCCAGGATAAGATGGGGAAGGAAATCCAGTTCTAATTGCCATCCTGTATTTCCCAGTCTTCCCCCTTTTCAGCTCCCTGCCTTGCCTACACTTTTTGCAGTAAATAGTCCCTTTGATATTTAAGCCCCTCTAGATTTTTCCCAAAGGAGCAAATTATGCTTATTGCTCTCATCTTCCAGTCACTTGCTATGAGTTTTTCAGCCCTCTGAACTCCTCCATATGTTTTCTATCTTCCAAAAGATTTCTTAGAAGTATCGACCACACTTGCACTTGCTCACTGCTATTTCACCTTCTGATAGCTTTGTTCTTGCAGGGATAAACGGTTTTAGCCACAGGACTCTTATTGAGTTGGCTTTTAGGAGAAAGTAGAGATAAATATGTCCAACAAATCAAGTTTAATCAAATCCACTCACGCCTTTTCATCTTTAGATTTTCTAAAGTGATCATTCCACTGTTTTACAGGTTGCAAACACCATGTGCTTACCAATAACTCAGAAATTTGTGTTTCCTTCCTGGATTTCACTACAGAATTCCAGATTCATATATTCCACTGCTTACTTGACATGCCTTCTTTAATCTTTAATAGATATCACGGATATAATTTGCCAAAAGAGAATTGTTGATTATGTTTTCTTCTGTTTTTTTGCATAGCACCTAAAAGATAGGTAAACACAATTTAAAGCGTTCTACATTCTAACTTGTTTGATAAGCAGAAAAATCACTTACTATTAAATATTAATCCTTCAACCTCTAGGTGGGATCAATTCATTCTCTTTCAACTTCTGTCATTGATTTCAATGTTTCAAGTCTCCCTATGTCCACTCTTACATACACACACACACACACACACACACTCTAAATATTTTGATTTTTGATTTTATTTCTCAGGATAGAAACAATCTTCTTTATATATAAGTCAAAGAGATAAAAATAGCTGATTAGACAGCTGATCCACCCATAAGAACTTTTTCACAATCCTGGAGATTATTGAAGATCTTTACAAATTATCATTTTTTAAAATTTGAAATCTGAATTTAAAACAAGTTTTGTTTTGTTTTAATCTTCTGTTCAGTGTGCATATTATCCCCAAATATAGAGAGAGTAAATCTGTTTTATTGCTCTAATTCATCATGGTTCTCATTTATTGTTTAATAAGACTTTGGGATGCAGGCCTCAAGTAAATATTGCATACATTGTTCAAGATAGAAAACCATACCATCAATGAGTAGTAATCAGATATTAAAAATTTTATTGTAGTCAGTAAATAGACTCAAGAAACATACGCTTTGGAGGTTAGGCATACTTTCTGTAATTGAGCCATACATCTAATAATATAAATATGATAAGGTGGATATTTTATGGCACCATAACACAAAATCCTATTTGGAAAAATATTTTGAGTATTTATTAATGTTACCAAGATGTTAAGCACTGGTATATGTGCCTAGTTAAAATTTCTTCCTAGTATTATAAAGAAAAATAAAAAGTTCTAAAAATATTATAGGAAGAACATCAAGTAAAATGAACAGTCAAACTTATTACATTTTTAAGTTGTGTCTGAAAATGAAGCATATGTGATTCAAATGGTGTGTGCTTAGCAGTGCCACATACATTCTCTATAATAGTCTAATTAAAATGCTGCTGAAGAGATGGAGAAAAAAGACAAAAATTCAAAAGTAAAGACTGGCAGAACACCTACTGCTAGAATCTTAGAAGATTTGACGTTAATTATAAGGCAGTATTTGGATTAAGAACAATCTTCCAAGGCTTTAGCACATAGTGTACTTTGGGGCTGCTTCATGAAGCAGTTACCTGAAACCGTAGGAGGATGCTGAGTACCACCTTCACCGTATTTTATCAGGCTTTAATACAACAGTGAGCACCAACCTGTGCTTCTCATCTCTGGATGAGGCAATGAATAAACAAGCTCAAAAAATACATGTGTAGAGTCTCAAGTGAACTGAGAATTCATTCTGGGAGGCCATACTCTCTTGAGAAAAGGCAGGCATGTGCCTTCAGGTTAAACTCAGATAGCAATGCATGCTGGCAGATTATAGCATTTCATTTGCTATGTCCATCCAGGGGGTTGAGGGTTACGTATTGGGAAATGAGGGGAATTAAGACAGTCAGAAGCTCCTTTAGAGCAACAGCTTGGTTTGTTTTCCTCACTGTTTCAACTCAGTGCCTAGAACAGTGCCTGGCACACAATAGTTACTGAATATAATATATACACAGCAAATTGATTGTAAATGTGGTCTTCAGCTTCATTCCATTGTAAATTTTAGAAAAAATCTAAAAGATATGGGACAGACCACACAATCCTTGTCATCATGATTATGAGCACCATTATTTAGTAGAATCATAGCTAATACTTATAGAGCTCTGTGTATAGTGCCCATCACTCGCTAAAAACTATGTATATTTTATTTTACCTGCATGACAATCCTGGGATAGATTCTATTGTATTACCCTCATTGGAAACAAACCCACTAGCCGTCACTAAAGGTGGCAGATCTAAAATATGAACATAGGCATGGCTCCATGGCCCAGGCTCTTAACTGAATTAAGAAGTCATCCTGTGGCAGACGCTGCTAGTTGAATCTTTTCTCTCCTAACTTCTATGGAAATATAACCCCAAGTTTTTTGTTGTTTTTTTTGGCTTATTTATATTTATGTATTTATTTATTTTACTTTAAGTTCTGGGGTACATGCACAGAACTTGCAGGTTTATTACATAAGTATATATGTGCCATGATGGTTTACTACACCCATCAACCTGTCATCTAGGTTTTAAGCCCCTCATGCATTAGGTATTTGTCCTAATGCTCTCCCTCCCCTTTCCTCCCACCCCCAACACCCCGGCCCGCCTACAGGCCCAGATGTGTGATGTTCCCCTCCCTGTGTCCATGTGTTCTTATCGTTCACCTCTCACTTACAAATGAGAACATGCAGGTTTTGGTTTTCTGTTCCTGTGTTAGTTTGCTGAGAATGATGGTTTCCAGCTTCATCCATGTCCCTGCAAAGGACATGAACTCATCCTTTTTTATGGCTGCATAGTATTCCATGGTGTATATGTGGCACATTTTCTTTATCCAGTCTATCATTGATAGGCATTTGAGTTGGTTCCAAGTCTTTACTAGTGTGAACGGTGCCACAATAAACATACATGTGCATGTGTCTTTAAAGTAGACTAATTTATAATCCTTTGACATTTTACTAGTGCTGTTAAAAGCTAGGTTAGCCATATGACTGTTTCTATCAAAATTAATGAAGTGCAGGTGATATTTGCAATCCTAGAAACCTTAAGGGAAGAGAGTTGAGGAAAAGGTTCTTCTTTGCTCCTTCCTTCTTCCCAGGTGTAGATCTGTACATGCATCCTTAGCAGCAGGCACCTCACATGGCTATGATTAAGTGTTCTCTTTTCATTATGGAAGCCTCCTAGAGGCACAGACCAAGTTTATTGTCTTTCTACCAAAGACTATTGCTTTGGAAGTGTATGACATAGCTTCCTTGAGAGGGAAAAAAATGGGATGAGAAAGATCAGCCTTGAGGCTTAAAAACTATGTTTAAACAAAAATATTTGACCATGGTCTCCCTTACAGAGAATCAAGAAGAGGCAAACAAATCAAAAGCCTTCTGAAAGATAGTTGAAGTGAGCACAAAATCAACTCTGAAGAACCCCATCTTTCCAAATCTCCGCATTGGGGATTAAGTTTCTACTTGCATTTGAAGGGTACAAATATTCAAACCATAGCACTTTTATCTTGAAATACCCGGGGAAATTTTGAAGTCAGTAAGTAATGACAAATGCTTTTTAAAAAATTTTATGGTACTTCTAAGTTCTGGGGTACATGTGCAGCTCTTACAAGATTGTTGCATAGGTACACACATGCCATGGTGGTTTGCTGCCTCCATCCCCCTATCACCTACATCAGGCATTTCTCCCAATGTTATCCCTCCCCAACCTCCCCACCCTCTGATGTCCCTCTCCCAGCCCTCCAGCCTGCAACAGATTCAGGTATGTGATGTTCTCCTCCCTGTGCCCATGTGTTCTCATTGTTCAACACCCACTTATGAGTGAGAACATGCAGTGTTTGGTTTTCTATTCTTGTGTCAGTTTGCTGAGAAGGATGGTTTCCAGATTCATCCATATCCCTATAAAGGACATCCTTTTTTATGGCTGCATAGTATTCCATGGTGTATAGGTGCCACATTTTCATTATCCAGTCTATCATTGATGGGCATTTGGGTTGGTTCCAGGTCTTCGCTGTTGTAAGCAGTGTCACAATGAACACGCGTGTGCATGTGTCTTTACAATATAACGATTTATAATCCTTTGGGTATATATCTAGTAATGAGATAGCTGGGTCAAATGGTATTTCTATATCTAGATCCTTGAGGAATCACCACACTGTCTTCCACAGTGGTTGAACTAGTTTACACTCCCACCAACAGTGTAAAAGTGTTCCTATTTCTCCACATCCTCTCCAGCATCTGTTGTCTCCAGACTTTTTACTTTTTAAAAAAATAAATGAAAAATTTCAGGAAACTATATTGGACTTCCCTTTTTAAAATGCTGTAGATTAAATTATCAGAGAAACTCCTCCTGGTGGCCATACCCAGAAATGCAAATAAGGTGGTGCGATCTCGGATCATTACAACCTCCACCTCCAGGGTGCAAGCAATTCTCCTGCCTCAGCCTCCCAAGTAGCTGTGATTATATGCATGTGCCACCATGCCTGGCTAATTTTTGTATTTTCAATAGAGACGAGTTTCACCTTGTTGGCCAGGCTGGTCTCAAACTCTTGACTTCAGGTGATCCACCTGCTTTGGCCTTCCAAAGTGCTGGAATTATGGACATGAGCCACTGCACCTGGCCAAATAATACTTCTTTATTTTCTATATGTCCTTAGGACAATTTCCAGAGTTGCCCTCTCTCTCCTTCTCTCTCTCTCCACATATATATGTGAGTGGTGAACACTATTTTTGTCTCTCATATATATATTTGAAACAAAATAGATATATATATATATACACACACACATATGTGTGTGTGTATATATATATATGTTTTTATGTGTATATATATCTGTATATATATACACACACATATATATACAGATATTTTATATTTATGTGTATATATATACATCTGTATATATATGTCTGTATATATATATACAGATATATTTTTATGTGTATATATATCTGTATATATATGTCTATATATATATACAGATATATTTTTATGTGTATATATATCTGTATATATATGTCTATATATATATACACACATAAAAACAGATATATGTATATATACACATATGTGTGTGTATATATATATATCTGTATATATATATCTGTTTTGTGTGTGCATATATATACACAGATATATATATATGTTTTCGTGTGTCTATATCTGTATATATACACAGATATATATGTATATATATGTGTGTGTGTAGAAGAGACTCTGTTTTTGTCTCTCCACACATATATGTATGTATATATATGAGAGACAAAAATCGGTGTTCACCACTCACAGTTGTTTCATGGAAAGTGGGTATACACAGTTCCTCAATTTAGGTCAAAAGGTTTTGTTTACCAGAGAATTGAAACTAAATTTATTATTTAAAACCTAGGATAAACAATATGGTTTTGGAAAAGTATAATTTGGAGGTGAGGCACTTGCCCTATGTCATATAAAAACTTATTGTGAAGCTATGGTAGTTAAAATAGTGTGTTAAGGATAAAAGTAGAGGGCATGTAATAAAATGAAAAACTTCAACAGAGATCCATTAAATTATAACATGGCATGTAAAAAGGTGACATGTTTTATGAGAAGGAAAGTTTAGAATGAGCAGTCAGTGGTACAAGACAACTGCTATTATATATAAAGTGACATTTGGTAAAAGAGTATAAATCCTATTATTTTAAAAACTAATCCTAATCAATTAAATATTGGTCTTATTAAATGTATAGTAACTACGTACAATGATCCAGGTACTATGAGAAATTTCGGAGATACCTAGAGGATGAAGGACAATGGGGAGGGGGTGGGAATGAAGAAGAAAACATATGAACACTGCTCTCATGGGGTTATCCAATAGCGGGGATTCATGAAATTGTTTACTGATTTCCTATGTGAGAGTTCTACAGTTATTTGGAGCATTTCAACAAAGTACCTAGTCTGATCTGGTGGCAGGTGTAGAATTCTTTTCTCCTAATCTCCCCTGTGCAGGTAGGCTATACTTCAGGTTCCCTTACAATTGCAGTGGCCGTTTACTCTGTTCTAGCCAGCAGACTATAAGATGAAAGGAGATATTCCACTTTTGTGCCTAGGAGGTAAAAATTCTTATGCCCCTTTTCTGCACTCTTTCCTTTTCTGTCTGATAGATGCAGATGTTAATGAGGTCCTAGGGGACGAAAAAGACACAGATGAAAGCAGCATGAGCCTCTGAATGCTCATGTAGTGAAGAGCCCCTGACAATCTCAACATCCTCCCGGGGATCTCACATCAGCAAAATACTAACTTGTATGTGATTAAACCACTACCATTTTCGTGTCTGTTTGTTAGTCCAACAAACCTAGTCTACAGGGTCTGTGTTTTTAAGAACTAAACATGTTAAAATGGTGCCAAACAGTGTAAAATTGGGTAATTGGAGAAAAAGGAAACAATAACACTATATCCTGCTAAAACAATAAGGATAGCAACAGAGCCCATGGGTTAATGTATGACCCATAGACAAGTGCAGGGTATTCAGGTTATCTATTGCTGTATGATAAATTATTGTGAAATTTAGCAACTTAAAAATAATAACCTTTTGCTCCATCTTATTACTGCTTAACATTTTGAGGGTCAGGAATTTTGAGGGTCAGGAATTTCCAACTTATTACTGCTTAACATTTCGAGGTAGAAATCAGCTCAGTGAGCTGTGTGATTCTTCTGCTCCATGTGTCATTGACCGAAATTGTAATGGTAGGTGGGGGATTATTTCATATATATGTCTTGTGCCTTGGTGAAAATGGCTCTAAAACTGGGCTCTGTTGAGACTATAGACTGGAAGGGCAAGCATGTAACTTCTCCCTAGATCTTAGGGTACTCTAACTTCTTAAACTGTGGCTCAGGCCTCTCATAGAGTGTTTTAATAGATGTGCTTGACATCTGCAATGTTTTATGTGATCTGGCCTCAGAAATTCCAGCTCAATTTCAAGGACAGGAAAATTAGATTCCCATAGAGTGTTTTAATAGATGTGTTTGAAATCTGCAATGTTTTATGTGATCTGACCTCAGAAGTTTCAGCTCAATTTTAAAGGCAGGAAAATCAGATTCCACCTTTCGTTGGAAAATGTGGCAAATAATTTGCAGTCACCTTTCATCTAAAGCTGAACAACTCTTTTTGGCAATCCGGAAAAAAATTAATTGATGTAGTCTAGGTTTGCTTTTAGAATATCTGGGAGGAAAGTTGAAGAATTTCTACGGATTATTGACTCTATAATGTAGGACTGTGAGACAACATTCCTGAGGGGTTTTGGAGATGGTATAGGTTACTAAGCATGCTGGTGCCTATCTACAAATACAGTGACTTTGGAGGTTAAGGCTTCAACGCAGGAATTTGGGGGACACAATTCACTTCATAATAGAAAGAAAGAAGAATGAAAGGAAGGAAATAAGAAGTAAGATTGTAGATATAATACAGCATATATGCATTGCCAATTTCACTTTCCAAGAAGAGGAGATGTATATCTTTACAAAGACAAAAATAGGGTAAATACACCATTGATATTTCTTATATTAAGCTAAGTGGTGGCAATATGGGTGATTACCATACAAAAAGTATATAGATAATTACATGATATACTATGAAATTAAAGGACTCTTAAAGTGCCTTTCATTTCATGTTTAGTTTTCTCCTGCCTTGTATATGCAATCATGCATGGATTAAGAATCGAGATACTTATATTCGGACAAATGGATCCTTAGGCAATTACATCTTTGTGTGAACATCAGAGTATACTTATACAAACCTAGATGTTATAGCCCACCTAGGCTATATAGTACACAGCCTATTGCTCCTAGACTATAAACTTGTACAGCGTGTTACTGGATACTGAAGGCAATTATAACACAATATTAAGTGCTTGTGTATCTAAACATAGAAAAGGTATAGTAAAAACATGGCAGAAAGGATTAAAAGGATTAAAAAATGGTGCGTCTGTAAGGACACCTACGATGAACAGAGTTTGCAGGACTGAAAGTTGCTCTGTGTGAGTTGATTGGTGAGTGGTGAGTAAACGTGAAGGCCTGGGAGCACAGTAGGTTTGTTTATACCAGCACCACCACAAACAGGTGAGTAATACGTTGTGCTGTGACACTAGGGTGGTGATGATGGCACTCGGTGATAGGAAATTTTTAGCTCCACTGTAATCTTATTGGACCACTGTTATATAGGCAGTCCACTGTTGACCAAAACATCATTACCTGGTGCATGACTAGAATGAGTTTTACTTTCCCTTTGAAATATCAATTTCTTTTCTAGTGATTTATATTTTATTCCTAAATTCAAATTCAGTTTGCATATATTAAACCACTACTATTTAAAATATTGGCTATATTATCCACCATTAAGCAGATTTATGGCTGTTTTACTTTTTCAAAGTAAGTCTGTTCTCATTTTTCCTACCACGACCAGCAATCATTTTAAATTTTTTATTATTCAGTCTCAGAAAGTATAATTACCATATATTTATGTTATGATATACATAATAGCAATACATCACTCAAATGGTTCATAATTTTAACATTCATTTTATAATGGTTGGACTAGTTTATACAAATTTAACTCTTTGAAGTTAGAAGCCAACACAATCATTGATGATGTTTAAAGAAAAGCCGTGAAAACAATGTTCTTGTAATAAAACAAGCAATGCTAAACAATGCAATAAAGAGCAAAAAGCAACTCAGTAAACTTAAACAAACTCAACATGCACAATAGTAAAAAAATATTTTCATGACTGTAAGAACTCTGATCTGTATATTAATATTTTTCAACAGAATTATTACACATCATTCTGCTAATAGATATCTAGCATAAATGAGGCACTAAGAATACAAAAACAAAGAGAAAATTAGTACTGTTCTCAAGGAGCTTAATCTAACAAGAGAAACAACAGAATCCATTGTGCTATTCCAAAGCGCGGACATCTTTTAAAAGAACCAAGAAGAGCTCAAAAAGAAGGAGCAATTAATTTTATTACAGGGATTGGGAAGAGACCTTGACAGGGTCTGTGGTCACATGGCTCCGTGTTAGGAGACATGGTTTTTCAGGTAATATAAAGAACAGTGTAAAGAACTTAAATATATGAAAGTTTATGGCTTTATACTGCAATTAATTTTTCATTATTTAAAGAAACCTGTAGTGTATTCTAATGGTGTTTGGTGCTCTGTCTAGTTAATACATTATGCATATGTATATTCTGATATGAGTTTTACACTATTTAAAAATCACTTATGAATTTTTCTAACATGCCACAGAGCAAATAGCCATAATTTGATAATTTCTACTTACACACAGTATGTACTATTTAAATTATTTTATGACAATAAAGTCAGGCATTGAGAGAGTTCTAATTTCATAAATTAATAAAACCATTAGGTGAAACTAGCATTACATATTGATTAGGTCACAAAACGACTTTGTTTTCTCCATGCTGCTTTAAAGTGTACTCAGTAGAAATTTTCTTTACTGCCCTGAATGAAAACTCAGGTGGTGTCAGGATTTTTCCAATACTATGCCACGTTTTCACAGGATATATTAAAACTTCATCTCATTTCAAAAGTTGAGTTTGTCCTCATTACAATAATGAAAGCTTTGAAAATGGTTTTAAATACATCTACTGTCCTCAGCTTACACTACTGCAGAAAGAGATTATTTGATGAGAGAAGGCCTTCCCTTTGGCTTTTGGCATCTTCTTTCCTTACTTGTTTTGTTTTGTTTTTTTTCTCTATTGTTGCTTAACTACAGGTTCTGAGAAATAAGAGTGAAGGGAGAAATAAAAAAGGGAACAGAAGAGTTCTTATTTGTATCTCTAATGTTTAATTGGTATTGCGAGCTTTGTTTTAATTTACTTGCTTTGTAAGGCCATCTGAACCATTGATTTCATATATTTATTTTATAGCAGACCACCTTACTGAATGTTCTTACAAATCTACCAAAATAACAGATCAATCTCTTGATTCATTCAAACATGAAGTAATTCATTAGCATGAAGATAATTATTCAATTAAGATGTTTATGTCCGTTCCCTTCTTTTTTGTGTAAATTTAAAGTATACACATGAAGTACTGATATTCATATCTATAGTGAAATTATTAGTACAGGTCAACAATTTAGCATATCCATTATCTTCCATTGTTAGCACTTCTTATGTGTGGTAACAGCACTTAAAATCTTCTCTCTTAGCAAATTTTGAATATACAATACAATATTATTAACTACAGTCTTACTGTTTATATTAGCTCATTCTCATATTGCAATAAAGAACTACCTGAGAACTGGTAAATTTATGAAAAAAAGGGGTTTAATTTACTCTTAGTTCCACAAAGCTGGGACGTCTCAGGAAACTTAGAATCATGGCGGAAAGTGAAAGGTAAGCAGACACAGTCTTCACATGGGCAGAGGAGGAAGAGAGAGAGAGGAAGAGAGAGAGGGAGAGGGAGAGAGCACAAATAGGGAAATGCTACAAACTTTTAAACAACCAGATCTCATGAGAAGTCACTACCATGAGAATAGCAAGAGGAAAATCCACCCTCAGGATCCAATCATCCCCTACCAGGTTCCTCACTCAACACTGGGAATTACAATTAGACATGAGATTTGAGTGGGGACACAGAACCAAACCATATAATTCCACCCCCAGCCCCTCCCAAATTTCATGTCCTTTTCACATTTTGAAACACAATCATGCCTTCCCAATGATTCCCCAAACTCTTAATTCATTCCAACTTTAACTCAAAAGTCCAAGTCCAAAGTTTCATCTGAGATAAGACAAGTCCTTTCTGCCTATGAGCCTATAAAATAAAAAATCAGTTACATCCAAGATACAATGGGGGTACTGGCATTGAGGTCATTCTACCATTCCAAAAGGGAGAAATTGGCCAAAACAAAGAGGCTTACAGGCCACATGCAAGTCAGAAACCCAGCAGGGCAGTAATTAAATCTTAAAACTCCAAAGTAATCTCCTTTGATTCCATGTCTCACATCCAAGCCCACCTGATGCAAGAGATGGACTCCCAGGTCCTCGGAAACAGCTCTGTCCCTGTGGCCCTTCAGGGTAAAGCCCCAGCACCACGGTTGCCTTCATGGGCTGGCATTGAGTGCCTGCAGTTTTCCAGGCACACAATGCAAGCTGTTGGTGGATCGACCCTCCTGGGATCTGCAGGATGGTGGTTCTCTTCTCACAGTTCCACTAGGCAGTAATCCAGTGGGAACTCTGTGTGGGGGCTCCAGCCCCACATTTCCCCTTCACACTGCCCTAGTAGAAGTTCTTCATAAGGGCTCTACATCCTCTGAAATTGAGGCAGAGGTTTTCAAACCTCAACTCTTGCCTTCTGTGCACCCACAGGTCCAATAACATGTGGAAGCTGCTCAGGCTTGGGGCTTGCACCCTCTGATGCAATAGCCAGCACTGTACCTTGGTCCCTTTTAGCCATGGCTGAAGCTACAGTAGCTGGGATGCAGGGCACCAGTCCTGAGGCTGCACAGAAAAGCAGCCCTGGGCCTAGCTCACAAACCCATTTTTTCCTCTTAGGCCTTTGGGTCAGTGATGGGAGGGGCTGCTGTGAAGGTCTCTAAAATCCCCTGGAGGCATTTTCCCCCTTGTCTTGACTATTAACATACAGCTCCTCTTTACTCACGTAAATTTCTGCAGCCTTGAATTCCTCCTCAGAAAATGGATTTTTCTTTTCTACCACAAGATTGGGCTGCAAATTTTTCAAACTTTAATGCTCTGCTTCCCTTTTAAATATAAGTTCGTGTTTCAGATCATCTCTTTGTTTATGCAAATAAATATGGGCTCTTAAAAGCAGCCAGACTACACTTTCAATGCTTTGCTGCTTAGCAATTTCTTACACCAAATACCCTAAATCAATTCTCAATAAGAAAATTCCACAGATCTTCAGAGCAGGGGCAAAATGCCCCAGTCTCTACTATGGCATAACAAGAGTGACATTTATTCAAGTTCCCAATAAGTTCTTCATCTCCAAGATTTAATTGACTCACCATTCCATAAGGCTGGGAGACCTCAGGAAACTTACAGTCATGGTGGAAGGTGGAGGGGAAGTAGTAGTGGACTTCAAATAGCCAGAGCAAGTGAGAGACAGAGCAAAGGAAAAAGTACTACACACTTTTACACAAGCAGATGTGATGAGAACGCACTCACTATCATGAGAACAGCAAGGGGGAAATCTGCCCTCATGATCCAGTCATCTCCCGCCAGGTCCCTCCCTCAACATTGGGAATTACAATGCAACATGAAATCCGGGAGGGGACACAAAGCCACAGTTTGAGTGGGGACACAGAGCCAAATTATAACACTGTTGTACATTAGATTGCTAGATTCCTTTATCCTATATAACTACAAGTTTATACCCTTTGACCTACTTCTCCCCATTTTCTTCCCTTTTTTGCCCCTGGTTTCCAACATTTTACTCTGTTTCTACGTGTTGACCTTTTTTTCCCCATAGATTCCACATGTAAGTGGATCACCTCACACCAATAGAATAGCTGTTATCAGAAAGTCATGATTATATTATTTATATTTACATAGCATATAAAACATATGAAAATAATATATGTATATAGAGATTGTCAAAATATCAAAAACCTATATAATGTTTTGTACATGTCCATCATCCTGAGTCTCTTGGGTGTCCATCCCATTCCCTAGCCCAAGCTCTGGTTTCTCCACTCTACTTCCCTTATTCAAACATAATGTATCATCTCAACCAAGCTTGTCCAATCCATGGTCCATGGGCCGCATGCAGCTCAAGATGGCTTTGAATGTGGCCCAACACAAATTTGTGAACTTTCTTACGTTATAGCTCATCAGCTATCCCTAGTGTTAGTGTACTTTAAGTGTGGCCGAAGATAATTATTTCTTCCAATGTGGCCCAGAGAGGCCAAAAGAGTGGACACTCATGATCTAAAGGGTACCTCTTAGCCATGGTTCTATAGGACTCCAGTCTACCTGGGCTGGTGTGCTATGAGATGCAGTTAGCTCCCTGGATATCCCACCTCTTGTGTTGTTGGGTGCTGCTTGCCAACCCTACCATACTTTGAGTTACTGTTACATTGTAGAAATTATTCAGAATATTAGATAAGCAATAAATACATATTGGGGTTGAAATTTTTCAAATGATGGGGCTGAGCATTGACTGTTTAATGCTAGCATAAACACAGGAGGAACTAAAGCCATGAGTTTTCATTTTCAAATATGCATATAAAGTAGTTCTGTTTTTCCAAGACCGTGGGCCTTTTCTTGTTTAAGGGCTGTGTGTTCAGCTACACTGTTTGGAAAAATATTTATGGAATTAGCACTCTGTAAAGGAAATCTGGCTCCTGTGATAGGAAAAGCACAGTTTCAGATCTAAATCCTGCAGTGGACGGCTAGAGAGTTGTGATATGTTTTTATATAGCCTGAGGGATGTTTTGCTTCATATTAGCTTACATACATATGAAGTTAATGATGTATGAGAATTCCATGAAGTAAGTTTCTTTTGGGTAAAATTTGATGATTGCCTTCAGAAGAAATTAATTTAACTAAATTTTGACAACTTAAACATAACGGCTCCTTTTAATGAAGGCAGTAATTCTTCCACTGCAAGTAGCAGATATTCAGAATCTGTCAATTATAATTTAAACTATTAAATTGCTGCAATTTTCAGATTCAAAAAGCAATCCCTCACCCAACCACATGAGGATTTACTGTTTCTCAATATTGTCAGTTAATTTCTTAAAAGTCAAGGCGTCAAAAAATTATTAGCATAGACTACGTTTAAGAAATTTATGCATAGCATTTACCTCAACCAGAAAGAAGCCACAGAACTGGAAGGAACTTAAAATGGTTTTAAAGTAGAAAATTACACTTTTTGTATCATTGAGTCCTTTAGGAAACTGATGAAGTCATTAATTGCTCTCTCCAGAAAAGAAAAGAAGAGCAAATCCATGAAATGCCACTGAGTTCATGGGATCTATCTATAAACTTTAAAAGCTTTCATGAATCTCAGACGGCTTAAGAAACTTTACAAATGAAAACACATAAATTTTAATGAAATGGAAATTACCAGCTGTACCAATTTTGATAAATGTCTTAGTCTTTTACATTTAATGATTGCTATTTATTGGTGTAGTCAAGGGTGAAAATTCTAAAAATTATTATTCCATATGACATTCATGCACGCTATTCTTGAACTAAAATTCTGACAGATTCACAGGGGTGCTTTTTGACTTGTCTTCTCGATGCCAGGACTCAGAAAAAAGTCAATTTTTTGAAAAACATATTAGTCAAATGATGTCATATCAACTAGAAAAATTTTTTTGAGTGAAGGAATGTATCATATGTCATCAGATGAGCCATTCCTATAGTACTGATAAAGTTGTAGGTGATCTCCTAGAGCAGCTGCCCAAAAGAAATACAATGCTAGCCACATATGTACTTGTAAACATTCTAATAAGTATGTTAAAAATAAAATAAAATATCAATTTTAATAATATAATTTTACTGGACACAGTATATCCAAAATATCATTTCAACATGTGATAAGTGAAAAATAAATATCCATTTGACATTTTTTGGTACTAAGTGTTTGTAATTCAGTGATTATTTTATTCTTAGCATGTATCTCAGTTTGGACTAGACACATTTCCAATGTTTAATAGCCACACGTGGCTAGGGGTTACTGTACTGGACAATGCTACTCTAGAGACTGACTAAAAGCAATCACCATGTTAGTCTATCTTTTGAAGAATTACAGGCTGTTCTTTTTACTGAATTGTAATGCATTTTATTAAGCTCAAATAAATAATGTCAAGATACTTTATTTGTGATTATCTGCAACTGTGCAGTTTTATTGAAATTTTTTTAATTTGCAATTTGATAAAGATACTGTAGTTTATAGATCTCAGTTCACTGCAATCTCTGTCTCTAGGTTCAAGAGATTGTCCTCCCGAGTAGCTAAGATTACAAGCATATGCCACCATGCCTGGCTAATTTTTGTATTTTTAGTAAAGATGGGGTTTCACCATATTGGCCAGGATGCTCTGAGACTCCTGACCTCCAGTGAGCCTCCTGCCTTGGCCTCCCAAAATGCTGGGATTATAGATATGAGCCACCACATCCAGCCAGTTTATAGATATTTTGAATGTGTAATTTAGCTTGCAACTCTAGTAGCAAACCAAAAAGAAGTTCTTTTATATGAGACTGAGGATTGAGATTAATGTATGCTAATGGTCTGAAGAGTTGCTTATTAAAAATCAAGACATGTTATATGATTATTAAAATAATAAGTATATATTTTCAATTTTTCAAGGATTTGTTTTTGTGTTGATTGTAATTTGATAAAAAACTAGTGTGTAAAATTAAGTGATATGTAATGTGATTTTAAACACATCTATAAAACATAGGAAACATGTCTTGACTAGGATAGACAAAAATTTTCACTCACCTTCATTGTTATAATTTCTATGTAGTATATGAAGCTTTGAATTTATTTCTTAAATTAACTAATAGGTAATTAACATTTCTGGAGTCTGTGTTTTTAAATAATTAATAGAAGGCAGATCTAGAAGGCTGAACACATAAAATATATTCAATAGAGCTGAATGATTTTGGCCTTGATCATTAACATGTGATACGAACCAGAAATGCATTTGCAGGGATATTCAAATTATGTGAATAACATGAAGTAAGCTGAGCTACTGTAGCAGTTTTTTATTAAGTAGGAGAATGAGGTGAAGGGAGAAGAGGGGTAAGAAAAGATGTTGGTTGAATAATAATGTGAATAAAATAACAATACGAATAATAACTCAAAAAAAAAACCATGAATGAGAACTCTTCATGAAGAGTGATGCAATCTTGTTTAAAACATAAATACTTAGGTTTGAAACAATGTATTGAAATAGTTCTTCAAAATAAAACAATACTGAACATTATTTAGTTTTGTGTTTGTTGCTTTTGCATACATTATTTTACTTTTTATTTAGATCTCATGAAAAAATTAAATTCATTCAATTTCTATAGAGGAAATTGAAACTCCATTTTAAAAAAGTAATTCCTAACCACTTATTAGGTTGCTCCTTAAATAAGATCAAAGATAGATAACATACAAATTATATCCCTAAGAATTTCTAACATGTAATATGATCAGTCAGAGGGATATTATTTTTTTCATAAAATTTCAACATAACACCTCAAAATTATGTGCAGTCCAAACTATAACATAGGCTAGCATTATGTTAACTACACTACCTATAATTCCATGAGAAATTAAATATAGAGTTAAAATTTGGCAAGTTTCATCTTTACATACTCTTCTTCAAGAAGAGAAAATTTCAGATCACTGATTGTGTTATGGAAACACCAAGGGTTTGATATTAGTCCCATTGCTCACCACACTAAAAATCAATCACTGGGACAAGGAGTATTTCTAGGAAAGAAGGCTTTTTATTTGGGTGATGTCAAATGGAGAGACATAAAATCAGTTTCAAATCCATCTCTTTCAACCAAATGAAATATATAAATTGAAGGTTTATATAGAGGGGAAGAAATGTAGCTACTTGTGGTGAAAACCAGAATTAGGGAGGAGTAAGGAAGCAATTATGAGGGATGTGGTGTCTGGCTTCTTACTATGTGGATGCAATGATCTGCTGAGTTTCAGTTCCTTGTCTGAGGGGGATTTCCTGAGGAAGGAACTCAGATAAGACAAATGTAAATTTCAAGTTTTAAAACCTAGGAGGGTCAATTTCTATGTTTATTTAAAAGATTGTAATATAATTTCTATGGGACAACTGGGCTGGTTTTAATTGCTCTTATGATATCTTTGGAAACACTTTTGGCCTAAGAAGTCTTAAGAAGGGACGGTAGGCAATATGGAGGCAGAAAAAATAACTCAGGGTGTTGAAAAGACATGGAGTGCATGGGTCACACCCTCTTTTTCTTGCTACAAATCTCAGAAGCCATATGTATTGGCTCTGGGTGTAACCCATTTTCTCTCTTTATTTTTAAATAGACTTTACTTTTAAGGCACAGCCAAAGTGAGGAGAAAGTACAAAGAGTTCCCATGTGTTCCCTGCCTGCAAACATGTACAGCTTACCCAACTACCAACATCCCCCACTAGAGTGATCCATTTGTTACAATCCATAAACCTACATTGACAAATCATTATCACTAAAAGACATAATCACTTAATGGTTTACATTAAGGCTTGCTCTTGGGATTGTGCATTCTACAGCTTTAGACAAATGTATAATGGCATGCATGTACCATTATAGTACCACAGAAAATAGTTTCACTGTTTTAAAAATCTGTATTCCTTCTGTTCATTCTTTCCCTTTCCCCAGCCCTTGAAGACCATTGATCCTTTTACTGTCTCTATAGTTTTGCCTTTCCCAGAATGTAATAATGTTGGAAACACAGTGCATGGTCTTCTCAGAGTAGCTTCTTTCACTTAGTAATATGCATTTATGTTTCTTCCATGTATTTTCATGGCTTGATAGCTCATTTCCTTTTAGTGCTGAACAACATTCCATAGCTGGAAGCATCAGTTTATTTATTCATTCATCTACTGAGGGTCATCTTGGTGGTAATTATGAATAAAACTGCTATAAAAATTTCTGTGCTGATTTTTGTATGAATATGCTTCTGAGTCTTTTGGACTGCTGAATCTTACAGTAAGAGTATGCTTAGTTTTGCAAGAAACAACCAAGCTGTCTCATTTTGCATTTCCACCAGAAAAGAATGAGAGTTCCTGATGCTCCACATCCTCATCAGCATTTAGTGCTGTCAGTGTTTTGGATTTTTGCCATTCTAATAGGTGTATAGTTGTATCTCATTGTTTTTTAAATATACAGCTCTTTAATGACAATATTGAGGATCTTTTCATATGCCTATTTATCATCTGGATATCTTTGACAAGGTGTCTGTTCCGATCTTTTGCTCCCTCCTTCATTGTTTTCTTCATTTGTTTTCTTACTGAACATTTTTAAAAATGTGTATTTTAAATAATAGTCCTTTATTTGAAATGTGTTTTAAATATTTTCTCCCGGTCTGTGGCTTGCCTTCTCATTCTCTTGGCAGTGTCTTTCTTAAAGAAGAAATTTTTTATTATAATGAAGTCTTCCAGTTTAGCAATTATTTCACAGATTATGCTTTTGGTGTTATATCTCAGATCTATACCTAAGATCTTCTAGATTTCCTTCTACATATTTTTAAGAGTTTTATGGTTTTGCATTTTACATTTGGGTCTATGATCCATTTTTGCATCAATTTTTGTGATAGTTAATGTCTACATTATTTTTTCCTATAGATAGACATCCAGCTGTCCTGAAATGATTTCTTGAAAAAGCCTATATTTTCTCCATTGTATTGCCTTTGCTCCTTTGTCAAAGATCGGTTGCAATATTTATGTGGATCTATTTCTGGGATGCCATTGCATATCAGCTGATCTATCTGCCATTTTTTTTTCACCACTGCCATACTGTCTTAATTACTGTAGCTATATAGTAAGTCTTAAAGTCAGGAATGTTATTCCTCCAACTTTGTTTTTCTCCTTCATGTAGTATTGCTATTCTAAGACTTTTGCTGAATTTTTATATTATATGAATTCTATATTTAAAGTTTTGTGTTTGTTTTGGAAACAATGTAGTGTTGAGTCTGTTTTTCATCTACTCTTAAGATTTCTTTCTTTTATTTGGTATATTTTGATCACTCAAAATAGTGATGATTTCTAAAGTGGAATTAATCTTTACTGCATTTGGTACTGTTTTCTATCTATTACTCTTGTTTTTTTCTCTTTTTCCTTCCACATTTTCTTTCTGTCATCTCATATTTTAATTGGGCATTTTCTGCAATAGTATTTATCTCTACTCTTAATATATCAGTTATAATTTTTGAATAAAATTAGTGTTTCATATGTGTGTGTTTCTGTGTATGTATATATGTATATGTATACATATATATAGACAAACCTATATGTCCATATATGTGTGTGTATATATATAGTCTAAGTCCACTTTCAAATTAAAACTTATAATTTACAGCTGGTGTCTTATGTCAATGTATTTTGAATACCTTACTCCGTTCCTTATAACATTGATGTCATTCATTTTATGCCATGTGTTATAATCAATAGTGCATTGTTACTATTACCACATTTTTTTTTTGAGATGGAGTCTTGCTCTGTAACCAGGCTGGAATGTAGTGGTGCAATCTCGGCTCACTGCAACCTCCACCTCCTCCAGTTCAAGCAATGTCCCTGCCTCAGCCTCCCAAGTAGCTGGGACTACAGGCACACATCACTACTCCCAGCTAATTTTTTATATTTGAGTAAAGACGAGATTTCACTATGTTGGCCAGGATGGTCTCGATCTCCAGACCTCATGATCCACCTGCCTCAGCCTCCCAAAATGCTGGGATTACAGGCTTGAGCCACCGTGCCTGGCCCTATTATTACTTTAAGTAAACAGTTATCTCTTAGATTAAGGATAAATGAACGATTGATTTGACTTCGATTTACTCTTTCTAAGATGCTCTTATTTCTTCATGTGGATTGAGGTTTCTTATCTATATCATTTTCTTTTTCTCTGAAGAACATTTAACATCTCTTGAAGGGTGGTGCTCTCAGTTTTGTCTCTGAGTTTATTTACGTATGCTACATTATGAGGATAATGTCAGTGGATATAGAACTGTGGGTTGGTAACTTTTTATGTCAACCAATATGTCACTCTACTGTCTTCTGTTTGCCTGGTTTCTGACAAGAAGTTCACTGTCACTTTTGTTCTTGTTACACTGTAGGTAATACAATTTCCCTCCTGTCTTTTTTCAATGTTTTGCTTATGTCTTTGATTTTCTGTATTTTGAACATGGTATGGCTAGACATAGCATTCTTTGTATTTATCCTGCTTTGTATTCCCTGAGCTTTCTGTATATATATCATTTGATGTATGCCATTCATCTTGAAATATTCTTGGTTACAATTATTTCAATATTTTTAAGGCTCCATTCTCTTTTTCTTCTCCTACTGGTATTCCAATATATGTGTTACACTTTTTGAAATTATCCCAATGTTTTTAGGTGCTTTGCTCTGTATTTTGTTCTCATGTATTTTTCTCTTTTAATTTCAGTTTTAAGAAGTTTCTATTTACATATCTTCAAGCTAGATCATTCTTTCATTGGCCTTATTGTATACATTGGTGTGTCACTAGAAGGTATTCTTTATTTATATAGCCATGTCTTTAATTTATTGAGTTTCTATGTGATTTGTTTTCTTAGACTCTGTATCTTTCATCTTATATTCTCCATCTAATTTACAAGTTCTCATTTTTTTCTATTTGAACACTTCACATATTAATCATAGTTAATTTAAATTCTTTTCTGGTAATTTTAAAGCCTATGTCATACCTGAGTCTAATTCTGATACTTGCTTTGTTTATTCAGACTATGATTATTCCTGCCTTAACAGGCTTTATAATTTGTTGAAAGCCCAATACAATGCACTGATAAATATAAAATAAGATAAATATGTCTTTATGTGAAATTTGGTGTTAATTTGGCTAGGTATTATGATGTGTTTAATATTTGCTTTAGTTGTAGGTCCCAGAGGTTTAAAATTCCTTTAGTGCTCTTGTTTTTACTCCCCTATTTCTTTGAACTTCCCTAAGAACTCCTCCTTAAATGGAGCTTTGGTCTTGCAGTTCTTTTAGCTTTAACTCACATTTATTACCCTGAAACTTTGTTGGTGTGGTGATTAGATGTGTGAGAGAGGAAGCATTCCTTAATCTTATGATTAAATCTGAGCATTTAATGGGCTTGTGTGGACTATGATCTTCACAATTGTTTCTTATCTTACTCTTAGTCTCCTAGTATTAGATAAGACAACCAAAGGAAATTTTCTGAAAAGTGAACATTTGTTCTAAGGGATGCAATTATACTTTAAATGGTTAATTTTCTCCATCCCCATCAGAATCTTGAGATGATCTTTCCAGGATCATCATTGTGGATCCTGGCAGGTTCCTTGATGTAAAACCCACAAAATTGTGGGAAATGCCTAATACTGTGTCCCTCCAGGGATTTTTCTCTAGTGCCGTTCCCACTCAGCGTTCAGCAGTCTTCAAAATTACCATTTAAATATTCCTATCTGATTATTGCTTCAGTGACTTCTGTTCTAGATAATCAGGTCACAGCTGTTACTCTCTGGATTCACTTATCTCTCTGTGGTGTCAGGTTTCCTTGCATCCTCAATTACCTAAATATCCAAAAATATTCACTGATTTTAAAATTATTATTATAAGGATGGAGTGATGAAATTGCAACCAGCAGAAACTGTGACTCTCCCCACTGCCCCAATATCTTGTTATGGTAAATTAGACAGGCTTTCTCTGACTTCCTTACATTACTCCTTACATTGCTCTCTCCCATGTACAAGCATGCAGGTAATTACACACACATGTACATTTCTCAGGATGTCATTGCATTACTTTATGTACTTCAAAGGTGTAATGAGAATACCTTTATGGGTGTGGGGGGCATATAAATGTGTAAGGGGTTGATAGTAGTACACAGAGTGACTTTCTAAGGACTTAGGGCTTTTAACGTTACTCCAATAGATGCGAACTGCTCTCTTAACAAGCACAGTAAATCAAGCATGATGTGTGGTAAATACTATTTTTAAATTTTACACTGAGATACTTTCTGTGTTAGACTGAAACAGGCAATAGATTCAGTTTTGGAAACAGACAATAGATTCAGTTTTGGTAATAGTATGTTTGGCCTTCTGAAACAATAGCACAAATTCTTATTATTTCTATTTTTCATTTTTATACATATGACCTTATCTAAGAATGGGTTAATGTTTACAATTCTGAACATTAATATGAATACTTACCAGTTATAGGAAGAGCTATAAATTTCTGTGCCTCAAACAAAATCAATAGTAGTAGATTATCCCCTAATCCCCAAAACTTATTGGAAAAATAGAGAATAACTACTCCTTTGGCTATAGATATTTGTAATAGAGGTAAAAAATAAAAACAGACAGAATTTAAAATAAAAATTATTTCTATTTATGTGGTTAGCTCTAAAGGTTACCAATGACATAAAACGTACATTCTGTGTTTTGGGGAGCACATCCCACATCAGTAATTTGGGAATTTGATCTTGGAAAGAAACTGAAGCTCCCATGCATCTCAGGAATTTCAATTCGATCCTAGTAACCATTATGTTGCTAAGAGTAACCACATTATGAGAATATGGTCTCACTGTTGATGAGATAAAATGTCATAAGTAGACCAAGTTAAAATAAATTCAAATGCATATTTTCAATTATTTCTACAAAAATCATCTTATGAAAAATCATATTCCTAGAAATTTTCTAAAAGTTTGAGGATTTCAGCTGCTTCCTAAGAACTACATCATGGTCAGCTTTACTGAGCATTCATGTTTATGTTTGACTAAAATTCTGCTGAGATTATTTATTAAACCTGTTTTTAAAAAGAAATATTTATAATAATAGAGGTATTGGGTACACTAACCAGGACTTTCTTCTTGTTTTTAGCATTGAGTATTTAATTACAGACAGACATTGAATTAAAAATATTTAATTTTAAATAGATAGACTATTCAATTTGAGAAAATGTTAGTAGTCTGGCATGACTGATGCAATGATCAACAATATTTAATTAAATAATTCTTTTTTTCCCTCTTCTTAGGAAAACAATTATAATTTGATATACAGGGCACTAGGAGATTATGAAGAAATGAACTAACTTTCATCTCTCTGTGTGTGCTTACATGTATATGCGTGTGTGTGTCTACCATATGATATAAGGAAATAGATTTTTACCGATGGCTCTCAAAATTGCAACTTAATGACAAGAACTAAGAGAAATTCAGATTGTTTTCTTGGAGGGATACATTTTCATAACCAAACACACTTTTTAGTTAAGCGGTATATGACAATATAGTTCATCTTCTGAATATAAGAAAAAGAGCTACATGTTTCAGAAATTTCTCTTCAGAACATTTCAAAATTCATGCCATTTTCCCTTATCTTCTTCTCATTATAGACACAGCATTTTTAAATTGAAAAGAACTCTATCTTCAGATTAGCTCAATATTTGAAATACAGGAAAAGTTTGGAATTCTGAACAATTCTGGCAAAAGAAAACAACCTAATATGCAAATATATGTTAGTTTATGTTAATTATTTTAAAATTTCTGAGGAAGGCTATCTAAATTGTATAAAAAGTATTTTAAAAGTCTGTAAATAAATGTATAAGGTGACAATAGTTATACCAAAAAAAGTCTACTTTCATATTTCTGTGAATCAAAACATTTTTTTCACACATCACTACCATAGTAAATACCTTGCAATCAGAAAAACATATTTTATTACTCATTGTGAAATTAGAGGTATTTATGCTCTCCTTACATACTTTGGACTGATTATGACATAGTGCATGGGCTTCAAAGGACGTCAACAACTATGACACCTCTACTTTTGACACATTGCCAATCAAAATGATTTGATGTTACAGTATACATTTTGCAGTAATTACATAAAGACCATTTTGTACAATGTCATATATTATGAAATATGCTTTAAATGTGATGACTTTTATAATAACTATAATTCAAAAACCTTTTTTCAATGTCTATGAAACATAAGTTTGATAGGTTCTAACGGGCTACCAATATGGAATAAAAAACAAAACCACAAACTGACATTCTGGACTTTCACTTCTGCCCCTATGCAATAACTTGTACCAATCATTTTGTGTTGTTGTTTGTTTGTTTGTTTGTTTTTGTTTTGGACAATAGGCAGCTCAAGACCGTGATTCTGAGAGACAGAAAGAAACAAGTAGAGCCTCAGGATGGCCCAGGCTTTGTGCTATGTAATTTGTTAAAATTCTTCACAAGGTGAAAATATCAGGAGAGCATGGCTATGTAATTTAGCTAAAGAGACTAGAACCGACACTTGGGGACTTGGAGCTGTGGGCAGAGTATCAGAGAGGAGGAAGTTATACGGGGAAGAGCTCCAAATATTTCTGAAGTCTTTTCCTGAATATTCATGTGCACATACAAAAAGTGAAGCTTAGGCATGAAGTTGGGCAAGTAGGTACCAGGTTGTTGTACGTAAAAAACGAGGGACGCATGCAGAGTATGAACCCCAACCAGTCAGAGTGGAGACACCCTGATGGATAGCTGGGGGAAGCAGAAGAGGATCAAGAAAGCTGATGCCTAGGCTAGGCACAGTGACTCATGCCTGTAATCCCTGCACTTTGGGAGGCTAAGTCAGGAGGATCACTGAGGTCAGGAGTTCAAGACCTCCTGGCCAACATGGTGAAATCCCATCTCATCTAAAAATACAAAAATTAGCCAGGCATGGTGGCACATGCCTGTAATCCCAGCTACTTGGGAGGCTGAGACAGGAGAATCACTTGAACCTGGGAGGCGGAGGTTACAGTGAGCCAAGATTGCGCCACTGCACTCCAACCTGGGCAACAGCAGAGTGAGACTCCGTCTAACATAAAAAAATTCTTAGGAGAGGGTAAATCAAGGCTTAAGGTAAGGCTTAAAAGCAAGCCTTAAAGTGATCAAGCTAATCTAAAAATCTGAAATAGATCGACTTCCTAAGAGCACTGATTCCTTGAATAAACTCTAAGCCCTCTAGCCCTTTGACTTTCTGTCTGTCCTTGGGCCTGCACTGCCCAGTTGTAGCAAGAATCTTGCAAAGTCACTTTAATGAGATTCCCCCACATTCAATATCTAATCATATTCCTCATCCCTCACCCCTCCCAGCGATGTCTGATCACCCAGGTCTGCCTTCTGAAAGAATTTTCTCAAGCCAGTTTAGCCAGAATGTCCCAATACCTAATATTTCCTCAGTAATTTTCCATCCACTAACTGCCTTCCCTCCCAGTCTCTGCTCCTTGGCTGCAAATCACCATTTACCTATGCTGTCTTTAGAATTGAGGACAGTTCTTTGTTGAAGTCCCTTTTCCTCTATTACAATAATTCTTGGGTAAAATCTGTTTTATTGCTTTAACTACTGTCTGCTTCTGGTTTTCTCTGACGGCACATAACTCAGTATTCCTTAAAGAAAGGCAATACAATTCAGATATTTAATAATCTATGATTCAAAATGTCCATCAAGAATCAAAAATTATTAGAGAAGAAAGGGTGTACTGTATTCAAAAAAATTACTCATTAGAAACAGGTCTGGGGAAGAAAAGTTTGAAAAATGTTTGAAAATTTTTAATATTTAATAAAAATCTGTAAGCCTACACCTCCTCAAAGCTCAGCAAACTCAAAGCAAGATAAACAAAGAAAATTATATGAAAGCAAACCATAGTCTAATTGGAAAAAAAACAGTGATAAAGAAGAAATACTAAAAGCAGCCAGAGAAGAACAGGGGAAACATGTATAACAGTAAATAAATAATGACTAAGCCCCTGAAGAAAAAAAATGCAAACCACAGGAAAATTGAACATCATATTTAACGTGCTTAAAGGATGTAGTTTAAGATGTGGTAAAGACTATTTGCAGGCTAACTAAAAATGATCCAAGATATAAACTTGGATCTACAGAAAGGAACAAGAACAAAAGAAAAATTTAATATTGCAGTAAGTATAAAACACTTATAATATTTTCTCACTTAAAATTTTTAAATACTACAATGTGAAAAATATATTGTTTAAAAAATAACCACAAGAATCAGTTATTATATTAGTGTCATGTGGGGATTCATATACTGTTTAAAAAATAACCACAAGAATTAAAGTTATTATATTAATGTCATGTGGTGGCAAAAATATTAAGGGAAAAATACTACAGGAAGTTATAATATATAGTCTCAAACTCTTTTGGAAGGCCTAAGAGTTTTTTCTATAGTTCTTGGCTGAAGGCAGCCTTGTTCCCTTAGTTAAATAAATTAGAGTAGAAACAAAGGAATGTGGGGAGTTTATCTAACTGTTTACTCATGTAATTCTAAAATTAACCTTTGATCATTCCAGATGGCTCTCTCAGGGGGAGGTCGACCAGGGATATTACCCACTAATAGTGTTTGCTTTGGGCATCAGAACCTGGCCTTTAATTTTTAACCTCTAGTGGTGTTGACTCAAGCCTTTATCAATTAAACTTTACTGAATAAATGTGAGTCTCACTGGCTAGTGAGGGCTTGTGGCTGTTATCTCTTTACAGACTCTCCAGGGAACCTGTAAGTGACCACAGACACCCAGCCCACTCATTTACTATATCCCGTGTGTGAGTGAACTTACTCATCTGTCACTGAGTCAGGGTCTGCAGGACAGACCCCCAACAGGTGGTAACCTCAACAGTGTCGGAAGAACTAGACTTCAGAAAAAGTAATGTTACCACTGGCAAAGAAACTGAAAAACATTTTTATAATAAAAGACTATTAATTCCTCAAGGATTTAATAAGTCTAAATATGTATGTATGTATCTACATACAGAGCTTCAAAATACATGAAGCAAAAATTGATAGAATTAAGAAAAGAAACAGAAAACTCCATGAATGGAGTTGAAATTGGAACTTGTTTTCAGTAATTGATAGAACAATTACACAGAAAATTGAGAGGTATATAGATCTGAACAGCCATCACTCATCTTGCCTCAATTGACACTGCAGAGCATTATGCCTGAAACTGTCAGAATATACATTCTTTTCAAGTAACATGGAATATACACCAGAAGCATCTTAAGTTAAGCCATAATAAAAAAGCCACAATACATTTAATGATTTGAAATGATACATAGTTAATTTTCTGACCACAGCTGAATTAAACTAAAATCCAATAATAATGAGATATCTAGGAACATTTTTAAACATTGTAAATTAAATCATACACTTCTCCATAATCTATAGCTATAAAGGGGAAATTACAAGAAATTAGAAAGTATTTCAAAATGCATGATATTGTTAATATAGTCTGATAAAATTTTTAGAAAGCCACTAAGACAGTTAATTGAGGAAAATTCATAATTTTAAGTACATAAAGTAGAAGTGAATGATGGGCTAAAGTTAACTACATAGAAGTTAGACATAGAAGGACAAAATAAATCCAAAATAAGTAGAAAAAAAGGAACAATAAACATGAGAACAGAAATGAACAAGATAGAAAATTTGCAAATAATAGAGAAAATTAAACTAGCAAAAATATGGTTCTTGAAAAGATAAAGTAAATTGTTAGCTCCTTAACCAGGCTGATCAAGGAAAAGGAAGAGAATGTTTGTCATCAATATCAGGAATAAAAGGGGTGCTTACATAGGTCCTAAAATCATCAAAAGGATAATAAAGACTTATAATAAACAAGTTTATGGCCACACATTTGACAACTTATATGAAAACATTTATTGAAAACTATAACTTAACAAAATTGGAATATAAAATTTGAATAATCCTATGTCCTATGATGAATTGAATTTATCTCTAAAATACCTTCCACAATGGTGTCTTTAATCCCACATGTTTTACTGGTGTATTCTACAAAATATTTTTAAACAATTTAACACCAATCATTATCTTTCACAAAATACAGGAAATGGAAAAACATTACGATTAGTTTTATAAAGGCAGCATAATCTTTCTAATAAAACCAACAATAACAACATTAATAATAAAGAAAAATATATTTCTCATGAGTATTGCCTAAATTGTGATACAATTTCAGCATCTCCAATCTAATAATACATAAACACAGTCATACACCATGACCATATGGAATTTAATCTAGCAAAGTAGTGTTGGTTTAACAATCACTTATCATTTAACGTAATTAACCACATTATAAAATAAAATAGAAAAAAGAAACTTATGATCTTCCAACAGGGGATTTTAAAAGGTTTTACAACAGTAAACTTTCCCCTATGATACAAATTCTCAAAAAATTAGAAATGAAAGTTAACTTTCTCTTCCTCATAAAGGACATCTACAAAAAAACCCATGCATACTGTGAAATTTTTAGCACTTTCCCAATGCAAAGATACCCATTCTCACACTTCTATTCTACATTGTGCTGATTGTCCTAGTTACTGCAAGAAAAGGTAGATGACATAGTTATTTAGGTAGAAAATCCTAAGAAATCTACCAAACAAACACTAGAGCTACTAAGTGAATCGATAAGCTTATAGGACACAAATTTAAGATATAACAATCAATTATAAATTATGTGTTTGATAAATAATATCCTCAATGCTTATCATACTTTGCTGAAACAAAGAAATGATGTGATAAAAATGAAATGCCTTTTAATATTATAAAGAGCTAGTTTACAGTATTGTCAATGAGTTTCAAATAGCATTCAGTTCCTAATAGCAATATTTGAAGGCACTCAAAAAATTATAAAATTTATTTAGTAATCCTAAAAATCCAAATATAGTTGTGTATACAGGCAAGAAAAAAGTTATCATATAAAATTAAAACAAATATTTTATAATAATTCCCAAAACATGGAATACTAAGGGAGAAAGAATGCTTAAGACTTTTCACCAAAACTGCTAAAAATTGCTGAGAGCTCGTAAAGGAAACCTAAATAAATGACGATATTTTGTTTGTGAATTGGAAGACTCAATGTTTTCAATATGTCATTTAATTACAAATTAATCTATAAATTCCAAAAAAGTATAAGTATAATTTTATCAGGAACCTGTTAGACATTTTTGAATTTATTATAAACTTTACATACAAATCTTAATGGCACAGAAGAGCCAAACAATTTTTATTATTTTATTTTATTTCTGAGACAGATGCCCAGGCTGGAGTGCAGTGGTGTGATCTTGGCTCACTGCAGCCTCTGCCTCCCCAGCTCAAGTGTTTCTCCTGCCTCAACCTCCGAGTAGCTGGGACTGCAGTCACTCACCACCACACAGGACTAAGTTTTTATTTTTTAAATTTATTTATTTTAGACAGAGTCTTGCTTTATTGCCAGGTGCCAGGCTGGAGTGCAGTGGCGTGATCTTGGCTCACTGCAACCTCCACCTCCCAGGTTCAAGCAATTCTCCTGCCTCAGCCTCCTGAGTAGCTGGGACTACAGGTGCATGCCTCCATGCCCAGCTAATTTTTATATTTTGGTAGAGATGGGGTTTAACAATGCTGACCAGGCTGGTCTCGAACTCCTAACCTCAAGTGATCCCAGCCTCAACCTCCCAAAGTGCTGGGATTACAGGCGTGAGTCACCCTGTGCCCATCTCCAAATAATTTTTAAATGGATGAACAAAGTTGGGGAAAATGTAACACTTGATTTCAACACTTAATTACAGTAAACTCCATTGCTAAACAGAAGTAACAGGATGACATTTACCCTCCGGCCTTAACAACTGAAAACAAAAGAAGAAAACATGAGTCTTCAATTTTTTATATATATTTTATTTAGTTATATATTTAAACTTGTTCATATGCTTCCCTTCCACCTATGCTGTAAACACCTTTTAGCACAGAGCCATGTCTATACTCTCCTTATATATACTCTGAAATTCATGGAACACATTCACCACCAAGTTGAAAGACAACTTGGACCAAGTTGAAAGTGTAGTAAACTAAAATGCTGTTAAATATTCATGGGAGGTAAAGAACCTTCTATGAAAATATGAGTCTTGGAGCTATTCAGACATTGATTTGAGTTCATCTCTGTCATTAGCTAACTAGGGCTCCTTGGACAAGCCTTAATTATTTTTTATATTAAAATAGCTAAAATAATGTCTACCTCATTGATTTGTTGTGAGGATTTGATAGATGATACAAGTAAATTACTTTATAAAGTATTAGGCACACATAATCTGCTCATTATAGGTAAGTTTTTAGATCTCTTCCTATTAGCAATGCCATATTTTAGCTCGAGAAAACCGTGTTACAGTAAGTGTTCTGACTTCTCTGTATGCCATTGCTTCTGAATGAGAATTTAATGGGCTGAAAGCAGATGGAAAGGCCCAAGGGGCCCCTGAACACCCATATTCATTTCCTCTCATATGCAGTCACTGGTCGTTCTTACACTCAAACTTCCTAATTGCTGCCTTTGAACTCCCCAAGGACAGGGTTGATTTAGGACAAAACCCAGGAGAGAATAAAAAAGAAATAGGCAATCAAGACAAAGTAATTTTCCTCAAGGGAAAAGAAAGAGGGCACCCTAGGAATCTGTAGATATTATTCCAAATCCTGAGAGAGATAAATGACTTTTAGGGAACAGATGGTTGCAATCAAATAAATGATCACAAGTCTTTACACTGAGTCAGATGCCACATCATTGGAGATAAGATAAAATACAAGCTTTAGTGAGCTGAGAATCAACCAAGACTCATATAGAATATTTTAACAAACTTTTTCAATGAAGAGTCACATTGCACTTGCTGCTGCCTTTAAATTTTTACTACAAATAAAATTGCCAAAGTTTTCCACAAAATGAAAATATGTGATTTTAAATATGATAGAAAACATAAAGTAAATATATGGGATTTTTCGATAGTTACTCATTTTAAGAATTTCTTCTTGTTTTTCTCTTTTCTTTCATATATACTTGTTTAATATATTTTATACTTGTAGTCATTGACATTTTTTTTCTAGAAACAGGTTTCCAGAAAATTTAATGATTCAAAAAAAATTAAGCACATATATATTTTAGCAACTTGAATCTATGCATCTCTTAATGATGAGAATATGTTCTTAGAGATGCATCCTTAGGAGATTTCATCATTGTGCTAACATCATAGATTGTACTTACACAAAAGTAGATGGTATAACTTATTGCTCCTAGACTACAAAACTGTTCAACATGCTTTTATGCTGCATACTAGGAGGAAATAGTAACATAATGGTAAGTGTTTGTGCAATAGGAATTTTTCAGTTTCTTTAAAATCTTATGGCACCACCATCATGTATGTGGATTTTCATTGACCAAAATGTTATGCGATTCATGAATACATTTCAAATATAATGAACACTTTATATTTACATGACAAATTTGTATTAATATGTCATATAGTCATTAAAAATATTTATTCGATGCTTATTATTAAGAGATCACTAGGCCAGGCTCTCAGACTAGAACAGTGATTAAGGTCGAATCTCTATCTCCGTATCTGTCACTATATAAATATTTAAGATACTACCAGTCTAATGAGGGAATCATTGACATAATCATTGCTCTGGTAAGATAAACATGTATCAAAGCAGGGAAAAGAGATTCCTAAACTGGTAGTAGCAAGGTCAGTTTAAGAGATCGGTCATTGATATGAATGAAGTCTACATTGAATTGTGAAAAATAAATTAGAGCCAGGTTTGGCAGAGAGAGCAGGCTGGATGAGGATATTCAAAACTGAAATAACAAAGAATAAAATATGCAGTAATGGAATAAAACTTGGTGCTATGTTGCAGATTCATGTTCATCCAGTGAAGCACTCATACTGGACTGGCATCCACAAATAATTACCAAGTCATTTAAAATATTTTCCATAGTGAGAGAGGAGGAAGGAGGAAACTGGTCACGAAGGCAGGGTGGGTATTTGGTAAAACCCCTTCCAACCAAGAACAGCCTGAAAATCAAACTGCAGTCCCCAGATAACAAAGAGCCCGTGTCCTTGAAAGGAAATGCCTACTCTGTGAAACCAGATGAACAAATTCCATTCCTTTTGTGGACATATTTCTCTCTTCCTAGCAGCACCTTAGTCTTACTTTTCACCTATTTTACATATGTTTACCTTTGTGTGATTGGCCACTGGGGAGTCTTCATTTACATAAGGGTGAATCATCACTTCAGCCCTTGATTGGTCCTGGGCCAAGTTCCCAGGCCAAGCCTTCGCCTCTGCCTCCAAGTGACTCTTTGCAGTATCATACTGCTTTCTGAGCGGTGCTTTCTCCAAGACAGCCTGCAGACCAGTCCTCCTCCTTCCCAGTCTGTAAAGTCCCAGGACTCAACCTCATAGCTGGCAGCCCTCTTTAGGGTCCCCTTTCTTTGCTGAGAGCTTTTCTGTCACTTAAGAAATCTGATTCTGCCTTACTCACTTTTCAGTGTCCGTACACCTTATTCTTCTTGTTTGTGGGATAGGAACCAGGAGCTCGCTGGCAGTGGCAGTAAAGAGCTGTAACACAGCATCCCACTCACAGAACAGGAGTGAAAAAGCTGCAACAATGGTTTCTAAGGATGTACCAACAGGTGTATGGTGGGATTGAATGTGTAATTTACAAAACTGTTCAAATCGTTTCCATTTCTCTTAATATCTAGCATGTTTTTTTGTTTACCCAATGCCTTTTTTCAACTATAGACTTCATGAGAGTATGCAGATTGAGAAGAAAAATAAGACAATTAAACCTAAGTCACTTATAGATGTCAAGAATAGGAAGTAATTAAGGTGAGAAAATAATTAAGATGTCGTCACTTACAGACGTCAAGAATAGAAAGTAATTAGGTAAGGAAGGAATAGAAAGTAATTAAGGTGAGGAAGCGATTCTCTGTGGAGTTGAAAAACAAAATAACATTCAAATTCACATTTTAGATTTACCAGAGAAGTGGATCACTTTGACAAGAATCATTTGCAGTTGAATGATAGCACTCAATTTTCAGAACACCGATAACTGCTAGGAAATATCGTTGTGAAAGTGAAAAGAAGAGAATACAACAGGCAATGTGCTTCTTTTCATTTCTTTCATGATACAGAAATTTCTTTGGTCATTATGCAATGCTGTAGCCTTTTCTGTAAATATGAAACTCTGTGTACCTGTATAAATCCAATTTCTTAATTATTGGGAGTTCATATTGTATTCACTATTGTTAACATTCTGATAGTTGGTGAGGATCCTTGAGACTTTGAACATACGGAAGATGTTGGTGTTTAGTGAAGTACAGTCCTTGTCAAAGGCTATGACCAAATGAAATGCTCTATGGAGATCTTCATTCAGTGAGGCTGTGCTTTCATCTTGATCTCCTCTTTCCTAAATTATCTAATAATGGGTGCCTCTACCTTTGTGTCAGTATTGATTTCTTCTTTCTTTCATATCATTGATTCAATCAATCAGGAAATCCTTCAACAGAAACCCAGCGTTCAACATAAACCCAGCAATTGACAAATTCTCTCTCATCATCCCCTCTCATTTGGATTATAGGAATAGGTTCCAGGTTTATACATGTAATTATGCTCTTGATTTCATTTGGTCTATTCTCTACTTAGTAGCCAGAGTTTTTGTTTTTGTTTTTAATTAAGACAAACCAAAGACAACTGCAACGAAGCACATGCATATCAGTCCTGCCAGAGCAATTTTTACTGGGAACAACTCACTGAGGCAGGACAATAACAAAACCGTAGTCCCCTGCTACCCATTGAATTATAGGAAAGTGCATAGCCATCTAATATAAACGGCCATAAGTCTTAGGGAGAGATGCTGATCTGAGCCTTTTAAGAGCATAGTTATGGAAGTGCTCCCACGTTGCCTGATCAGAGACTGAGATCCAATAACAAGATGGCAGCCCTATTCTTCCAGCTCACAGTTACAGGAGCGCAACTCCCTATGGAGTCGTAGGAAGTGATACAGCCCTATAGTTGCAGCTATATGAGGAGATGAGCCAGTAGCATGATTTGCCACCTCAGCACAGACAGTTGGAGAGCAAGGAGGCCTCCTTTTCACATAAGTGTTTTAACTGACTGGGACTAATTTCTTAATCACTGGGCTATAGCTGGTCTGCACAGTGCTCTCTCGGAGGCCAGCTTCTTTTCTGGGAGGAAAGCCTGCAGGAAGTCATCTTTGAATCAATTGACCTTTTCCTTTCAGCCAGATAATGTCCCTCTTCTACTCAGCAGTAACTTCCAGTGGCTTCTCATCACATCTGGAATAAAATTCAAAACCCTTACCATGACTATTAAGCCCCTGCAGGATTCAACCCTTATATTGCTCTCCCGGTTCTGTTTCTTACCGTTATCATTTTTGTCACTGCACTCCAGCCACCCTGGGCTTCCTTTCTTTCTTTAAACGTGGCTTTCCATGGACATTGTGAATGCCATTGCAATTCTCTTGTCATTACACATCTGAAAATGGGTGTTTTCCAAAATCTTGGCACATTGTCCGTCATCATCTCTTCGTTTGATCTCTGTGTGATTTTGCTTCTTTAGTTTGTTATTATAGTAGTTTGCTTTCGCTTATTTTCAAATATAGAACTAGTCTTGCATAACTGGAATAAATCCCAGTTTTCCATGTGGTATAATTCCTTTTTTTTTGTTTTTTAACAATTTTAGGTTGTGTTTGCTAATATTTTGTTGGACATTTTTGTGTCCTAATGAGGGATATTGGTCTATTTTTTTGTTTTGTTTTTGTTTTTATAATACTTTTATCTGGTTTTTGTATCAGGATAATACTTGCTGCATAAAATTAATTAGAAAGTGTTCTCTTATCTTCTATTTTCTGAAGTAAATTGTATAAAATTGGCATTAATTCTTTTTTAAATGTTTGGTGAAAGTCTCCAGTGAAACCATTTGAGCCCAATTATTTTATTTTATGAAACTTTAAATGTTAGCTCCAACTATTTCTAACAGTTACACTGCTATTCAGATCATCAGTTTTATAATGGATAAATTGTGGGAGTTTGTGGTTTTTCAGAAGTTGGTTCTTTTCTTCTAGGTTGTTATAAGCATAAATTTATTCCCAGTATTTTCTTACTAACTTTTTATAGCTGCACAATCTATAGTGATATCCCCTGCCTAATTCCAGATATTGGTTATTTGTGTCTTTTCTATTTTTATTTTCGTCAATCTCACTAGAGTTTTATCAACTTCATTGAATTTTTTGAAGTACCAGCTGTTTATTCATTTTTCTCATTTTTGATTTTATTGAGTCTCCTTTTATGTTCTTATTTTCCTCCTTTTGCTTACTTTAAATTTATTTTAATCTTCTTTTTCTAGTTTTGCTGCAGGACTAATTTATTTATTTGAGATCATTTCTTATTTTATGCTAGAAATTTTCTGCTCAGATCTGCTTTTGTTGCGTTCCACATATATTGACATGTAATATTCTCATTTTCACTCAGTTCTTTGTTATTTTAAAATTGAAATTGAGACTTTTTAAAATCATAGTTTTTTAGAAGTGTGTTGTTTTATGTTCTGTAATTGAGTCTAGTCAAATTTCATTATTGTCAGAGAACACATTCTATGTGATTTCTATTCTTTATGAAGTTTGTTTAGTTTTTTTATTAGTGAGGGTCACAGATTCAACATTGATAAATTCATGGATGTTTGCAAAACTTGTCTATTTTGCTATTGTTGACTAGAGTGTACTCTATGTGCAGATTAGATCCTGTTGGTTTATTGTGTTATTCACATCTTCCATATCTTTGGTGATTTGCTTTCTAATAATTCATTCCATTGCTGAGAAGCGTGTGTGTGCATTACATTTTAAAAATAATCTTCTGTTCCACTTCTATACCATTTTGGAGGTGCAGCTTTATTTAGGTATTACCTATGTACAATAAAATTTACCAACTTTACTTGTACAATTTGATACATTTTGATAAATGTGGATAATTGTGTAAGGACCACGAAACTCATGAAAGAAAACATTTCCATAAACTCAAAAGTTTTCTGTGACTCCTGGCCCTTGACAATCATTTATTTGCTTTCTATCAGTAAAGTTATGCCTTCCCTGGAATATCATATAAATTGGAATCCTACAGTAGGGAGTTTTGGGGTATGAATTTTTAACAGGTATCATAATGCTTTTAAAACTTAACTATGTTGTTTGAATTAGAGAATTTTTTTTTGATAGTAATATTCTATTGTATGGATAGACAAAAATTCCTTTAAACGGTTATCTATTGATGAACATCTGTATAATTTCTAATATTTGGCTATTATGAATGAAGCTTCTATGAACGTTCATGTAAAAATCCTTTTGTGGATATGTTTTTATTTTCCCACATAAATATCTAGCTGTAGAATGAATGTCTTGTATAGTATTTGTATAACTGTACTTTCTCACAATGTATTGAAGGTTTTTTTCCAAAGTGACTGTAACATTTTACATTCCCATAACAGGGCTTGAGAATTTCAGTTGGTCCACATCCTTGACAATATTTGGTATTGCTGAGTTTTTAAATGTTGTTGTTCTAGTGGGTATGCAGTGGTATCTCATTATTATTTAAATTTTAATTTCCATATAATTAATTATGTTAAGAGTATTTTTATGTACTTATTTGCCACTATATATCTTATTTTTCTGAGTATCCTTCCAATCTTTTATCAAATTTTAATATTGGTTAATCTTTCTATTCTTGAGTTATATGAGGCTCTTCATCTATTCTAGAGAAAGGCCCTTTGTCAGATTTATATTTTTACATATTTTCTCCCATTTTGTGCATTGCTTTTTCTAATTACTGTACTCTAAAGAGAGCTTTTTTATTTTGATTTTTCAATCTTTGACTTTTTACTGGTGATATTCCTTTTATAGTATGTGATGTTTGAGCCTTACTTAATAAATCTTGCCAAATTCCAAAGTCACTAGGATTTCCTTTTATGTTCTTTGAGTTTATAGTTTTATCAGGTACATGTAAGTCTAGTAATGGTAATTTTTATACATGGTTAAAGGCAGGAGCCAAAATCTTGTTATTTTTTGTGTGATATATGTATGTGGTATATGTATATCCAATAGTTACAATACAATTTCTTGAAAACATCATTTTTTCTACACTTAATTTCTTGAGACCTTTGTCAAATAGTAGGATACTTGAATAGCTCTATTTCTGAATTTTCTATTCTGTACCACTTATCTATTTATTTTTATGATTTTAATACTTACATTAAAGTTAATGTAACTTGCATTAAATACATACTTGTATGCATTTATACTTGCTTGATTACAGTTACTTTAATGTAAGTATAGAAATCAATTGGTGATGATATACTTTTTAAATTTTTTTTCTCTATTTTAGGTCTTTTGCATTTTTATATTAATTTTAAAATGAGATTGTTTATTTCTACCAAAAGCAATCTGGGAATTTGATTGTTATTGCATTGAATCAGTTCAGTTTGGGCAATAATCCACATCTTAACAACATTGACTTTCTGAATTCATGAATGAAGTACACCTCCCCACAAATAATTCTACTTTAATCTGCAATATTTTCAGTTTTTTCTGTGAATGGATCTTGCAGATACTTTGGCAAGTGTAATTATTTCATACTTCTGATGCTATGTTCTAAATTTGAATTTAAATGTTACAAGTTTTTCTAGTATATAGAAATCCAATTGAATTTTTGTGTATTGTATTTGTTAATGTCTTCAGAGAACAGAACCAACAGAACATATATTATGATGAGATTTATTATAGGAATTGGCTAACATGGTTATGAAAGTTGAAGAAGCTTCACCATCTGCCATCTGCAATCTAGATAACCAGGAAAGCTGGTGGGGGTAATTTAGGGGCTGGGAATGGAGATGCCACTAAGGCATGTTCAAAAATGAAGGTTGGATAATCCAGAGCTCTGATGTTAAAAGTCAGGAGAACTTAGATGTCACAGCTAAAGAAGAAAGAGAAAATTCACCCTTCCCCTGCCTTTTGTTCTCTTTAGGATCTCAAGGGATTGAAAGATGCCTATCGACATTGGTGAGGGGAAATTTTCTTTACCCAGTCTACTAATTCAAATGATAACCTCTCCCCAAAACACCCTCACAGACACGCTTAGACATAATGCTTCCCCAGCTTTCTTGGCATCCCTTAACCCAGTCAAGTGGACCCTTAAAATTAACTGTCACGATACTGACTTTGCATTCTGCAAATATACAAAAGTTGTTACTTTCAGTAGCTTTTTTGTAGATTCCTTAGAATTTTCTACAGGCATGATTATATTTTCTGCGGAAAAAAAAATTTTAATTTTTCTTTCTAATATCTATAGGCCCATGACTATTGTTAGTAGCACATTAGTAGCCGTCTGGCTGAAATTACTGGTATAAGAATGGATGTGTATCTTTATCTTAGCCATTCTGTATTATCTTATAATATGTTGCTATTAGAAACAGAATCAGAAAAGTTTCTCTCAGTTCTGGAGGCTTGTAAGGACCTAAATCCCCAGTTTTTTGGTCATAAGTCCAGCCACATGGAAAAATTTAGGGAATAGAGATGAAAATTGTAGAGAGAAAATTTTGACGGTATTTGAGTTTCTGCTTCCAGCTCACGATAACCCAAGGCCAGGCTATTATGTCACTACAGGGTTTATATATTGCTTCTTCTTTTAGATTATTCTCAACTAAGTTTGAATTGGGCTTATCATATTTGCAAGTGAAATGATCTTGAGTAATAAAATTTCAATGACTTGTGGGGTTTGTAACATATTTAAAAGTAATGTGAATGCCAAAATAGCATGAAAGATGGAAGAGAGGAAATGGAAGTATACTGACTGACAGACTCAAAGGTAACTGCAGTTTGAAAGTAGGTAATTATCACCATTATAAGGAGGCTTTGTCCCAGATGTGTCTGTGTATAACCACAAGTCTGTTCCATAGAAGTCTAATTATGAAATAATTAGAAAATAAACAAAAAGTGCAGAGATCAAAACTACACCATTTATAAAAAGACCAATGTAACAAAAACTCTGTCAAGTTATATTAAAAATGGAAAGAAACATGCATGCACATATGAACAGGATTAAGAATCATAAGTGGAGATAATCTGTTCTGTGTGACAATCTGTGACAAAACATTTTTCTTAGTCCTGATGAAATAATAACATTTTTTTTTCCAGGCAAAGGCAATTTACTAAAAGTAAACCAATTAAAAGTAGAGTATGTAGATAGTCTAATAAATATATCTCAACAGCTGTTAATGAATTCCAGCAAAAATTACCAGGTGTGACTAATTTTAAAAAGTCATTCTTGTTAACTTTCAAATAATGTACAAAGTAAATAGCATAAAATTTTTCTAGGCAAAATAATAATATACATATTAGTTTTACTTAATATAATAATTAATTGTTATATATATTTTATTATATTTTTACTGTTCCATGTCTTAGTTTTCAAGTATTTATGCTTGTTTTATCCTTTGTCTTTTTTTTTTTAGACACAGTCTCACTGTCACCCAGGCTGGAGTACAGTGGCATGATCTCAGCTCACTGCAACCTTCGCCCCCAGGTTAAAGTGATCCACCTGCCTCACCCTGCTGGAGTAGCTGGGAGTACAGGCACATGCCACTGCCCAGGGCTAATTTTTGTATTTGTTGGTAGAGATGGGGTTTCACCATGTTGGCCAGGCTGGTCTCGAACTCTGGACCTCAAGTGATCTGCCTGCCTTGGCCTCCCAAAGTGCTGGGATTACAGGAACTATTTTTTCTCTGATTATTATAATGCATGTCATCTCTGGTTTGCACCTAATGATAATTTTTTCTCTTGATCATACACCACATGGTTCTGCTTATTTTCATGCCTATGCTATTTTTTAAAAATTTCCTACTGGCCATTTTGTATACTACTTTGTAAAGATTCTGGATTGCATTTTCTTCCTTTTAAAACTGTTAAATTTTCTTCTATCAGGTACAATCGCCTTGACTCTGGGAGCCTTGTTTTAGGTTTTGTCAAAACACATTTATGTATGTTTTTCTGTTAATTGTAGAGCCTGATTGTTACCCTTGAATTTGGTCCTAACTCCTTAAAAAATGATCATTCTGGAGTCTTATTATAAATCCCTATTTAAATCTCCTCTCAATGGATATGATTAAAAAATTTAAACATTTTTTCCTCCAGTACTGGGAATTTATTAAAATGTTCCAACTTTCCATATGTTGCTTTCTGCTGTGCCTCTTTTCATCTCATCTCATGCATGCAGAGATGAAACGGAAACCAAAGCAGTCTCTATCTGGGTGCAGAATTGAGCCTTCCTCTCTCATTACTTTGTTCACCCCATTTATTCCTTCTAGCAGTTCTAAATTTGGACCATAATTCTATATTTCAATTCTTGTTGCCATTTCTCATGTGCCGCACAGACTATGGAGTGCTCTTAGATGCGAGAATGTCTACACGTGGATCTCACACAGTGCACATCCCTGCTCTCAGGGTCCTATCAAGACCCCTCATGTATTTTCTACTCCTTTTAAAAGTATGCTATTTTAAAATTATTTTAAAGTTGCAGGGTTTGCAATGTGCACTATTCTCTTTAATATCCTCAGTGCCTAATATAGAGCTTGGCTAGAGAAAGCAATTAATGAATGAAGTAATGAAACATCTATATCATATAAAAATAATAACAAAAAAACTGTGTTACTGTGGGATAGCCTTTGTACGTCTTGGCTTATATAGTTTGTTTCAGTTACTAATCGCTTGTAGTGAATATTTATAATTTCATATTGCATCAGCATCCTTTTTGAATATAGGTTTGCCTTCTTCATGCAAGAAGGGCTTAGTCATCCTTGACACAGTTTCAAATCCTCCATCCCCTCCTAGTTTCTCAAAGTGGTTGATCCAGATATCTGCCATATACAATCACCTCCTGGTGATTGCATCCCTATCGGACAGCTAGACAAAGGCTCTTTGACTGACCCTCACACCCTGCATGGACTGCGTAGATATGCTCCTGAGACCACCACTCAGTCATGCTGTAAGTCCACAGGACTCATCCCTATTCGCCATAGACTCACCAATTAGAAATCCCCATGGGAAATCTGCTAGGGTGATGCCCTGAAGTCAGTAAAGTCTTCAGCCTTCACAGCACTTGCTGTCTGCTCTCTCTTGCCCCGCCACTTGCTAGTTGACCAAGCATGTCCCTGCCATCTCCCATTTCCCGTTAGTCCATCCAAGGTGTTGTGCCCTCTGCTGTCTGGACCTGTAAGTAATATACTGCTTCTGTTTTTTCACACGCTTTGTTGAGTTGCTTCCTCTGTGTCCAACCTCACTGACACACCTGAACTTAACTCTCCTCCTGGTCAGGGCTCCTCTCCTAGAGAACGACTAGGACAAGAGCCACAAAGGCTTCTGTCAGTATAAATAAGTTTCCTGTGAGAGGAACACCTAGTCACAGGTCAGACACTTAGGCATGAGGCCTTCCGTCAGGATGAAGAAACATCCTGTGAAAGCTAGACTGTAGCATTCACTGGGCCTGGAGCCCTGTCAGAACAGAGCTGAAGTTTGTAGCCACACTCCTGAGTGAGACCTCAAGATCAGATTAGAAAGAAATACAACAGAGTTGAAAAACAAGAGTTGCTTTTCTTGATTAGCTGAATGGGGCTTCATAGGTAACTTTGTCTTAGTAAGATCACCATGGACTAAAGTCTGATGCTTGACTTTATAGTGACTGAAACTCAATTTTATCCTAGTACATTAAGAGCATGGCATTTGAGGAACAGTTTGCCATAACCAAAAATAAAAGGGGCTAATGCCTAAGCCAGAGAGACAATTTAATAGTTTTTAAAGGATCCCATCTTTTATGAAGACCACAATATTCATAATCACAATGCAGGGGACACTTACCAGTTTTAGAGTGTTTGGGAGACTAAGCAGTGATAAGATGCTTACTTAAAAACTGAATTTGAGTAAAGATATATAGAATACAATATTCTTAACAAAAATTCCATCTTGATAATTCATGCATCAACTATGTGCTAAGGTCTTACTATGTACCTGTTATTATTATAATTGCTGGTCATAGTGAAATTGTAGTCAAATGTAACTGTCCGGTCCATTTCCTTACAGTGGAATCCTGTATGGAAAATGAGAGTTTGTTTACTTACTTACCACTTTGTAGGGATACACAGGCATGTGTCCCTACAAACTGTAAGTAAGTAAACAAACTCTCATTGAGTTTCCATTTTTACATTTTAAGAAGCTCAGCCTAACTCTACTAGCATGATTTTCCTAAGGACAAAGCATTACATAGTTGATCAGACTCAGATATATTACTGCAGTTACATTGCAGTCTTACTGCCCTTAGATTTTACTGATATCACCTCGATTAAAGTTTAGTTGTTTAATAGTAATTTACAGGATATCCCATTTTGTGATGTCATGCATACATATAATTAGAAATGTTTTATGTATGTATTTGTCATATACATGTAACAAATTTTTGAATACATATTATGAAAAAATGTATATTGCTAATTGTAGATATATACTATGTGTAAGTCTACAAACATATATGTGTGCATATACAAACAGCCTCAGAAGGTCATTTTGGTTTTCTTACTTTCATTTTCTTTTTTTTTGTGGTATCAGAGTGAACAAGTAACACGGTTATATTTTCTTTAAGAAGATATTCTACTAATAAAATAATCAAGTGAATAAAAAAGAAATGAAAGATAATTAAAGAGATAAGCACCAAGAATATACCCAGAATATTATGATGATGGTCACTTGTTTACTTTCACATATATTTTTGGTAATTGGATATTAGATGTCAGGCACTGTGTCACCTGACAAATTCTCATGGCATTTTTAAGAACACCACGTTACTTGATTTAGAATGAAAAATTAAAAATTATTAGTCATAGCATTTTATTTTATTGATGTTGGTTTTTATATTTCAGCATTTACAGAAGGTAGAATTATTCTCCTTTGAAAATCTGAGCAATGCAGAGCACCATATCTGAACAATATGCATGAACTCTATATATAGTCAAAATTTCTGTTCATAGTTATACCTTGTGTCTAGAAAATATTTCAACTCTGCTACTACAGTGGTAGATGTCAAATGCACAGATTGTGAGCCTAGTATTCAAGAAGGAGTTTTAGCTAAAGGTACACAATTGGCAGTCCTTAGCTATTGATGATACTTAAAGTCAGAGGTCTAATAAAATGAGTGAGTTAGATGAAAGAGAAATTACAACCAATGTCTAGGGCTAGTGGCACTTCTACATTCAGTGTTTGGGGAAAAAAGGAGATAGCTCAGAAGGAACCAGTGGAACAGGAAAAAACAAACAAGAATTAAATCAAGAAAGTACATGAAAATGTGTGCCTAGATCATAACAGGAAGATCACGTATAGATCATTGCAATCTGAAACACAGATATAATTAGTGATCATAGCTGGTACGGTTTGGAAGAGTGATGAAGAGAAAGCTTGATTAAAATAGGTTTAAGGGAAATTGAGAAGCGGAAAAGCAGCCCCAGTAAATATAGAAAGCTCTTCTGGTTTTGGTGCCAAGTGAAATAAAGAGATAAGATGGTAGCTGTTAGGAAAGTGAAGTTAAACACACTCTTTTGTTTGTTTCTTTCTCTCTCTCTCCCTCTCTCTCTCTCTCTCTCTCTCTCTGTGTGTGTGTATGTGCGTTTAAAGAAAACAGAAATAATGGTAAAATGATGGGAATGATCTAGTAGTAAGATAATAAAACCCCGTCTCTACTAAAAATACAAATAATTAGCCAGGCATGGTGGCTCGTGCCTGTAATCCCAGCTACTCGAGAGCCTGAGGCAGGAGAATCACTTGAACCTGGGAGGTGGAGGTTGCGGGGAGCTGAGATCACACCATTGCACTCCACTCCAGCCTGCGCAACAGAACAAGACTCAGTCTCAAAAAAAAAAAAAAAAAAGACAAACTTTTTGTTGGTGCCAAACACATTAAGACCTTCTAACTTCTATTTCCCACCAGCTCACACATTACCTCTGCAAGCAAAAACTCAAAATAGCTAGGGATGTTCATGAAGACCCTATGGTTTCTGTTAATCTGTGTGTATTTTGCAAAGTTATGCTGTATTAAGCAAAATTATTATACTAAAGTTTTTTTAAGTCAATGTTTTAAAAATAAAACTTAGAATACTAAAGCTTATTTATACATATATTCAAATCAATTTTATACATTAACAAATTATTTGAATCTAGAAATGAACTATACATTTTGTATGTTATTTATACATATGTTCAAATCAATTGTATACTTTCACAAATTATTTGAATCTAGAAATGAACTATACATATTTGTATGCAATATACATATTGCAGATTCCTGATAAGCCCATGCCTATTTTGTAAATATGTCGGAAACTGATGGTTTTAGAAAAGAATTTTAAAATCACCCTTTTAGTACTATATGTTGCACTAATGTGATATTGACATTTTTCAGCACCATACATTTCGATTTTAATCTTATTTTGTGCCTAAGGTGAGGAGGCTTGTGGTGTCAAGCTAAATGTTGAGGGATGACAGAAAAAAAAGGAGTTAAAAAAAATACCATAGTGATTGAAAGTCTTATCTTTTCAATTTTTTTTTTCTTTTAGTTTTTGCTTTCACAACCATGGTGACAGAAAGTCAAAAAATTGATTAGATATGTGGGACAAAATTAAAAATGACTCACATAAATCCCATTTGAATAAATTAATGGAATGTTTGTATTTATATATTGGGATTAAATATTGAATTTGTAGCCAGACCCAGAGACCCATCAGCCACTATTTTTAAAAAGTTGTACTTTGCTAAATGGAACAGGCTACTTTATGGCACAATCTATTTAACTCTAATGGTTTTAGCATATTTTAAGGAAAGTTACTACATCAGATATAATCATATTTTCAAATAAAGATATGTAAAATAACTTTTATACGTCTGAAATTATTCAGTACTACATACATATTGGAGGTAATCCCATTATCCTAATTAACATCTAGTCTTAATTTTATTGGTATGTTTTCTTCTTGTTATCGTTTTGTTATTTTTTTAAAAAAAATTACTGGAAACTCACAGACTGTACTAAGAACTAATGGAAATTATAACTCAGTAAGGGAGTAAAAAATATTAAAGTAAGCAAGAATTGAATACATAATTGCCAATTGTGAATGGTACTAGAAGAGATAAGCAGATAATAGGTAAAAACAGAGAGCTTATTCTGATTACAAAATGGAAAGGGGGAAGTTTGAAAATATGATTATATTCGATGCAGTGATTTTCCTTAAAATATGCTAAAACCATTAGAATTAAACAGATTGTGCCATAAAATGTTGAGAAAGATAGAAGACAGAGAGCTGAGGCTCATAGCCTGTCATAGCGATGGTAGGTTTTTTAGTTTTATACTGGGTGGTTGGGAGTCAGAATATTTAATGTATTAAAGTCAGCATTAGAAAAAGTCATTCGAGCCATGTAATAAAAGAAAGAAGATAATAACAAAGGGAAATGATAAAAAAAAGATTTGTTATAGAGGAGATCAATTATATTAGTAATTGATCTTGTAGAGAAAATGATGCTGAATAACAGAGGAATACCTAAGGTAAAATTCAAACTTCCTATTATTAAATAAAAGTCATTCTTTATTTGTCTTTTCTTTACCTTTCTAATAGCTTTTGCTACTAATTTACTCCATTCACCATTTTTAACTCTCAAAGCAGATATATTGCCCCTTTTACTTAGTTATATACAGATGTTCCTTGATTTATGATGTGATGACCTGACAATCCTATGGTAAATTGAAAATATGGTACATCAAAAGTTCATTATTAACATGATATTTTCAATTTATGAAAATATCATAAGTCAATGAGACTTGATGTGGGTTTATCTGGATATAACCCCATATCAAGTTGAGGAGTATACTGAATCCATATTGCTTTTGCAGCATCATAAATTGAAAAATTGTAAGTTGAACCATCATTACATGAGGGACCATTCGTATTTCCAAATATGTTCTGTAGTTAAGTATGGTTCTGATTGCTAGGAATATAGCAATGCACTAAACATAAAAAAAAAACATTGACTTTACTTACCATATATTCTAGTAAGGAAGAGAAATGTAAGCAATTTGATGATGTAAGTTCAGTGCTAAGACAACTGAAAAAAGAGAATGAGGAGGTGGGGTGCAGTGGACCCTACCTGTAATCCTAGCACTTTGGGAGGCCGTGGTGGGAGGATTGCTTGAGGCCAAAAGTTGGAGATAAGCCTGGGCAACATAGCAAGATCCCATCTCTACAAAATTTTTTTCAAAGTAACCAGGCATGGTGGCATGCACCTGTAGTTCTAGCTACCTAAGAGGCTGAGGTGGGAGGTCACTGGAGCCATATAGTTCAAGACTGGAGCTGTAATTGTGTCACTGTATGCCAGCCTGGGCATCTGATTGAGACCCTGTTACCAGAAAAAGAGACAAAGAGGAAAATAATGGAAGGAGTTTCTATTACAGATAGAGAGTCAAGAAGTCCTTTCTGAAATGGGGGCTGTTGGACAAGTACAAAAATGGAAGGAATTGGGGTCATATGGATCTCAGGTGACAGCAAGATAGCCAATTCAAAAGCACTGAGACAGCAATGGTCTTGGCACATTTAGAGAACTACCCAGAAGCTAGGTGCCTTGAGCTCATGTGAGAGATAATAAATACAATTGGGAGGGTATAAGTTTGGAGAGCTTTGGGGATCTAGCCCATTAAGGATAAAAACTAAGGAATAAGAAGAAATAAGAAGAGAATGAGACAATGTGAAATAATTCACAAGTTAATGTAAACTCTTTTCAAGAAGCCAGAGAAAGTGAACTGTCCCTTATACAAACTTACTCCAATTCTCCAATCCAGTTACTTTCAACTCACACATTCAGTGAGGCCGGTGTTAATGCTTTGAAGAAATTAAATCCTTGTTCTAATAAGAAATTGTCATTTTGAAATCAGTGGTTGCACATGTACACTTTAAAAATACAGATGAATGTTTTATTAGGCTTAGACTGTTCATTAAGAAAGCTAATTACATAAGAGTAATAGCAATTTGTATAGTCATATGAAGTTCAATCAGCTGAGATATATGTAATATCAAATTATAAATTTTGCTTTGAAAAGGAAATAGCATTCTATTTTTCAAACAATTAGAAAGAAATATTATATTTGGTATGTCACATGGTAGACATTAATTGTCTTTTATGTATATGTCTATTTTACACATGTGTCTGTCTGAGTTCAGGGGAATTTCTTTCACATATCGAAAGCAAATTTTTGTGTCCATGTTACCTAGAGTATACATTTCTAACATAACTATTAGGTAATGAAATGTCATGAATTACAAGTAATTTTATAGCTATATTGTAAAAAAATGATTAAATAATTAAATGCCTAGATAAAACAATAACATCAATATTTCCAAAACCAAGCTAATTGTCATTCCTAAAAAAAGAATGACTGCTTTACTAATTATTCTATGTAACTCACATTTTGCCAGACCAAAAGTCATGAGAAGATACATTATTTTAATAGCAATAATAGAGTCAGTGTATTTTCTGATCTTGTCCAGATCTAAAAAATTTTCTAAATTATGTTCAGGTAATCTTCTAAGTTTTCTAAACATACTATCAAACATGATTTTTAAATTTTATTTTATTTTTTATCAGTGATGTTCACATGTATCTCTGTTTCTTCTGATGCAAGCTCCTCCTTCATTACCCAGTAGGTTTCAACTGTCTGCATTGGAAAATACCTCCCATTCAAACCATATGAGACTCTGTTGTAATCCACCGTCTTCTTGTGTTTGTTAGGGCTCAGACAGGATCTTAAAGACATCAGAAATAAGATTCTTTCCTTCCTGAAGCTTCTCCTGGTTTGTGGAAGCTGGACTAGTAGATTCTCCAAGTAACATGTACCGTGTTATATACAAATGCAAACCATTCCCTCTGAGTTTAAATGTGGTCATTCCACCAAACTTGTGCACATCAATTCTCTATTAGATTGAGTTTCTCCCCATGAAAATCCCTAGTCTATGATTATCTCTCTGAATGAATCAAAATGATTGAAATATAGCACTGAGTTAGTCAAAATGATTAAGTCTCAAGCATCCATATCACCCTAGCTTATGAATCTAGGAATCTAGGTTACTGAGACAAATGCAGTGATTGGTTTAGGGAGTTGGATGTGATGAAATCCAGACCAATGAGATACAACGATATGTCCAATGAGGAGTCTAGAAAAAGTGTACTTATTCTTAAAGTGATGCAATGTAACAAATGGTCCCTTTTTTCTGACTGTGTCATAGGTTAATATTCCTGGAGGTGCTACAGCCATCTTGTGATCACAAGAGGACACCCTCCTCCAACCCCCTCCCCCTGCTGATGGCTGAGGCATAAATCATGCCTATGGCAGTAATATGCAAGCTAAATATTGAATTTCAGAGAGATTACTCTTAGCTTTCCCAAAGCTATCATAAAATGGGAATATATAATTCTACAAAAATTAAGAAGAGAAGCAGATTTGTCCTCCAAAGCTATTTTCATTCATTAATATTTACTATAAAATTATAAATTGAGCATTAACCTATAATATAATAGCTAGTCTCAAAGACCCTCAGATCTGGTTGAATGTGTATCTTCAAGAAATTCAACAGCTAAGAAACAAGGATATTGATAATCAAATGAAGATTACATGTTTAAATATATTTTTCTCTAAAGATATTAAAGAGCTAATATTTACACTCAGTTTATTAATTTATTTGTCTTCCATGCTGGTTTCTGAAACTTTGCCGTCAGAATTCTGTTTTATTACTCTTTGTTCTCATAGAAACTCCCAATACCTGAAACGCAGTCAGCATCAATAAATGTATGCTGAATGAGGAGTGAATAAAATTCCTAGATATGAATTAGAAAAAAAAGCAAAATATAGCTACTACAACTTACTTCAACATTTTAATTGGAGACAAAAATGGATTATTTCTATTTATTATCAAAAGGCTATGGAAGCTGGATGAACTATAAGCTGTATTACTTTTTAATGTTTGAAAAAGCCATGTTAATTTTATCTTTTGGTTTTTGTTTGTTTGTTTGTTTTTTGCAGAAATTCACCTGAAAATGAAGTACTAGCAACAGGTTATCATACTGTATCTATTCATTGTATTGACCTGGTGTTATACTTATTTAAATCCATGTTATATTGGTAAAATTAGTCATCCTAGATTTTGATTTCCAAAAAAGACCTTAGTGTAAGTTTAAATATAGATGTGTTAATATCAACATTTTGTTTTTGCAAATATATATAGTGAAGTTGTGGTTTTTAAAAACTTTTGCAGAGGACGGTAATTTGCAAATTTCTATTAGCCAAAGCGTAATTAATAAATGCAGAACCAGAAGTCCCTGGACAGTTAAATCAGATTTCAGTGGTAATATCCTACCTGGCATTTGTGCAGAGATTCTTGGCATTGATGTAAAAATCTGCCACAGCAATCTAGACATTCTTCTTTTGTGTTCTCTGAGAATTGGCTCTGCTCTCAATTTCTGCCATCATCCCAGTGAGAAATTCAGAAAAATTGCCAGATGGCTCATCCTGTGAAGAACTCTGTGTAATCAAGAAGAATTTTGAAATAAAGCAAGCCTTGGCAGAAACCTGTTAGTAGAACTCCTCATTATTGTTGTTTGAAGATCCATTATTCTGTTCTCAAGGAGAAAATGAAATTGTTGGAAGCCAATATTTCCACAGCATGACATGCCATAAGTTCATATTATTTCATAGGAAATTTTACAAATTTTCATATATAAAACAAGGTAGACCTTACCACATACATGGCAGAAATGTCCTATTCACACTAAAAGAAGAAAAGCTTTTAAATTCTCTTTATGCTCAATACGTGATTTACTGGATTAGTGAAGAAACGTGATGATACAATAATCTGACAACTGAATATTCATTGCAATTTTGGACTTAAGATCTTTAAGATAGGAACTAAATCTTTTATAGATAATTATGTAAAATGATGTGACTAGTTAACAGTATCATTTTGTTGACAAGTATAAAAGGAAAAGCTTTCTCTAAATCATCACCCTACTCTTCAATGCTTGTAGGAAAAATTCCTAGTTTAGAATTTCTAGTCTCAACATGAAAATATTACTATTTTTTAAAATATAATACATATATGAATAATACAGGGGATAAATAAAAGAAAATGATTCAATAAATAAACACAGTTATTGAAAAGAGGGAATGGCAACTGGAGAGAATACAGTTGAGGAGAGATCATTTCGATATTTGAGTTTGTTTTTTCAACCCTTTTATAATTGTTGAGTACTGTATTGTCTCTCTCTGTGGGTAGGTAAGAGAAGAATGTGGCTGCATGGCAAAGCAAACCCATATGAGGTAGGTTTAATGCCAGAAAAAGAGAATAATGCATACAGGCTGAGAATTTGGAACCACATCTGGTAGAAACGGAGCATGAACAATTTGAAGTAAAAAAGCAAATCTGAGAGGGAATCTTAATATCCTAGAAACACCCACTGCCTTTGGTATGTGGCACTGTACACGTCTCATTCTTTCTGTATCAAATTTCACATGCTGGTCCTCCACCTAGAGTGTACTTTTATGTCAACTCAACGACTATGTTAACTTCAGGTCTTGGTTTTCATCCTACCACTTTTTCCTAGTCATTCAGTATCATTTTCTCTATCTTTTCCTTTAGTGTCCTTAAATATCGGTCTTCCTTGAGGGAGTGTCTTCAGCTTTCCTCTTTATTTTATGATAAAAACTCTTTCAGGGTGTACCCTGCTATTTTAAATTTACTTTTAATGAGAGATGAGTTGCCCAAGCTGATCTTGAACTTTTGGCCTCCAGTGATCCTCCCACCTTAGCCTCCCAAAGCACTGGGATTATAGGCATGAGACACCATGCTTGGCCTCAACCTGTAAATTATTATGGTGACAATAGAAAATTGATACTTTTTGTTATTTCATTTTGTTCTGATTCACTTTATTGTACATCACAAATATTGCATGTTTTGCAAATTGAAGGTTGAGGCAACCCCGCAGCCAGCAAACCCATCCGTGCCATTTTCCTAGTAGTGTGTGCTCACTCCATGTCTCTGTCTCACATTTTGGTAATTCCCACAATATTTCAAACTTTTTAATTATTGTTATATCTTTTATGGTGATCCACGACTTGTGATTTCTGATGTTATTCTTGTAATTGCTTTGGGGATGCCATGGACCACACTCATATAAAACAGGGAACGTAATCCGTAAATGTTGTGTGCATTCCGACTGCTCCACCAACCAACCATTATCCCGTCTCTTCCCTCTCCTCAGGATTCCCTATACCCGAAAATATAATTTTGAAATTAGGCTAACTAATAACCCTTGAATGATCTCTTACTGTGAAAGGATGTGTCACACATCTCTTACTTGAAGTCAAAAGCTACAAATTATGAAGTTCGGTGAAGAAGGCATGTTGAAAGTCAAGACAGGCCAATGGCCAGGGCTCTCTTGCCAAACAATTAGCCAGGCTGTGAATGTAAAGGAGAAGTTATTGAAAGAAATTAAAATTGCCATCACAGTTAACATATGAATGATAAGAAAGGAAAACAGAATTATTATGGATGTGGAGAAAATTGGAGTGGTCTGGATAGTAAGTCAAAGCAGCCACCTCAATCCTTTAAGCCAAAGCTTAGTTGAGAGCAAGGTTCTAACTCTTTTCAATTCTATGAAGGCTGAGAGGTAAGAAAGCTTCAGGAGAAGAGTTTGAAGCTAGCAGAGGTTGGTTCATGAGCTTTAAGGAAAAAAATCTGTCTCCCTAACATAGAAATGCAAGGTGAAGCAGCAAGCTCTGATGGAGAAGCTGCAGCAAATGATTCAGAAGATCTGGCTTAGAGAATTGATGAAAGTGGCTACACTAATTGACATATTTTCAATGTAGAAAGTCTCTATTTTCTAAATGTAGAAGATGCAGTCTAGAACTTTCACAGCTAGGTAGAAATCAAGGTCTGTCTTCAAAGCTTCGAAGGACAGCCTGACTCTACTGGTAGAGGTGATGCAGCTGGTGACTTTAAGTTAAAGCCGATGCTCACTACCTATTTTGAAAAGCCTAAGGCCCTTCATAGCTATGCTAAATCCACTCGGTCTGTGTTCTGTAAGTGGAACAATAAAGCCTGGATGACAGCATGTCTGTTTACAGCATGGCTTACTGAATATTTTAAGCCCACTGCTGAGATCTACTGCTCAGAAAAAAAGATTCCTTTCAAAATATTACAGCTCATTTATTCTGCACTTGGTCACCCAAGAGCTCTGATGGAGATGTATAAGAAGATGAACACTGTTTTCATGCCTGATAACATAACATCCATTATGTAGCCCATGTACCAAAGAGTCATTTTAATTTTCAAGTATTATTATTAATGAAATACATTGTTTTCAGGCTATAGCTGCCATAAATTGTGATTCCTCTAATGGGTCTGTGCAAAGTAAATTGCAAACCTTCTGGAAAAGAGTTAACATTCTAGATGCCACTTAGAGCATTTATGATTCATGAGAGGAGGTCAAAATATGAACATTAGGAGAAGTTTAGAAGTGTATGCCAACCCTCATGGATGACTTTGAGGGCAAAAGTGACTTTAGTGGAAGAAATAACGGCAGATGGGGGGAAACTAGCAAGAGAGCTAGAGTTAGAAGCAGAGCCTAAAATGTGACTGAATTTCTGCAATCTCATGATAAAATTTATTGAATGAAAGGTTTCTTCTTATAGAAGAAACAAAGCAAGTGGTTTCTTGAGACAGAAACTAGTCTTGGTGAAAATGCCATGAACACGGTTAAAATGACAGTAAAAAGTTTCTAATATTACAGAAACTTAGTTGATAAGGCCAAGATGGACTCCAATTTTGAAAGAAGATCTACTTTGGATAAAATGCTATCAAACACAATTGCACATTACAGAGAAACCTCTCATTAAAAGCAGAGTGAATGCTGTAAATTTCATTGTTGTCTTATTTTAGGAAATTGTCACAGTCACCCAGCTTTAAGCAACTGATTAATTGTTAGCCGTTAACGTAGAGCCAGACTCTCCACTAGCCAAAAAAGTAGAAGTCACTGAAGGCTCATATTACTGTTATCATTTTTCAGCAATAAAGTATTTTTTAATTTAAGTATATACATTTTTTTAGACATAATGCTATTGCACACTTAATAGACTGACTACCAGGTAGTGTAAATATAACTTTTATATCCACTGAGAAACCAAAAAAAATTCATAGGACTCACTTTATTGTGATTCTTACTTTATTGGGGTGGTCTGGAACAGAACCCACAATATCTCTGATACGGTTTGGCTGTGTCCCCACACAAATCTCATCTTGAATTGTAGCTCCCATAATTCCCACATGTTGTGGGAGGGATCCAGTGAGAGATAATTGAATCATGGCAGCAGTTTCCCCCATACTGTTCTCATGGTAGTGAATAAGTCTCACGAGATCTGATGGTTTTATAAGGGGCTTCCCTTTTTGCTTGACTCATTTTCTCTCTTGTCTGTTGCCATGTTAAAGGTGCCTTCTGCCTTCCACCATAATTGTGAGGCCTCCCCAGCCAGGTGGAATCGTGAGTCCATGACACCTCTTTTTCTTTATAAATCACACAGTCTCTGGCATGTCTTTATCAGCAGCGTGAAAACGGACTAATACAATCTCCAAGGTGTGTGCTTGCAGATATTTTCCTATGAAGAATCCGACAAGCACAGTATGTAGTTGTATAAAGATTATGAAAGATAAAGAAGTAAATTGATGATGACAGCTGGTATACAATGCTTTTCCAAACATTTTAATGGGACAGGAAAAAGATGAATTAAAATTGGAAAGGGGCATATACTTTATCTCTGGATGTATCAAATTTGAATAAATGAATGAATCAAGACATGTCACCAAATATCTATATATTTCTCATTTGTAGAATGATAAACGGAACTGTGAAACTTTTGTAAAATGTTTTGAATTATAATGCAATGTATTTAGTACAGAAAGATGATACTCTATAGTCATGTATTTTATGTTTTTGGTGATTTTTAGGTTTAAAAAGCCCGAAAATACCTGAGGAAATAAGGACTGGCCCATATTTTTTAAAAATCTAACCTAAATGTAAATAAGGCAGTTAAAATGACAACAAAGGATTTATGAACTACCAGTTCTGATGCAATCATATTTTTGTGTGTATGTGGACAAGAGAAAGAAACAACATTCACATTATATTCATATTACTTTGGTGTCATCAGACCTTTCAGCTTTGCTTGAACTGAGGAAGAAATTACGATTATTTGTTTAAATTTGAATTTCCTAATTGTGTGTTTGAGGACATCTTTATGTTTATTAGTGTTATTCCAGTTTTAATATGTTTTTAGTTTCTACTCTGGCCCCCTTTTTAAACACTAGGTTCTTTATCTTTTTTAAGTAATAAAAATTTTTAAAAATATTCGGAATGCTATTTCTTCCACTGACATACGTTATATACACCATATAATTACTAAGTAGTCTTTAAATTTGATTATGACTTTTTTGTAAAAAAGTTATAATTTCAAATATATCAACACACTATTTTATGATTTTTTTCTCCTAAGCCTAATAAACCTTTTCCTATTCTAAGACCAAATAATATTCTCTTTACATAATATTTTAATGATTTTTGTCTGTACTTCTTAAGATTTGGTCTTGGTCTTTCCAGAATTTTTTTTGGTCAGTTATTCACATTGGAAATCAAAATGTTTAAATAAAACTTTTACTGAGGTATTAAAGTACAGGACAGTTCTCTGGGTAGTTTTGGAAGGACTCCATTAACCCTCCTTTTTTACTTGCAGTTCTCAAGAATAGCTGTGCTGGGAATGCAGTATTCTGAAATGGGGAGAGTCTTGTCTGGAACAGCCTGGGCTCTGTCTCAACAACGCCCCCTAGAAAAGGATGTGGTTAAACAGTTTAAGCTAAGTTCATCCTGGGACCCTAGAATGTAAACCCAGTGGGGCTGTTTTCCGGAGTCCCGCGGCTGTGGTCCAGTGGGTATATGCAGCTCTCCTGAGTCTTAGGAGACCCGAACGGAATAAATCCTAGGCTTCTACTGCCTATCTGTAAGTAATAAATTGGCTTCACATAACTCGTTGAGGACAGTGAACTTGCTTCACATAAATAAACACACATATGAAATAAAACAAACTGCTTAATAACAATTTGTGGAATGTAGGCAAGAATAATGTGGGCTCAAAAACTTTAGGCATGAGTTAAATGAGACGCATGACAGGGTTGGTTTATGAGATGCATGACAGAGTTACTCAGTATCAGCCGTAAGATGTGCCTATTAGTTACATGAGAAAGGTGCAGGGTTTACCAGACACAGAGCTCAAACAGCAGTGCTGTTATGAAACCAAGAAACAGAGCATTTTGATATGCAGGATGAATTTGACCTTGATTTTGTTTTTGATCCTTGATGAATGCTAAGTGAAAGTTACTGTGTTTATTAATTCCGTTGCAGTTTGAATATGTTGCTTTTAGTTTCTTCCCTGGCCCCCTTTTTAAAAGCTAGGTTCTTTATCTTTTTAAAATAACACAAAATTTAAAAAATATTCTGGATGCTATCTCTTTCACTGACATGTGTTGTATTCACCATATAATTACTAAGTAGTCTTTAAATTTGATTGTGATTTTTTATAAAAAAGTTATAATTTCAAACATATCAACACACTATTTTATGATTTTTTTTCTCCTAAGCCTAATAAACCTTTTCCTATTCTAAGACCAAATAATATTCCCTTTACTTAATATTTTAACGATTTTGGTCTGTGCTTCTTAAGATTTGGTCTTTGTCTTCCCAGAATTTTTTGTAGAAGATGTCATTTGTAAAAAATGCATTTGAAACTCTTGAATTTTTGTATTCACATTAATAAGCGCCGAAGAGCAATAAGAGATTTCTTTATTCCTTTGTCCATCAAAAATAAGTATCACATATTCCATAATGGCTTTTAAGCATCGCCTGCACTAACGATACAATCGTTTTCTTTGTCTCTCAGTGTTGGAAATGCATCTTCTTTTGTGTGCCTGGACACATGTATGTATGTACATATGTGCCTATGTGTATATGCATGTGTGTAGACTATATTCTAGCATGTTATTTTTTAGAAGAAAGTATTTAAATGTTACAAATTTGCTGAGTCAATACCTATTCACATTTTTCCACTTTAGCAATGTGTTAACAGACTACAAGATCTTCCTTTAGAAATTAAAAAAAATAACTGTTCTTCTTTCAGCACCGATGAGAAATATGACAAAAATTTATTCTTTTTTCTTGTAAGGTAAAATTTAAAGTGCTTGGGATTTTCTTTCAACCTTGGGATTCAGAATTAATTACTCCAGGATGTAGCTAGGTATTATTATTGTTTTCTTTTTTCATTTGTTATCAGCACTTGGTAGGTCTATCATAGTCTGAAGACTCATCAAATCTGCTCTTAGAAATGCCTTATTTCTTCCTCCCCTCTAGTCCCCCTCCCCTCCCCTCCTTCCCCTCCACTCCCCTCCCTTCCCCTCCTCTCCTGTCCCCTCCCTTCCCTTTCCCTCATTTGTTAACGCCAATCTCTTCTCAAATTCTAGAATTCCTAGTAGAAGACATTTGACTCTTCAGCTCTATTTTACGTGTCTCCACTTTCAACTCCTACTTTCTCTCTCCTATTTCTTGGGCACTAATCCCTTGATTCCATCTTCCTGATCATTCATTCACATTTCATGCATATTTCTGTTACTGTTTACTGAAGTTTTATTTGTTTTGTTTTATTATAAATTGACTTTGAGCTTCCAAGATCTCAAATTGGTTCTAATTTGTTCTGTTTCATAACACAGAAGTCTTTGTTATGCAAGTTTATCATACATGACATTCCCCTCGACGTGTATGGTACTTAATTGTAAAGTTTTCTTTTGGCATTACTGTTTTCTCAGATTTTTTAATGTTTTGTACAAAGAACTTTGTATGATTATCTTTGTGCATGTAATGTCTTGTTTGATTATTACTGATGCTTTATCTAGTAGCTATATCCTGTTACCATCTTAAGATACTGTGGGAAGAGTGCCATATGTTTCCAAATATTACATATTCTGAGCACGATTTTTCTCTCTTTCTAAAGTTTACAATTGCCAGAAACTGACCCGACTCAGGTCTGAATTGTCCAAATTTGCAGTCCTTGGGGAGAGAGCATGCAGAGAGTGGCAGAGCAGCCTAGATAACCTGGAACATAATTGCTGGAGATTTTCATTGCTCACACTTCCTCTGGCCTTTAGTTGCTCTGCCTTCTCTCTCTCTACAGTCTTATCTTGTGTATGTTTGTGCCTGAGATTTGCTATATCTTTGTTTCTCTATTGGTTTTATTCCAACTCCTTTAGTACCTCCAGGAATTTCTCAAACATCAGATATGTTTATGGCTTCATTGTAAACCAATGTTGTTTTTGATGGACTTTTAAAAAATCGTAAATACATTCTAAAATTTTTCAGTAATCTGTGTTGGGATGGTAGATACATACACTAGAACCTGTTTATTTCCTCCCAACAAATAATCCTAGATTATCTAGAGCTCCATAAGAAGAGAAAAAAGAAAAAGTACCTTGACCCCTACTTCATATACAGAAAGAAATTAATTCAAGATGTTCAATAGACATAATTTTAATAGACAAAATGACAAAGCTTATATGAGACCTCATAGCAAATTTCTTTATTACTTTGGAATAGGCAAGATTTTCTGAAGTGAACACAATAAACTATTGATCATAAAACAAATTGCTTTCTATAATATTTGCATAAGATATAATTACTAGAGCATTAAAAAATACTGGCTAACTAAACACTGAAGTAAATTACTGAGTTGGACTTCCAAATCAAGTGAGTCAACCTGAAACTTTAACAAAATAATCCAAAACTTAAATGCCCAGAGTAATGGTATTGTTAACAGAAAACCAGGAAATTTACGGAAAACAAAGGGAAAGATTTATTTTCCATAAAAAACAATTGGCTCACACCTGTAATCCCAGCACTTTGGGAGGCCAAGGCAGGTGGATCAGGAGGTCAGGAGATCAAGACCATCCTGGCCAACATAGTGAAACCCCATCTCTACTAAAATTACAAAAAGTTAGCCAGGTGTGGTGGCGTGCACCTGTAGTCCAGCTACTCCGGAGGCTGAGGCAGGAGAATTGCTTGAACCAGGGGGAGGCATAGGTTGCAGTGAGCCAAGATCGCACTCCTGCACTCCAGCTTGGGTGATAGAATGAGACTTCCTCTCAAAAAACAGAAACTAAAGCAAAACAAACAAACAAACAAACAAACAAAAAACAATCTGCAGACTGGGGAAGCATAGCCTCCAGTACAAGTGAAGGTTTGCTCTCCGAAAAACAAAGATAAGGTCTGGTTAAAAAGGAAAAGTCCTCTCCCAGGTGTCAAACAGGTCTATTTATGCAAATTAAGGATTCAAACATGATTGAGCACTGATTGGGCGGTTTCCAAGCCCAAAACCCAACGTCTCTCTCATGTCTTTTCAAAGGACTGCTCAGGAAGGTGAAGATTCCTGCCACAGTTTGTCATGGTACCCACAACAAGGACTGGTTTGACCTGACCGCAGAAGGGAGACCCTATGACACTTTTCCATCTTTCTGAAAATGCAGGTGGCTACTCCTTCATCCAGTTGTGGCTGCCTGGTTCTGTTTTAACTTTGAGCCCCTCACTTAGCCGTGGGGAGTACATAGACATAATTTAGCAGTGCTTATGAGTGCAAAGATTTTAAATAGGTGAAATGTGGAAATAGATGAAATTAAGAAATGGCTAAATAAATAGTGGCCAGTAGTGTGATGGTTAATGTGCAGCCTTTGCAAATGACATTTAGGAAGAATGCAAATAACTAAAGGGGGTTTTGTAATTAATGTTTTGTTTTGTTTTCGAGACGGAGTTTGGCTCTTGTTACCCAAGCTGGAGTGCAGTGGCGAAATCTCGGCTCACTGCAACCTCCCCCTCCTGGGTTCAAGCGATTCTCCTGCCTCAGCCTCTGGAGTAGTGGGGATTACAGGTGCATGCCACCATGCACAGCTAATTTTTTGTATTTTTAGTAGAGATGGGGTTTCACCATGTTGGCCAGGTTGGTCTCAAACTCCTGACCTCAGGTGATCTGCCTGCCTCAGCTTCCCAAAGTGCTGAGATTACAGGCGTGAGCCTCCATGTCCAACCTTAATTAATGATTTTTAATGAAGAGATTCAGTGAATCATGGTCAAGTGGGTTGCTTTCAGCTTTTGAAATACCTTAAGAAGATACGGGAAAAAAAAGATATATTAAAATTACAGTTTATTGTTAGGTAAATTAGTGGTGATAATTTTCTTTTCTCAATTTTTTTCTACCTTTCTATTTAGAAACTATTATTATTATTACTATTATTATTACTATTATCATTTTGAGATGTAGTCTCACTCTGTCTCCCAGGCTTGAGTCCAATCTTGGCAACTTCCAGCTCCAGGGTTCAAGTGATTCTTCTGCTTCAGCCTCCCGAGTAGCTGGGATTACAGGCACTCACGACCACCCCCGGTTAATTCTTGTATTTTTAGTAGAGACACATTTTTGCCATGTTGGCCAGGCTGATTTCAAACTCCTGAACTCAGGTGATCCACCCGCCTCAGCCTCCCAAAGTGCTGGGATTACGAGCATGAGCCACCACGCCCAGCTGTGACTATTGTTTTAAGGTTTAATTATAATACATAGTAAAATTATGATGCACGTATATGAAATTCTAAGTATATCACTTTTTTTGTGGTCATTTCCCTAGACTTTATTTCTTATTCTTATTTCCACATCTTGGGAGGAAAAAAATGTGTATTTTGAGTGCAAATAATGTCAGATCTTTTCATTGGAAAATACTCTATTTGGAAATCATGTAAGTATCATGATTGTGCTCCATCTGTTTTCTTGTCCCTTTCATTTGCTGGAAGATGAAAAGAGAGAGGCCCAATACCATAAGGCTCTTGCAAGTCACATATGTTTTCAGTATGAAATACTATGCTCATGTAAAACTTGGTAGTTTGGGTGAACTTTTATGTTGCATATGGATAGACAAAAATAATTGCTCTATACTCTAAGTGTTTTTTAAAACATTGATTTGATAGCTGCTAGATAAATTATTTTGGAAAAATTTTCTAGGTTTTCTCATTATGATGCTGGTGAACCTTTTCTAACTAAAATTGGTTTATCAAAATTCAAATTAAAAATGCTGATAATATTTTAGCTTGGAAATGAAAGCCCTCATCATTTCCTTTTCACATAAAATGGTTTTAAGGCAGGACTATTCCTGAATTGGTTTCAACTGAAGTGTCAATATGACAGCTGTTCATTCCTAACTTGAGTGTGAGGGAGTTTGCTGTATGCAGAAATCACAAAGGAGTATTTTAAGAATTGGTTCCATGAGGCTTGGACTCCTCAGCATGATAAAGGATTTAAATTTATGGATAAGAGTGGAAAGAGAGGGAGGGCATTTGGAAGAAATTTCTTTGGAAAGTGTTTGCCAGACTAAGTCTGCCCACAAGAAAGAATGGTGAGAGTATTACCTCCTTCATTTCAGGCCAGCAAGAGCTGGGTGCCAGACCTTCAAAGGTGTGTGCTATGACAGAAACAGGAGTAGTGATAGACCCACCCTGATAAAGCTGAACTAGCCCAGGGCAGAAAGGCAGAAGTGGCTGTGTGGGGAGTCATTTCCAGACTCAATTTATTAAGGCAAGGAAATTTGCTTTTGTCGCATAATTATGGCATGTGTGAGGGAGAAAAACAGTGTGGGGTCATACTGGGCCTCGGTTTTTAAGCCTCCAAGAGAAACAGAAAGAATCTGTCAACGAAAAACCGGAGAAAAATGTGATGTTCATAGTGATTATATGAGATGTTCCATATGAACGTTCTGGGTTGAAATGTATTCAGTTGAGTCAATGCAGGAAAGAGATCTCCAGGGATAGGGTTCACCAGAGAGCTAAAAAGTGCTGCCTAAGAAAGTGGGCTCAGCTGTTTAGGAAAACACTAGTTCAGGTAAGACATGTCTTATTCTATTACAACTCTTTTTTTTTTAATTGCATTTTAGGTTTTGGGGTACATGTGAAGAACATGCAAGATTGTTGCATAGGTACACACATGGCAGTGTGATTTGCTGTCTTCCTCCCCGTTACCTATATCTGGCATTTCTCCCCATGCTGTCTCTCCCCAAATCCCCACCTACCCACTGTCCCTCCCCTCTCTTTTACCATTCTTGATTCCCCACTCCCAAGCTTCACCAGACTCAAAAAGGATCAGAAATTGTGTAGCAGGCTGGGGGTGGATTGGAGAAGTTCAAGGTGAAGAAGCAAAGTGAAGAAGCCATGAACTCTTTCTCTAAAGTCCGGCAGCCACTAACTACACCCTTAAGCATGGGGAAGAGGAGGAGAGTCTAAATTTTGTATGAAAGTAAGACTTGATTTTCATCCTGACAAAGATGCTTTTAATCCTTCAATCATCGAGACTGTATTTGAAATTTAAATTGACTACAGGACCGGCTAGCAGTTGAGGAAAGCATCCAGTTTTGGGTGTTGGATCACATCCTTGCTTCAGTGGTATGCTTGTGAGACAGAATCAAGAGTTATTTTTATGCCAGGACACTTGCATAAGGTATTAATTAAGAAAAGTGTACATACTCAGACTTGGTATTTGATAGAACCAGCAAAGTTTCTTCAACTTTAAGAAGGAACTCAGGCTTGGTATTACCATGGCAGCAGATGCTGACTGCATATTTGTTCTTTACCTGGCCTAACCCAGCCACCCCAGGGATTCACCTGAGATTCTGTCACTAGTCTCTTAGCCCTATCAGGCAATATCTTACTTATTTTCTTTGAGACTAGGCTTAAATGTAGAGTTAGCATCTTTGGTGGAAAGAACTTATGGAAAATGTTATTTTAGAGAAAAATAAGACTTTCTTTGCCTCAACTTGTATTTACAAGTCATTAAACCATAAAATGCCCTGTTAACATGTTCGGCATGCTCATTGCCTTCTGACACAATTAAAAGTAACATATAATTGAGCAACACAGAAGTAAAAACCAAATATGAATACTTTCGGTGCCGTTTATTGACTATGGGGTATGTTTCTTTCCACAATGCATTCATATATGTAAGCTTTCAGAATTTAATAATTGCAATTAAAATGTCAGAATTCCTACATTATCCTTTTTCCTTTGGTAAATATTTTGAGAGTGTTCAGGCATCTTTTTATTTGAAATCTAAGCTTTTTAAAAAAAAATTCTGAACATCTTGCCTTGTCACAGAAGATGAGATTTACAATAAGGCTTTGCAAAAGGATAAAATTATAAAGCAGTCACTGAGGGAAAAAAGATACAACTGTGAAAAAGCGGTATGGCAAATTTCATCGGCTATGCCACATGCTTTCTACATTAGAAATAAATGCTTTCAGGGAAGAATAATTAAGAGAAATAACATTATTTAAGGAAAAGTAACTCATGGAAGGCATGCTATCTACAGGTGGTCATTGAATATATTGAGTATGACTGACATTTTATCACCCAGAAAATAATCATCAAATATCAGAATAATACATCTGTTTAGATGACTATTAAATTTGTAGAAATTTGCTATACTGTAAAAAAAAAATGCAACCCTTGTAGTGATTTGAAATCTCATAAAAAATCTCTTATGTACAGAAGGTAAATACACCTCTTTTGACTGGTGCAAGCTCTAGAGTTCGTATTAGCTTCCCAAAGCTATTGTAACAAAATATCACAAACTGGGAGGCTCAAGAAACAGAAATTTATCTTCTCACAGTTCCGGAAGCTGGAAGTCTGAGATCAATGTGTCAGTAGAGTCTTATTTCCTCTACAGGGGCTAGGAAAGGTTCTGCTCCGGGACTCTCTCATGGCTTCTGGTCATTCCATGGCTTGTGGCAGTGTAATCTCAATCTTCACATGGCATTTTCCCAGTGTACTTATCTGTGTTCAAATTTCTCCTTCTTATAAAGTAACCAGTCATATTGGATTAGAAGCCTACCGTACTTCAGTATGACCTCATCTTAACTTAAATAATTACATCTGCAATGATCTTATTTCCATATAAGTTTATTTTCTGAGATATAAGGGTTAGGACTTCAATGAATTTAAGGGGAAGGGGGTCTCAATTTAACCAACTATACATTGATATGAACAAGAAGATGGAATGCCTCATGGGAATTATGACAGAATGCTATGACTTGTACTTTACCAAAATCTAGACAATAAAGAATGTTTCCAGATAAAACACAGTTTTATATAAGGAAACTAACATCAATTTAAATATGGATAGAGCACATAACACACTCCTGGCTTACTGAGTTATTTCCTATTAGGAAAGTTTGTTCTGTATAACAGAAAACTGCCAAGAAGTCAAGTGCAGTTTAATAAAAAGGTGTGAACAGATCTACAAAGATTACTTCTTTAAAGCTTGCACTTGTTGAGAAAAATCTACTTGACAGCAAACAATGATATATGGACATCAACAATTCTCAATACTTTTACTATTGTTGTTACCCTAGAACTAACGAAAAGTTTAAAATAACTGAGTTTTTCAATATGTGTCCTAAGTGAAACACACAGAGCAATACCAAATTCAGATTTTGGTCGTGGGACAAGAACAGATACTCAATTACTATATGGAAAGACATATCAGTACTGTGTAGACAGCTGACACTCTGTGTTCCTGGAAGCTGTGACTTAAATCAACTTTTATTTTCTGTTTCCATGACCTATACATGGCAGTTGCTTTTCTGCTGCAGGTCTCAAGCTGCAGGAAGAGCGTCCCACTTCTATGTCTTGCTTCTGCCATAGAAGAGAGAAAAGACCAAGATACAGTGGAAATGACTGAAATCTCTTAAACTTTCTGCTCTGAATTGGCATATTGTATCTTCTAGGCATAGTTTGGTTACTCTAAGCAAGTCAAAGGGCAAGAAAAGCAACAATGAAAACAGGCAATGGTGTATAAGCTTTTTATAAAAGATGAATAATAATGTGACTTACAAAGGAAGCCTTTATCATCTATAATGCTGTAAAAATTAATGATCATTCAATGATCTTTAATTTGATATTGAAAAATCCTCTTGCTTGACTTTGAGGAGATATAAAAATTTGAATCCTTTCTTCCTATTTTAATACCCTTTTTTTTCCTCTCTTGCCTGATAGTTCTGGCCAGAACTTCCAATACTATTTTGAATAGGAGTGGTGAGAGAGGGCATCCTTGTCTTGGGCTGGTTTTCAAAGGGAATGCGTCCAGCTTTTGCCCATTCAGTATGATACTGGCTGTGGGTTTGTCATAAATAGCTCTTATTATTTGTAGATATGTTCCATGAATACCTAGTTTATTGAGCATTTTTAACATGAAGGATGTTACATTTTATTGAAGGCCTTTTTTGCATCTATTGAGCTGATCATGTGGTTTTTGTCATTGGTTGTGTTGATGGGATGGATTGCTTTTATTGATTTGTGTATGCTGAACCAACCTTGCATCCCAGGGATGAAGCCAACTTGATGGTGCTGGATAAGCTTTTTGGTGTGCTGCTGGGTTTGGTTTGCCAGTATTTTATTGAGGATTTTTGCATCAATATTCATCAGGGATTTTGGCCTAAAGTTTTCTTTTTCTGTTATGTCTCTTTCAGGTTTTGGTATCATGATGCTGCTGGCTTCATAAAATTAATTAGGGAAGAGTTCCTCCTTTTCAGTTGTTTGGATTAGTTTCAGTAGGAATGGTACCAGCTCCTCTTTGTATCTCTTGTCTACAATGGTAAACCTGGAGTTTACAATGCATCTGTTTTGAACAAAGCTAGTACCAGCTTGTTTAACTTGAAATTCTTTAGCTGGGAAGCCGCTTACACTTGATTTTCTCACTTTTTTTCTAGTCCTCATAAAGATTTGTTGAATTATAACATTATGGGAGGTGCAAGTCATGTTGTTGGAAGGACAAGTCACATTATGTTGGAATATATTTCAACAAGTTATTTGGTATTATTTTTATTTAAGAGCTCTAAAATATAGACATTTTTTCTAATCATTATCCATAGTGTATTCATTTATTGACTTAGTAAACATGTATTAATAACTTTGTATGGGTACTGAATTCCATATTGTGCTTTTAGTTTATGACATTTTTGAAGTGAATAAAATTTGAATCAGTGATATGATGTACTCAGTAATTTTGAATATGCAGGTGTTATTATTCTTAATTGGTATACAAACAAAAATAAAATTGTGACCAAACCTAAGCCATAAGTAAGCATGTATTATATCACAGAAGATGATGTGAAGTGTTCTAGGAGTACAAAGAATAATTAAACAATGACACTTTGAGTACTTAATAGGCACATTTTAATATAAGTAAAATGAACTGAGCTTTATGGGTAAAAAACTTCATACTCTTCCAGGAGTCTCTGTATTTTCTTTCAATGGCTCCTGCCTGCCATTTCTCCAGCTATTCATCTAAATATTTTTTCTTAGTCCTCCTTACCTAAGAAAGAACAACCCAACCACATTTATCTGAAAGTTATCATTTAGCTCAAACAGACATTTAATAAAATTTTCTATATTTTATTGTATGATATCTAGCCATAGTATCCTGGATATACATTGTGGTTAAGTATTCAATAGTCTATACATTTTAAATGCTACATAATTCTAGCTGACTAATGCCCCTCTCAAGCCCTAATCCTTCTTGGGCTCATTTGTAAATTATTTTACAGTCATTTGTTATCAACTAATTATGCATGCATTCCCCAGCTTTCCTAAGCTATACGCTACAGCTTTTCTGTCTTCCACTATGAACTGTCCTTGAAATGGCCAAAGACACAACACTTCTTTCACATTTTGGCTGAGATTGTAGCTATCCATCAACATCCATTTCCATTGTTTGCTGCATGCACACCTGAACCATATTTCTCAATCTCCTTTGGACTTAGGTGCAGCTATATCAGTGAGTTCTAACCAATACTTCGTGAACAAAACTGCATTGTGCCACTCTCAGGTCTGTTTCTAAATCTCTCTAGTACATGCATCTCCATTTCTCTTTCTTTCGATGGACTGAGATGGAAACAGCTTGTAAGTGACCAAGAGCATACACGTTGAAGATCCAGAGTTCCAGTAAATCTGAGACTATCTTGATCTTTTACATAGTAAAGAAAAATAGTTCTATATATTAAGTGTTTTTTTTATGGAGGAACACGTTTAGGTCTATACAGGAGCTAATGTACACATAATCCTTAATATTTGTTGCAAAACTACTTCCTATGTCTGTTGCATAATCAAGAAATAAACTTCCATTATGTGGAACAACTACATATTTAGTGTCAGTGCAGTCTGACATTCTAGCAAATATACAAATGCACAAATACAAACATTGTTGCAAACTTAACTTTTATTATCTAAGTTCCTTGGCGATACCCCCAGGATATGTGAATTGTTTCACTGTGCAGTTCTGGCTTATTTATCTACAACTTCCTAAGTGTGGTAGAAAAATCAGTTTCTTTGTAAGCTGTATTTTGTAATGGAGTTTGATAATCATTCCCTGAAGCTTAGCTTAAAAAATGTTTTTTTCAGGCCACCCACTCTTTATGTCTTAATTAATCCCTCTAGCTCAAAAGAGTAGATTCCCTTGCCTGCAAATAAACGTTCTCTCCAATTACAGTGACCTATATAGACTCACTATCCAGCTCACTCTCTTCCATATTCTTCATAACTCTCTGGACCACTCCTCTGCTTCATGTGTCCCCAAGGTTTATTTTGATGTTAGTCATCGGAAATCACAGTAGACACTAGGGAGACATGAGACAGTTGGCTGAGAGGGGATTAGTCAGTGTGGATGTTGTTCATTAAGACAGTGTTTACTGCATTTGTATTTTGTTCTGTTTTGTCCAGTATCTAATCATACTTTAAAACTTTGCATCTCTTTCCTATGTACTAGTTTCTCTTATTAGAAGAGTAATCTGTTTTCAAAAGTGTTCAAAATTAGAGAAAATATTTTAAAATTTAATAGTGTTCTGAAATATCATCCAACTACTGTTTGTTTTCTATTACAATTTAAAAATGCAGAATTGTATTGCTTATGGAAAAATAAACTTCCCAAACACAGATTTACACACACACACATGCACACGTGCATGCATGCACACACACACACACGCACAAATTTCTTGAAGATATACAACACTGTCTTGTTGCCTTCTGTCTTGTTTATTCATAAAATATGTAAAACTTACAACTGTTTTCACTTCCTTCTTCCTGCCCCTTGCACTCTATTACTACCATATATTTTGTTAATACACTATAATTACTTTTGACTTTGTCAATTCTCTTTGAGATGAATGTTTAAAATATTACCCACATATTGATCAATTTTGGTGATTATTTTTGCTTTGTGTAGATTCATATGAAGAACCATTTTTTATACTTCTTATGCTACAGGTTTGCTGGCAAAAGATGATCTCATTTTGCTTATCTTAAAAAGTGATCAATTTCTTTCATTTTTGCTGGGTTTTTTTTACTAGATGTAAAATTCTAAATTCACAGGTTCTTTTCTTCTGAAAACTCTGTTAGGTTGTGCTTTGGTCTGATTTAATTTTTTATATATTTCTTACATGTTTTTGTACATGTTTTAAAGTTTCTTGAGTTTGTTGAGCTTCAATATGTTGGTTTATGGCTCTTATAAAATTTTGAAAAATTTTTAACCATTATTTATAAAAATACTTCCCAGCCCTCTTTTTTGTACTAATACTAGAATTACTTGAATATTTTGCTGCTCGATAATGTCACATATGTTACTGTGGTACTGTACCTTTATCTTCAGTATTTCTCCTTCTCTATGTCATATTAGAAAGATATGATTTCTAATTCTTCAAGTCATCATTTTTTCTGTATTGTCTAAGATGTTTAAATGTAATTGAGTTATTTAATGTTTTGTGTTGATTTTTCTATTATTAAAATTTTATTTTTTGAAATGTCCTTCATTTATCTTCTCATCCATCATCTTTGACATTTCTGGTTCTATTTCTATTGACTCATACTTCTTTTGATTTGAGTCACATTTTCACCCTTCTCCCTCCCTACATATTCAATAAGAAGTACTCTTTCTGGTTGGTATGGACTTGAATGTCCTCCAGGACTTTTTGAGCTCTGGAGATTATTTTGAAGATTATTCTGGAAAATCTTGGAAATTAATTTTTCCCTGCTTGGCTTCATGGAAGTTTATTCTGTTCTTGTGATTTGTGCTTTAATATTATTAAAGAAATTGTGCAGAGGCAAAAAAAAAAATAAGATCAGGTAACATTTTGTTCATTTTACATATGGAATCTAGAGATTACTGGGCTTAAGAAACATGAATATATTTAGAACTTTATTGTGGTATATCTCATGTTAATCTAGTTAAATTTTATGACAGAATAATATGAATATTACTTATTTGCTAATCTATAAATATTTCTAAAATAATTGTCATGTGGGTCATACACAAAGTTACTAATCTTAAATATTTTTTATAATATTCACTAGAATGATGTTATTCTGCAGGTAATTTACACTTAAAATTGATATCCATCCATCTAAGACTTTATTAAGCACTTGTATAATCCCTTAAATAGCAAAATAAAAAAGTAATTATAATACCACCTAACTACGACTCTTAAGTCAATTTAAGACACTTTTATTCTTACTGAAATATCTACTTCTCAAAAATTTTTAAAGGCATGCATGTCGAACTACAATATCGGAATGCATCTTTGCTATCATCTACTCAGTGTTTCTCCTGTTGAAAAATGTATATTGACATTAGAGTAGCTGCTTATTATAACGTACTTACAAGACAAAGCTGCAAAAAATTCAAGGCCCATTAAATGGCCTTTAAATGAATTAGTGAGTAGTTTTCAGTGAATTGAAGATAACTGACTTTGATGATTGCCATCTAAAAGACTGTTCCTGAAATGTCATTGTGTTCAGGACAAATCAATTTTCTACAGATCTGCTCACACAGGACTTGTGAAATCTCTTGTGTGATTTTAAGTTCGACAGAGAAATGTTGTATTACACAGCCAGTAAACATTTGAATTTTATTTCAGAAACAATTTTTCAGACGTATTTTACTCTTTAGAACCATCTTTTAACAAAGTAAGTGTGCCTTCTCAATCCACTAAGGATATGAATTGCTACCATTAAGTATTAGCCATATGCTCAGGTTATCAATTGTTGTCTACTGAACTACCACAAACTTAATGGCTTAAAGTAGAAACAATAATTATTTTGCTAATGAATCTGCAATTTGAATACACTTGACATCGACAGCTTTTCCCTTTGCTATATGGTATCATTTGGGGCAAATTAGAAGCTAGGATGACTCGACAACTGAGGAATAAATCAGCTGAAAATTTGTTCATGTCACATATCTGATGATAACTGCTGGCTTTCAGCAAGAACCTCTCTGGGGCTATCTGCCAAAACACCCATAAGATGCCATTTCTTATGGCATTTTGGCTTTCTCAAGACAGCATGCCTGGGTTCTAATAGTGAAGATCCCTAAAAAAGGTGGAATGCATGAAATTTTAATGACTTGGTGCTTAAAACCATATAGCATATATTTACTTTATATTGATCAAGACAGTCATAAATGTGAGCCTTGTTTCAAGATGAGGTGACACTACTAAATACAAAGTAGTGACAATGTCATATTTTGAGAAGTATGTGAAGATATATTGTGACGTACATCTTTGAAAAATGGAGTTTGCATGACACTTCACATCTGCCAACATGGAAAATGCATGCAACTTCTCAGGCAAAGCCTCAGTCTCACTACACTATGTACGATGTTCTCTGAAAGTTCAGGTTCTCTACCTCTGCCTGACGTTAATGTGTAAATGTGAATCTGAGTTGGTCCTCAAGTGTGGTTCATCAGACTGACTTTTGAGTGCAAGTCCTCCCTACTTAAAACCTATGAATTAAGTATAGATGTTACCCAACTTAAAATGAAGGGAACAAGCAGACAAAAACAAGCAGATTCACTTTCTTTCGAAAGAAGTGTGGGAGACAAAGTAGACAGCAAATAGCAGTCATTGTTCGATAACAGTTCCGAAATCCAGCTAAACACACATGCCCACTTCTTGAATGGGGCTCAATTTTAGTAGTGTTTGTTGTTTGTTTGTTTGTTTGTTTGTTTGTTTGTTTAATGACCCTGGGCCCTGGCATCATGGCTGTTAGTCTGACCTAAGTCATTGTCTCTTTTCTATTAGAAGTAGCACATGTTTGATGTGAGTACGTTAGGGTTTCAAAGGCATCTTTTCTTTTTATGCTTTCAGTACAAGATGGCTTAATTATTTTTAAAAACTCAAGATCATTATTGAAATCATTGTAGCATATACTCTCAAATTGCATGCCCCAAATCTCATTGAAATAAACACTTCTCTACCACGGGCTCCCTGAAAGGCTGTTTTGGAACAATAGTCTTAGGATTATTAGGAGGCCTATAGGGCACCAGAAGGATCAATGGAACAGACCTTTACAATTTTTAGAAAGCCTATGTCTGTTTCTGGTGTCCATTTCTTGAAAATCTTTTGATAAATTTATTTCTAAATATTTTATTTTTAAATGTAATGATTTCTTCTGCAGGTAAAGACTGTTTTTTTCTATGTGTTTGATTTTTCCCTTTTCTTAATTGAAGTAGTTAGTACTTTTCATACAATGCTAAATAAAAGCTGTGAGGGAACAACTTTATCTTTATTCCAGTTGTGGGAAAGGTATTTGCTTGTTCCCATTTTAGACTGTTAATGTTAGATGTAGGTTTCTATAAATTCCCTTTACCAATATGAAGTTACCATTTATTTTAGTTTCCTAAGAGGATTTTATAAGAAATAGTTGGATTTTGTTGATTAATTTTTCTTTTCAATCTGTTAATATGATGAACTACATGAGTTGTTTTTTTCCTTGGGGGAAAAATTCACATGGTCATGATGTATTTATCCTTCATATAAAATTTGACACTCTAATTTAATTCAGGTAATTTTGTGCTTTTTAATTAATTTTTGATCAAAATGCTTTAAAATAAAAATATTCACATTTAATTTTGCACACCCAAAATTTTTTAATCATATCTTGGCTCAATAAAGTGAGCAAAATATGGTCAAGTAAAGGGAAGCATAGAGAGTGTTTTGTATGTCAGTACATCTAGATTCCAATTCACATTTTGGCATTTTAGCAACAATTTTAACAACAAAAACAACAATAAGCATAATTATGCTTCAAAATAACGCTTAGTTCTTCTCTACAAAAGACACCATGAGAGTGAGAGGCACCTGGAGTTTTTCTCAAATAAATTATATAAACTTTTATTACTACATTTTTTTTCAATTCCAGTGCCAGTGATAATCAGAGAAGTTTGGTTTGTGGTCCATGAGGTACAAGGAGCATAAATGTAGGCCCAGCCTATTTAATTATAGAATCTGACTAAAGAATTTTTCTACTGCAAATGTAGGGTAGTTAGTGGTTTATAACAATTAAAATAACAGCATTTTTCATTTCTCTCAAGAATATTTTTCCACATGTAATATCCAGTGTTAGCATTTGTAAATTCTTCTCAATTGCTATGAAAAATATTTGCCTTTTTGTCACATAAGGAACCTGAAGCATGGAAATGTAAAATATAGCACAGCATCTTCCAGCGTATCTTTATGACTGCATTTACTACATTGTATTTACAAATCCCTAAATTTGTATGTCATCCTTTTGTGACTGAAAACTCCCTGAGTGCTGGGAACTTGCTTTATTTGCCTTTGTATTTCATGCACCTAGCACAGTGATTCAACAACCTCTAGTTTCTAGAAAGTAGTGAACTCTAGAGAAATGAACTAATTTATTCAAGTTAATACCTTATGGCCAGCAGTACGGTTCTTAATTTAGTAAAATGTTTTCTAAGTATTTTAGGACTGTGCTAAGTAAAACAACTTTTTAAATGAAAGAAAAATTCTTCTCATTATGCTATCCAGATATTATTAGGTTGGTGCAAAAGTAATTGCAGTTTTTGTCATTGAAAGTGATGACAAAAATTACAGTTATTTTTGCACCAACCAAATAAATTGTCAGTAAAGATAATATAATCTATAAGAGCAACTTTTATCCTGATATGATATGATATCCCTCTGCCTTAAATTTATCCTGTCACTGAAGCATTTGTTATGTAAATGATTTGAATAATTTATTTGAATCTCTTTGAGTGAATATATTTTAATCTGCTGAAATTAACTGAAAGTATTATATATATATATTTTATCATAATGCTCAAGTGAAACCACAAATGTATAAAAAGGTGTTTTGAAGCTGTTTGATTAATATTTCCAGTACTTAATAAAATATGTAAAAAACTATAGCATTTTTAATGGTCAATATGATTGATGTCTCTTAATTCTTTTTGCATAGATCTAAGTATAATGTTAAAGTCAGTTCTTATCTTCATTATTCACAAATAAGTATTTTTGTTATTCAAAAATAATGTTCTTTGGGGACCATGAAGTAAATATCATCAATGATTTTTTGTTTCAAATGTTACCTTTTCTATTTTGACCCCAGAGATCATCATGGAAATATTTTATAATATTTTAGAGCTTAGGTATTTACAAATTAAAAAAAGTCTATTATTTGCAGAAGAGGGAATCCATGAAACATTTTATTATTTTTTTTGTTTAAGTTATCTTACAGATTATGAATTTGAAAGATCCAAACTTCTTCTTAAGGAATACAGGGGTGTAATTGCTTAGACGTTAGAACATCCAAGATTGGCTGTAAGCACTTCACTTTAGAAAGTAACTTTTGTCCTCACTTAAAACACCACAAACAGCGTGAAATAAATTAAGAAGTGAAGGAGCACTGGCTTAAATATCGCAACAGCTAAGAGACCTGGGTGGTGGAGTCTGGCTTTGCTGATTTCAGTATGTGGACATAGCTGAATTCACAGTTGAACCAGTATGCAACACAGGGCATTTTACAATTAGAAAGGAAGAAAGACAGACATTGAGAACCCACAGAAAACAGTAGGGCTATGTAATTTTAAGCTATTCTCTACATTGTTTTCCAATTGATAATTGCTTCAAAGTGAAGAATAAAAACTTTCTTAATGTAACCAGGAAGAAAATCCATGGGAGATAGCAGAATCTAAATTTTATATAAGGGAGTTGTTGCAAGTGCAGCCTAGCAGTTTGAGTGTTCTACATTTTGTCCACGAGTATCCCTATGTCCTATTTCATAGACTCTCTGTATTTAAACTGATTTCCTTCATCTACAAGGTGAAAACAAAACAAAACAAACTAAGCTCTACAAAGATCTATAGAAAACCCAAATATATTTTGTTCTTAATTTTTAACTTAATATTATTTCAGAATCACAGAGTTTCAGAACATAAAGTAATAATAAATATCTTCTGGCCCAACTTCATTGTTTTACAAATGTGAATAAAAAAACACAAAGCTTACAGGAACCCAAGATTTTCTTCAACAAATCCAATGTTTTTTTCTCCTCATTTTTTCTTTATTTTCTAATTTTCTTCTAATTTAGTGTTTATTTTATAGGCAAAAATTTAAATATTGTTTGCCACAACACTCTAATATTATTTTTCTTAAATAATGTCTTTGATTATTAACTTTTCTATCTCCCCCTTTTCATGTGTTCACGGCATAACCATTCCTTAGTTTCCTAAGAAAGCCTTTAGGGGACAACAACTCAGTAAAAATGACTATGGCATGTCAAAGGCTCATAATTATAATGGTTTATCCATGCAAACCTACCTTCCTAATTTCATTCAAATTGAAATGTTCTTATTTATATCTGCATAATTATGTAATTTTCCACGCAGATCTAATTGCAACTGCAGACACACTTAGATCAAATATCAATTTCTATTTAGCTGGAAGAAACAAAACATTCAAACTTTATGAATCACGAGTGCTAGAATGCCATGTGTTTTAGGAATGATACTGGTAAATTACAATTATAAATTCAAAACCCAATAAATAAACTCCAATATCAGTCTCTGAATAACGCAAAATCACCTTTCTATCCTAAGCAGAAAAATGTTCCTCCATTCTAGGACATCCTTTAAATAATAAGGTCCTGTTATAACTGCCTTCTACATTTCCCCCCGCAAGAGATTCATAGCATACGATTTGAAAAATTTAGAGGAAATGGATCGTTTTCTAGAAAAATATGAAGAAACAGGAATTTAATGTACTCATTAAATAAATTGAGCCAATAGTGAAAATATCCCACCAAGGTATTTATATAAACTTGTCCCACATATTTTACACTTTAATTCTGCCAAACATTCAAGGCATACAAAGAAAATAGAAGAAAGGATCAATACAATATTTACTTTAGAAAGTTACTATCTGCTAGGTGTGGTGGCTCACGCCTGTAATCCCAGCACTTTGGGAGGCCAAGGTGGCAGATCACTTAAGGTCAGGAGTTCAAGACCAGCCTTGGCCAACATAGTGAAACCCTGTCTCTACCAAAAATATAAAAATTAGCCCAGCGTGGTGGCAGGTGCCTGTAATCCCTGCTACTCAGGAGGCTCAGGCAGGAGAATTGCTTGACCGTGGGAGGCAGACGTTGCAGTCAGCCGATATCGTGCCACTATTCCACTCCAGCCTGGGCGGGATAAAGAGACTTTGTCTCAAACAAAAAAAAAAAGAGAAAAAAGAAATGAAAGAAAGTTACTATCTAAATACCAAATTCATGGGAGAAAAGTACAAGAAAATATATGTAAAAGGCAATCTCTTTCATTCATGTAGATGCTGATATCCTGAATACAATGTAAGCCAGACAGAATGATGATTTTAACAATCTAGGATTTCTTCCAGTATATAATAGAAACTCAGAACCTTTGAATGCATAAAAGAACATTTGGAATATTTACACACGCACAAATGCACACACATTTGCGATCTAAAAATAGAAGGAAACTGCCTTAAACTTACAAAAGAACATATCAGAGATCTACAGGAAACATGTGTCCAAATTCTAGCAACCTGCCAGAGAATTATCACATTTTCTTTGGAAGAATATAATGTTACCCAGAACCTCTACAATTTATAATACCCAAACTTATGGACTCAATAAAAAATTATTAGGCATGTCATGCAAGACTAAATTATAGACATATCTACATCTGTATCAGTATCGATATCTATTTACTTATCTATAGAAACTAGACTCCACCCACACCCCCAATATGATTTTCAGGATTACAGTTAATATACTTAAGAAATTAAAGATGAATAATTTTGACAGGTTACTGGAATTTCTAAAAGCCACTCAGATTTAAATCTTGGAATTGAAAGTACCAGTATTTATAGAAATTCAGTAAGTAAAAGATAATTAGTGCCAATGAGATAGACAAGAAAAACTTATCTAGATGGAAGTATACAGAGAAGAGATAAGGACAGAAAAAAAAAAACAGAATAGAACATATAAGAAATAAGAAGAGCCTAACTATAGAGAAGTAAAGTCGCAGAAGTAGAAGAAAAACTTCATGGGAGATAAACAAAACTTATATGGAAGCAAAAAAACTTTAAGAATTAAATCCCAGGCTGGGTAAATTTTGTTACAATGTATATGGTGACAGTAGCTATAACAGTACAGTATTGATATAAGGAGATGAATGCGCCAAAAGAAAAAATACAAAATTCAGAAACAGCCTGTGACATATGCTGTTAACTGATGTAAACACAGTAACATTGCAATGCAATGAAGAAAAGATGGTCCTTTCCCTAAATATTTCTGAACCAATTGTTTATCCATATGCAATAAGTGAGCTGTGAATACCATCACCCCCCTGCTTTCTACGGCATACCCCAAAATCATTTTTAAAAGTAGCTTAGAACTAAGTGAGAAAGGTAAATGTAAACATCAAACAAACATGTCTTCCAAAAGCTAACATAAGAACTTATTCATGTGACTTAAAGTAGGTAGATATTTACTTTTTTGTATGCTATAAGTAAGTAGAAGGAAAGTGCATGGACCTTAATCACAATTGAATACGTATTTTGTGTAAGTAAGTACTCTTGTAGTCCTCAACCACACAGGAGCAAAGATTTCCAGAAACCAGGCAGTTTTCTTTTTGTCCTCTCCCAGTTAATACCCCACTCCATAACCACTATTCTAACATTTCTACAATCATAGTTAAGATTTATTTGTTTGAACTTTATAAATGAAGTTATTCAGAATAGATTTTTCTCCTCATAATTTCTGTGATATTTTTCCAATTTAACTCATTCAATAGTATCTTATTCTTTGCATTATTCTACTACATCCTTGGTCAATATTTGGTTTGTTTCTTTAAAGTATTTGTGCAGAATATATAGAACATGTAAGAAAACAATGAACAATAAAGATCATTCAAACAATTTTAGTTTTGAATTTGAGATGATCCAATAGTTAATCTCAAATTAATTTGTAAATAGGGACTCAAGATCATTAAGAAAATGCAAGTATTTAGTGATACCACTACACATAGCATAGAAAAAAATAAAGTAATGCCAATAAGCACTGCAGAAGTGCAGGATCAATCACCAGTGGAATGTGAAATGGTAACTACACTTGAGAAAAATACACACAAGAAACTTTATAGCAAAATTATTTAAAATTGCCAAGGTTTTAAACAAAAAAAATTGTTAATTATTAGTAATATGAATAATGAATTACAGTATATGCAAATGATAAATCCTATATAACAATGGAAAGATAATGATCTGAATCTATATGAGAAAGCATGCATGAAACTGAAAAGAAAAAGAGAAAAACCAACTGCCCTAAACAATATACGCTACTTTACAAAAAGTTCAGAAACAGGTAAAATTAAATGATGGTTCAAAAAGAGTAGCTGTTACCTTTATAGGATTAGTGCTTTCAATGGAACATTCAAGAGGCCTTCGAGCTCCTGGCAGATTTTGATTTGTGTGATGGTTTGTATCTTGATTTGTGTGATGGTTACACGGAGGGGGCAAAAGTTCATACACCAGTGAACTTAAGATATGGATACTTTATAAATTGTATGTAATAGATTATACTTCATAAAAATCTTAAAAGAAAGTATAAAAATAACAAGGAAAAAATTTTAAAGTAGGTTTAATAAACAAGTGAATAAAACAAATGACAGGCTGGGAAAAAATGCACTATATTCATGTTTCACATTACATAACCTACAATCCTGTAATAATAAATGGAAAATGAACAAATGACATAAATGGAAAAGGAACAAATTACATTAAAAGACATTACAAACAAAACTTAATAATGAATTTGTGGACAAAAAGTTGCTCAACCCACGAGAAATCAGAAAAATTTTAATTTAAAAAGGACACATTTCCACATTTAAACCCAAGCCAAAATGTCTGGCAATAGCACATGACCAGAGTGTAAACTGGCATTGCTTTGAAGAGTAATTTAGCCGTTTCTAATAAAATTGTAAATATACATGCCCCATGGCCCTGCAATTCCATTTCTATATCTGGAGATACATTCAGAATAATAATCAAGAGAATATTTATAAAGTTATTTGTTGGACAATTACTCAACTCAGCAAAAAATCAAACATATATTAACTATCAATTTTTAAATGCATAAATAGAGCACATTTTCTGCCTGAGTATGATTTTAGATAGTAATTAAAAGAATTTTAGTATAGCTATTTGTGTCATTTTTTTGGTCGATTTCCAAAATTGTTAATGAAAAAAGCAAAAGCCAAATGCAATTCATAACATGCTACCATTACTGTGAATTGAAACACACAAAAATATGTAGAATGAAAGTATGTACTTTGATAGTTATGCATATAAAAATATGTTTGAAGTATATTAGAAAGATAAAAGTTAAAAATATCTCAATCTGCATGTTGGTGTATGTGCATGTCAATGAAAGGCAAAAGAATAGATTTGGAAATTTCAGATGAAGGAAAAATCTAAAGCAATCTAAATTAAACGATAAAATAGTGACATCAGAAACTTCTAGTCCTTCAAGATGGAGTAGCCCCATTCCTCCGAGGTCCTCTCTTTTCCAGTCTGAAAAATCCTTCGTTTTCACAATTAAAACAGCACAGCAACAAGCATAGGAAGAAGACTCTGTAACATGGAAAGAAGTGGTCACCTAGGGAATCTCACAATTTTTCTTACTGGACCTTACTGACTTTTTTATAGTCTCCAACATAAATCCACCAACAGGCATAGACCAAACAAACAACAACAACAACAACAACAACAACAACAAAACTTCAAGAAAAGCCTGTCCTTGCTTAATCTTTCAAAAAAAATTTTTTTTGGCAATACCCAGCCAATAGCAATGGAAAAAATTCTTCCCCGTGTTCGCAGTTCTAGTGGGCCAAGAGGGGAGCAGGTCTTCCAACCATACTCCCTGTCTCACTGAAGCAAGCAACGCTCTAATTTTCTTGCCAGCTTGTATCTATAAGATCCAGTGGTCACCGGATCTTCCATTTCCCACTGTAATAACCAGGTGGTGTCCCGATTCCCCACTCCTACCCAGTAACAGTGAGGTTTAATCTGGTAATATACAAAAGAACTGATGTCCTCTAACTCATGCCCAACACACACATGCCAGGTATCAGCAGAGCTGTGTGGGAGCTGAGCCTTTATACTTATCTAACATCAGATAGACTGGACAAGATGGTGAAGGTCAGAGCTAATTATTAACACTCCATGTTTCTCCTACTCTTGGTGTCAGGAAGGGGCATTATGGGGCTAAACCTCCCCATGCACATGGCAGGAATAAGACTGAACAAGGCAGGGTGAAGTAGAGTCACTTGACATTCTTGTTCTATTATCCCTGGTATCAGTGAGACCAAGTAGGGAAGTGAATCTCTACCCTACAACCAGCATCAGTGAAGAATAATGAGGTGCTGAGAGGCAGGGCTAGTTGGCACTCCCCTGCACCCTCCCTTCCTCTGGTGTCACTGAGCCCCAGTGGGGAGCTGGGCTTCCTACCCCACCCTAGAGTAACACAGCAGGATTTGCCAGCCCTCTATTTCCCCACCCCTTGGTTGTAGCAGGGCCCAATAGCCAGCAAGGAGGTATTGGCAATTGGTAACCCACTTTTGCTAGGAAAGTGTCAGTAGGGCCAAAAGGCGGTTAATCTTTGACCACACCTGCTTGCAATGAGGTGGCGTGAATTACTGCCCCACTTCTGCTTGAGTGGTGCTGGCAGACCCTGTGGAAAATGAAAGGTTCACACTCACATAGCCCTCACCTTCACTTCAACAGAGGGATCTCCTGCTAAAATAAAAGATTAAATAGGATCCTGCATCTCATAATATAATATCTAAAATGTCCGAATTAAAATTTAAAATTAACTTTTCCTACCATGAACCAAGAAAATCCCAACGAGAAAAAATAATTGATGCCCAAAACTACATTAATCACGTTAGAATTGTCTAACAAAGGTTTTATAGTCATCATAATAATTATAAAAACTTCAACAAGCCATTATTAATTCTCTTAAAAATATTTTAAAAACCAAAAAAATTCAAGAATAAAATAGAAGTTAACAAAAACAATGAACATAATAGAATTGAAAAATAAAATAATCACGATACAAATACAGTAATCGTGATACACATCTTTCCAGTGAAACTGAAGAAAAATCAGTGAAATTAACTCACTGTAAACAGAGAGACAAGTGATTGGGGGGAGGGGAGAGTTTCCAGAAACATAAGGTGATGATAAAGAAAGCTAACATTTGTTGTTATTAGAGTTACAAAAGAAAAGTGGAGAAAGAGCAAGGTTTACATACTTGCGGGAATAATGGCCAAAACCTGTCCAAACTTGAGAACGCGGCCAAGGATGTGGAGAAATTGAATTACTCCTTCACTGATGTTGAGAAGGAAAAATGGTACAGGAACTACAGAAAACTATTTGGCAGTTTTTGAAAAAAACTAACATGTGCTCTGAGGCATTTATCCCAGATAAATGAAAATTCATATTCAAAAAAATACCTGTAATGTTCATAGTAGCTTTGTTGATAATGGCTAAAGCCGAGAAACAACCCACATGTCCTTTAATTGATAAATGGTTAAATAAATCTTGGTACATGAATTCTATGAAATACTGCTTTCCAATGAAAAGGGAAAAAACTGTAGGTACACAGAATAACTTGCATGAACCGTGGAATTATTCTGTGCTTAAAAAAAGAATCCCCCAAAGTCAGAAATGTATGATTGCATTATATAACATTTTTAAATAACAAAATTACAGAAATGGAGAATAGGGAAGTGGTTGCAAAGAGTTAGAAACGATGGGAGAAGGGTGTTGAGAGGGAGGAGGTATGGCCATAAAAGGGCAAGATGAAGGCTGCTCTTGGTGAAGGAATTATTCTGTACCTTGACTGTATCAATGTCAATATCTTGACTGATTTCCCACTGTGCTTTAGCAATATATTGCCTTTGAATGAACTTCACAAGAGTATATGTGGTCTACTGGTATTATTTCTTACAACTCCATATGAATCTACAATTTTCTTAAAAAAAAAAAAAGTAGCACCCAGCTCACTGGATTCCCCAACTGATCATGTGCTTCTCCAGGGCAAAGACAACAGTCTTTACATTTTTGTATGTCTGAGTCCTTGTGTGTAGGTTTTCTTTTCTTTTTAATTTAAATTTCAAATATAAAATGTATTGAATATGAAATGGGAAATTGCTAAGAATTGTTAAAAATATATCTTTGCATTGACAAAAATGAGCTGAACTCTAACACTGATTTAATTGATCTTCCATGAACTGAAGAGTAAGATCAATTTCATTCTGTAATTTTGAGGTTTAAAAAGAGAATAATGGTTAGAAGTGGGACTCCTGTTTTGTTTGTACCAGCTCCAGTTGTTAACATAATGGAAATACAGAATAAACACAAAAATTTCCATTAAATAACAAGATAAACATCTTTCTCCCACACACATACACAAACCAAACAAGAACGCAAAACAAAGGAGAAGCAACAACAAGAAGAAAAAAACAAAAACAAGGACTACATCAGTCTGCATTTAACAATCTGACTTTCTTATCAACAAGGAGGATTTATTTCCCAGACTTAAAATCCTTCCATTTTATCCTATCATCACTCTCTGCCTAGCACCCGGCTCACTCGATTCCCCAAACGGTCATGTGCTTCTCTAGAGCAAAGAAAATGGTCTTTTCATTTTTGTATTTCTAAGTCCTTGTATGTATTTTGTATGTTTTATTTCTGTTTAATTTAAATTTCCAATATATTGAATATAAAATGGGAAATTTGTAAGAATTGATGTTTATTATAACTACTAATTTAGCTGCCACAAAATACATAATATGTACACAACCATTAGATTCTCTGTAGAAAAATCAGCAAGGGAATTTAAATAAAAATAATTGTAAAAAAGGTATTAACATAAAATGAGAAATAACAATTATAGTCTTTTAAATACATAAGAAAACCACACAATAGTCCCCCCTTATCCATGGGGGATATGTTCTAACACCCCCAATGACTGCCTGAAACCGTGGATAATACCAAACCCTGTACACACGACATTTTTTCTATGCTTATGTAACAATATATAAATTTTAATTTATAGATTAGGCACAATAAGAGACCAAGAACAATGACTCAACATAGAACAATTATAACAATATAATGTAATGAAAATCAGTGGGAATGTGGTCTCTCTCTCAAAAATTCTTATTGTACTGTACTCACCCTTTTTCTCATGATGAGATGAAATAAATGAGACAAGTGATATAGTGTTTAGAACATATGAAGTTTTATTATTTTATTTCACTTAATTTTTGAGACAGGGTCTCACTCTGTCACCCAAGCTGGAGTACAGTGACACAATCATGGCTCACTGCAGCCTCAACTTCCCTGGGCTCAGGTGATCCTCCTACCTCAGCCTCCCACGAAGCTGGGACAACAGCATGCACCACCACATCGTAGTTTTTTTGTCTTTTTTATACAGATAAGGTTTCACTATGTTGCCTAGCTTGTCTTGAACTCCTGGGCTCAAGTGATCCTCCCACCATGGCTTCCCAAAGTGCTGGGATTACAGGCATAAACCACCACACCCAGTGAATTTTTTCTTTCTGGAATTTTTTATTTAAAACTTTCAGACTATGGTTCACCCTGGGTAATTAAAACCACAGAGAGTGAAACATTGAATAGAAGGGGCCACTATATTTTATGGAAGAAAAAATATTTTTAAGGCTGTAATTCATGCGCAGACTTTAATGATCCATTAACCTTCTAAAAAATATTTTGTGAACATGTACCTAATCATCCCATATTTTTAGGAGACGTTAAATAGTTTTTGTATGTATATAATACAGGCCTCCAAGCTGTCCCAAAAGTTGAGATTTACTGCATAGGCATAATTATATGAAAACTCAGTGTGTTTTTGAATATTATTTGAATGTAGAAATAGAGCAAGAAGACTTAGTTGTAAATATAATATGATATAACTGACAATATAATGATAACCCAAGGTTTAGAGAGTTTGGTATTTCTGTGGTGAAGGAAGCATTATTATGAGGGTTTCTAAAATTCCTCTCTACCTTCTGTGTTCTCTTTCAGATGATTTCTCCTTCACTTTCAGGAACTTCCCCTGCTTGGATACACCTGCTCTGTCAGATCCCCTGGTGGCTGATGGAATGAAAATTGGAAGGAAATGAGAATAGGAGGAATCTAATGCGGTATTTAGATTTCTTGCCAGAAAATTTTTCTTGAGTGTAAAGTAAGGGCATCAGGGCACATAATCTGACAGTCTTTTTAAAAATAACATGAATTGAATCACTTTTTTCTTTATTGAGGCATAGCATATCTTTATTTTGATATAGTGAGTGTTTTCTTACAATTTTTATTTAAAGAGAACAAATTTAGTTTTGCTGATTTCTCCCTTGGGGCAGGAACTATTCCACTGTCATTTCTAAAACAGGCAAAAAAGACTAACAAATTTGTTCACATTTCAACATTAATCACTGATCAGTAATAATTACTGATTAATGCTTCATTTACAGTAAATGGATGGATTATCTGCAACATTTCTATGTAGTTATCTCCTTCATCAAAGATTATATGCTTTGATAAATAGGACACACTATACACATATTCACAAACAAAGCATCAAATATCATATATATTGAGTAAATGTTTGACATATGAGTGAATATAATTACTCTAATTTTTAAAAATACACAATAGCAGCAGTATAAAATCAAAAGAAATAGACATTTGTAGTATATAAAACCTATACTGGAACATTAAACAGCAGTAAGATATGCATAAATGAAAAGAAGACATAGGAACATTCCAGGCTGCAGACATGCATATAGTCATCCAAAAAAGGAGACTAGTTTATAAAGTCATGTTACCAGAATTTTCACAGTGGTGACATTGTTAAATCCCTTTAGCTATTCTCATTTTCAAAGAATCATACAAAAGAAAGCTAAGTATATATTGCATCGTTCAACTTTTTTGGACAAAAATAATGTACTTTCCTTCTTAGAACATTAGAGTTAATACTAGGCAAAGAGATGTTTCTAAATTCATGTCTGCTGTGGTCTAACCTAAACTGGGTTACTATGGCAACTTATGCAGCACCTGATTTAATTGGATAAAACATTTTTTAGCTCACTGTCTTTATCCACTAAAGATCAACTTAAAATTCTTCTTAATGTTCCAGCTCACAAGTATAATTAACAAGAATGTTACCTGTTTATTTTATTTTTTGTCAGTTATTAGAAGTAATATACACAGCACATTTTTCTTTATCAGCATCCCTCTTTCCATGTGTATGTACACATTCTATCACGTCTTTCTCTCCTTTTAAAATTTGGTGGCTCAGTGTCTTTTTGTTTGCTTCTTTATGCTGATATGCAAAAGAAGTTCTCAAAAAAAAAACCTGTTCTTTCCACCAATCATAAATTTAATTTTATCTCTTTTTGTGTGTGTGTGGTAGGAGGTAGGTAGTGAAAGTGGAATTAGGTATAGGACTTTAAAGAGGATACTAAAATAGACATTTCAACTACCACCTGTAGGATGGTGTAGGAGCAGCTAACTGTGCCTCATCTTATCAATCTTGTTACTGAACTCAATGTAGCAAATCAGAGTTGCTAAATTAAAATCCTATAATTTGTTTTCCAGGCAATCCCTTTATGACTCATCCTATTTTTAAAGTTGTAGTTATAGTCTCCAACAGATTAGTGTTGACCATGTCATTGCCACGTGGTTACTCTTTGAAACCCTCTATTTTCACTGACATGTTCAAAACATTTTCTTACATCTTTCCTGTTTGAAAAATTAAGTAAGCAAATATTTGAGTGGTTTAAGGCCATAAAAACTCTTATTTTAGAATATGTTAAAATGATAATTAAAAGAATAGAGAAAAAATTCATGATTCACTACGTTTTATATCTAATATAGAAGTATAAACCACCTACAATGAGGAAAAAATTCTTGAGCTATTTCCAATATATTTACCATTGAAGGAATGGTTAAAGTAAACATGGTGGTAAACAACATTTACAAAAGACTTTTTACATGTGTATTAACCAAAGGGAATATATATTTTAAGTGTTGCAGTAAAAATTATCTTTGAGAATTAATAGACAGCCTTATATATTTGTTATTTGGTATATTTGTTATAAAATTAATTAAGGCTCAACTTATACTTGCAAATGCCAAACTAAATTAAAAATGCATTCTGGAAAAAAAAGTCTCCCTAATACTGCTCTCTACCAGTTTCAACCTTCCAATGAAAACAAAATTAACAGTAATTTCTATATTTTTCCAGAAAGGTTCATTAATTCATCACATTAAAGTCGTAGATTAATTAAGGTCAAAATTGCATATTTACAATATTTAGACCTTCTATTTCTTATTAAGATTTTATTTCCTCTGACAGTAATTTTAAAATTATTGCTGTTATTACTTTTGTTTTGTGATGCTTATAAACAGAATAATTTATTTCTTCATAGTTGAAAAATGATCACTTTGGTTAAAATGAATTTAACACCATTAATTATATGTTTAAAATTTTATAATCAGATACCTTATTGAATTTGCTTTATTCCCTAGATTATTTATGCCTTCAGTCACATATTTTAACATAGAAAGGATAACTTTGTGTTTTCCTTTCTATTTATGTAGAGTTATTTTATACTTTGAATGACTGCATTGGTTATTATGTTCAAAGTAATAGCCACAATTAATAAAGCAATGTTATTTAATAATGGTAATAAGCATATTTGTTTTGTTCTTTATTTTATAGATATCTTTGTAATACTTTATCATAAATAATTCTGCTAGGATTTTTAAAAAATATGTCCATTTTTTCTGTTATCATAAAAAAACCCTTATTTTATCAGGAGTATATGCTGAAATTCTATATTTGGAAACTATAATTTCCCTTCTGATTTTATTATGGTTAAAATATTACCATTTTCTAATTTGTTTACATTTCTCGAATTAATCTTCCATGTTAATAATGTTAATAATCTTTAATATGTTATTAGATCATATGTTAAGACTAATTTATAAATTTTACTTGAATATTCATGATAATATTTATTTCTTTCATCTTTTCCCTTCCTTCTTCCTTCCATGCTCTTTCTCTTCAAGCTTTAATTTCTTCCTAATTTTTTTTTTGCAATATCAGTTAATTATTAAAAGTAAAATACTGAAGCCAAGGGGCTACCAAGGATTGAAGACCATAGTAAAAATGCAAATCTGTTATGAGACTATGGACTACCAAGAAAAGTCAGCCACAAACATACCAACTCTCCCTGAAAACTACAACCAAATGACATAATACCATTTTAGAAAAAGGGGATCTTGCTCAATGAATTAAAATCCTTACTGAAATAGAATAATATTATTCTTAACTTCTCTTTATATACACTGTTATATATCTAATTAAAATAAATTTTGAAGTGACAGAAGACAGTATCAAATGATTAAAAATTAAAGGTATAAAGAGACACAGAAGAATCAGATACAGAAGTGATCCATATCTTGGATTTATCAGGCATACATTTCAAAGTAACTAACAATATCTTTTAAAAATGTATGAAAGGATTAAGGAATTCACTAGACTTAGAATCATAAAAATTCAAACAGAATCTTAGACATGAAAAATAAATACCTAGACATAAAGCTCAAACTATAGGTTTAGTTGCACATTAGACACAACAGAAGAGTAGTAATCAAGTCTATAAGTCAGTACAAAATATTCAGACTGAATAATTGAGAAGGAAAAGACTAAAGAAGTGTAAAAGAAAAGAGACGAGTGTACAATATAAACAGAAATTTTACATACGTGTAAGTAGAGTCCCAGAAAGAGAGGAAAGAAAGAAGAGATTAAAACAAAATTTGAAATGATACTGGCCAGGAAGTTTCTAAATGTATGAAAGACATTAAATTGTAGATAAAAGATGTTTGGCAAACATTTTCCTAGGTAAACAATGAGAAAATTTTATCTAATCACCTCATAGTAAAACTGCCAATAACCCAAACAAAGAAAAAATAAATCTTAAAACAGAAAAAGGTAGACATTGACTTCAAAGAAGATACAGTAAGATTTGAATCTGACTTTTCAACCATTAATGGTGTTAAAAATGATGAAAAAAACATTGTGAAACTGTTGCCAAACAACAATAACAACTGTCACACTAAAAATGATCAGGAAATGAATTTTAAAATGAACAGATAATTTGCCACTTCAGATTCACACAAATATAAAACCACAGGACTGTGCATATGGAAACATGGAAATGCAGGAAGAAACGAAAAGCACAAAGTGAATAAATATTGACCACATGAAATGGATATTGACAGCATAAGAACCAACAATAATATTTTGCAGACTTTAACACACTTATAGAATTAAGATACATGTCTGCAGTATCACAAGGAAGTTCTTATAATTTCACTTGAAAAGTTCTGAAAGTTCCTGAATTTTCCAAGCAGTGTTAAAATACTATTTTAAGTGGACTTTAGTAAGTCAAGAATATATGTCTGTAATAACCACTTAAATATTTATAAAAAAGATACAGAACTAACAAAATAAAAGAGAAATGGAAGAAAAATTTACATTAACTCAGAATTCAACAAGTAAAGAGGAAAAAATAGGACAATTATGCAAACAAAAGGTTGGAGGATATAAGTCAAATATGTCAGTGATTATCTTAATGTAAACTGATTTAATAATTTAAACTTACAAATAAATAACATAGGATAAACCCATCGAACTGCATACTGTTTTCATAATACATACCTCAAATGAAATGATGAGAAAAGAATAATAACAAAATGATGAAAAAATATATTATGTATATATTAACTACAAAAAGTCTGGTATAACTTTACTGATATCAGAGAAAATACATGTTAAGGCCAAAAGTGTTGCAACACTTAAATAAAACTTTCATACATATATCAGAAATAATTAATAAAATGAAATAAAAATTATAAATCTTATTTACGCAATTACATATTCTATAGATACAGAAAACTAGCAAAAATACACTCTAAAAATAGATAATTTTTCAATTACAGTGATAGGTGTTTATATACAACAGCCATTTACTGGTTAAATTTAGAAAGATAAAAATCAGTAGAAATAGAGTTTGAAAAACATGATTAATAAATGTATCTAGTGTGAATGAAACATTCATGAACATTGATTTTATACTAGCCCTCATGGATAGAATTCATTGAGAATATGTTCTGCTTCCACAGAGCAATTTTCCTGGAAACTGATAGCAAAAAAGATACATAGAAACTATCAAAATATTTGAAAATTACATAATATGGTAAAGTCTATATTGAGAAGAGAATGTGTGGCTTTAAATGTATTTGCTGGAAAAACAGAATGGCTGAAAATAAACTAAGATTCAACTCAAGAGTCAATTTAAAAGAACATTTAATTTTAAAGGCAATAGACAGTAAGAGATATTAAATCTAAGGGTAGATATCAAAGAAATAGAAGACAAACATAAAGAAAATCAATTTATATCAAGGTAATTTGTGTGGAAAGACTAATTAAATTCATAAATGAGTGTGATCTAAAAAGAGACACAGATTTCCATTCTTACAAATTAAAAAGGAACACTGCCACCATGTCTTACGGATATTAAAATTATTAACCTTGTTCTTAAATTTGGGTAAAACAGAGAGATTTATCTAAAAACACAACATACTACACTACTTCAAAAAATTATTAAATCAGGAATAGAATGTTCATATAGTCCTGCATCAATGAAGTGTAAAGTATTACTAAACTGAATTCAAAACTAAAAAGAAAAATCACATGAAGGAAAGTTCCACTTTTTGCCCAACAGGTAAGATAAAATCAACCTTATAGAAATGTCTTCAGAGAAAAAAAAGGTAGAACCCACTTTTAAATGATTTTTGTCAGAATAATTTTAATATCAAAACTTGACAAATGATATGTCACAAATATATGTGCACACATATTAATAAAATATTAGTAAACAAATTCTGGAAAAGATATGTCAAATATAATCTATATACATGCAGATTTAAACATTTGACTTTCAAACAATGGGTTTTACCACATTACAAGAAATGAGGGAGGAAATCATATTATAATCATCTCAATAAATTAAAAAAATGTATTTCTTAAAAGTTACTATCCATTGATAAAGAATATTTTCAGCAAAGTAGCAATAGAAAGAACATCCTTACTATAATAAAAGTGATGTACAAAAGCACACATCTGACAGCGTATTTAATGATAAAATATTGAGAACTTTCCCCTTGAGATCAGTGTCAGGAAAGAGATCTCTGTTGGAGATCTCAGTGGAATAAAGCAATAAAAAGAATATAGAAAAAAAAGTAAGAATTGGAAGAGAAGATATGAAGCTATAATATTTGTAGATGGCATGATTGTATATGTATATATTTTTTAAAGAATCTACATATATAGTTCTTTGAGATAGGTATTATTATTACATGAATTGTACAGATTAGCGTAGTTAGGCTTGTAAAGTTGAATTATTTTGCCCAAGGTGAAATAACTGTCATCAATATGCTATATAAAGAAAACTTAGGCTTTGGGCTGTAGAGCCTTTACTTTCATCTGCTTTGACATTTTTTCTTTGTCTTTTTGGGAAGTTGTTTTCTTTAAATGAGTCTGTATATAGGAAAGGGTTCAGTGACGGTTATTTTGTCTGCTTTGAAATTCAGCATCGAAGAGGAAAAATTGCCAATTTCTTTGGTTTAAGGTATTATATTCCTCAAGTTGGGTGTTTTATTAGTTCATGTTCATGCTGCTGATAAGGAAATACATGAGAATGAGTAATTTGTAAAGGAAAGGAGGTTTAATGGGCTCCCAGTTCCACGTGGTTGGGGAGACCTCACAATCGTGATTGAAGGTGAAAAGCACATCTCACATGGCAACAGACAAGAGAGCATGAGAGAGCCAAGTGAAAGGGGAAATGCCTTATAAAAGCACCAGACCTCATGAGATTTATTCATTATTGGTTGGTCTCCTTGAACCCTTTACCGTTTTGTAATGCCTTTCTTTGTCTTCTCATCTTTGTTGTTTAAAGTGTGTTTCATCTGAAATTAAGGTTGCAACTCCTGCTTTTTTCTGTTTTCCATTTGCTTGGTAAATTTTTCTCATTCTCTTTTTTTGAGCCTGTGGGTGTCATTGAATGTGAGATGGATCTTTTAAAGAGAGCATATCATTCAGTATTGTTTCTTTATCCAGTTTGCCACTCTGTGCCTTTGAATTGGAGCATTCAGCTTTTTTACATTCAAGGTTATTATTGATATGTGTGAATTTGATCTTTCATCATATTGTTAGCTGATTATTATGCTGCCTTATTTGTGTGGTTGCTTTATAGCGACACTGGTGTATGTACTTAAGTGTGTTTTTGTTGTGACTGGTAATGGCCTTTCCATCATATCCATCCAAACTAAGCTTCATAAGCGAAGGAGAAATAAAATCCTTTATGGACAAGCAACTGCTAAGAGATTTCATCACCACCAGGCCTGCCCTACAATAGCTCCTGAAGGAAGCACTAAACATGGAAAGGAACAATTGGTACCAGCCACTGCAAAAAACATACCAAAATGTAAAGACCATCGACACTGTGAAGAAATTGCATCAACTAATGGGCAAAACAACCAGCTAGTATCAAAATGGCAGGATCAAATTCACACATAACATTATTAACCTTAAATGTAAATGGGCTAAATGCCCCAATCAAAAGACACAGACTGGCAAATTGGTTACAAATTTATCCAATTTGTCAAGACCCATCAGTGTGCTGTATTCAGGAAACCCATCTAATGTGCGAAAACACACATAGGCTCAAAATAAAGGGATGGAGGAAGATTTACCAAGCAAACAGAGAGCAAAAAAAGCAGAGGTTGCAATCCTAGTCTCTGATAAAATTGACTTTAAACCAACAAAGATGAAAAGAGATAAAGAAGGGCATTACATAATGGTAAAGGGATTAATGCAACAAGAAGAGCTAACTATCCTAAATATATATGCACCCAATGCAGGAGCACCCAGAAATATAAAGCAAGTTTTTAATGACCTACAAAGAGACTTAGACTCCCACGCAATAATAGTGGGAGACTTTAACACTCCACTGTCAATACTAGACAGAAAATTAACAAGGGTATCCAGGACTTGAACTCAAATCTGGACCAAGCGGACCTAATAGGCATCTACAGAACTCTCCACCCAAAAACCACAAAATATACATTCTTCTCACCACCACATCACACTTAGTCTAAAATGGACCACATAATTGGAAGTAAAACACTCCTCAACAAATGCAAAAGAATGGAAATCATAACAAACAGTCTCTCAGACCACAGTGCAATCAAATTAGAACTCAGGATTAAGAAACTCACTCAAAACCACACAACTATATGGAAACCAAACAACCTGCTCCTGAGTGACTACTGGGTAAGTAATGAAGTGAAAGCAGAAATAAAGATGTTCTTCGAAACCAATGAGAACGAAGACACAATGTACCAGAATCTCTGGGACACATTTAAAGCAGTTTCCAGAGGGAAATTTATAGCACTAAATGCCCATCAGAGAAGTGAGGGAAGATATAAACCAGAAACCCTAACGTCATGATTAAAAGAACTAGAGGAGCAAGATCAAACAAATTCAAAAGCTAGCAGAAGGCAAGAAATAACTTACATCAAAGCAGAACTGAAGGAGGTAGAGGCACAAAAAAACCCTTCAAAAGATCAATGAATCCAGGAGCTGGTTTTTGGAAAAGATCAACAAAATAGATAGACTGCTAGCCAGACTAATAAAAAAGAAAAGAGAGAAGATTCAAATAGATGCAATAAAAAAATGACAAAGGGGATAAGACCACAGATCCCGCCAAAATACAAACTACCATCAGAGATTACTACAAACACCTCTGTGCAAATAGCCCAGTAAACCTAGAAGAAATTGATAAATTCCTGGACACTTATACCCTCCCAAGACTAAACCAGGAAGAAGTTTAATTCCTGAATAAACCAATAACAAGGTCTGAAGCTGAGGCAGCAATTAATTGCCTACCACCCAAAAAAAGTCCAGGACCAGACGGATTCACAGTCAAATTCTACCAGAGGTACAAGGAGGAGCTGGTACCATTCCTTCTGAAACAATTCCGAACAATACAAAAAGAGAGAGTCCTCCTGAACTCATTTTATGAGATCAACATCATCGTGATACCAAAACCTGGCAGAGACACAACTAAAAAAGAAAATTTCAGGCCAATATCCATGATAAACATGGATGCAAAAATCTTCATTAAAATACTGGCAAACCTAATCCAACAGCACATCAAAAAGTTTATCCATCAAGAGCAAGTTAGCTTCATCTCATGGATCCAAGACTGGTTCAACATCCAGAAATCTAAAAATGTAATCCATCGCATAAACAGAACCAAAGACAAAAACCATCTATGATTATCTCAACAGATGCAGAGAAGGCCTTTGACAGAATTCAACAGTCCTTTTTGCTAAAAATTCCCAATAAACTAGGTATCAATGGATCATATCTCAAAATAATAAGAGCTATTTATGACAAACACACAGCCAATATCATACTGAATGGGCAAAAACTGGAAGCATACCCTTCGAAAACTAGCACAAGACAAGGTTGCCCTCTCTCACCATTCCTATTCAACATAGTATTGGAAGTTCTGGCTAGGGCCGTCAGGCAAGAGAAAGAAATAAAGTGTACTCAAACAGGAAGAGAGGATGTCAAAGTGTCCCTGTCTCCAGATGACACGATTGTATATTTAGAAAACACCATCATCTCAGCCCAAAATCTCCTTAAGATGATAAGCAACTTCAGCAAACTCTCAGGATACAATATCAATGTGCAAAAATCACAAGCCTTGCTATACAGCAATAATAGACAAACAGAGAGCCAAATCATGAGTGAACTTCCATTCACAATTGCTACAAAGAGAATAAAATACCTAAGAATACAACTAGCAAGGGATGTGAAGGACCTCTTCAAGGAGAACTACAAACCACTGCTCAAGGAAATAAGAGAGGACACAAACAGATGGATAAACATTCCATGCTCATGGTTAGGAAGAATCAATATCGTGAAAATGGCCATACTGCCCAGAGTAATTTATAGATTAAATGCTATTCCCATCAAGCTACCAGTGACTTTCTTCACAGAATTGGGGGAAAAAAAATACCTTAAACTTCATATGGAACCAAAAAGGAGCCCGCATAGCCAAGACAAACCTAAGGAAAAAAAAAAAAGCTGGAAGCATCATGCTACCTGACTTCAAACTATATTACAAGGCTACTGTAATCAAAATAGCATGGTACTGTTACCAAAACAGAGATATAGACCAATGGAACAGAACAGAGACCTCAGAAAGAATGTCACACAACTGCAACCATCTGATCTTTGATGAACCTGACAAAAATAAGCAATGGGGAAAGGATTCCCTATTTAATAAATGATGTTTGGAAAACTGGCAAGCCACATGCAGAAAGCTGAAACTGGATCCCTTCCTTACACCTTATATAAAAATTAACTCTAGATGGATTAAAGATTTAAACATGAGGTCTAACACCATAAAAACTCGAGAAGAAAGCCTAGACAATACCATTCAGGACATAGGCATGGGCGAAAACTTCATGACTAAAACACCAAAAGCAATGGCAACAAAAGCCATAATTGACAAATGGGATCTAATTAAACTTAAGAGCTTCTGCATAGCAAAAGAAACTATCAATAGAGTGAACTGGCAACCAACAGAATGGGAAAATTTTTTTGCAATCTACCCATCTGACAAAGGGCTAATATCCAGAATCTATGGAGAATTTGAACAAATTTACAAGTAAAAAACAACCCCATCAAAAAGTGGGCAAAGGATATGAACAGACACTTTTCAAAAGAAGATATTTATGCAGCCAACAAACATATGAAAAAAAGCTCATCATCACTGGTCATTAGAGAAATGCAAATCAAAACCACATTGAGATACCACCTCACACCAGTTAGAATGGCAATCATTAAAAAATCAGGAGACAACAGATGCTGGAGAGGATGTGGAGAAATAGGAATGCTTTTACATTGTTGGTGGGATTGTAAATTAGTTCAACCATTGTGGAAGACAGTGTGGCGATTCCTCAAGGATCTAGAAATAGAAATACCATTTGACCCAGCAATCCCATTACTGGATATGTACCCAAAGGATTATCAATTATTCTATTATAAAGACACATGCACACTTATGTTTATTGCAGCACTGTTCACAATAGCAAAGACTTGGAACCAACCCAAATGTCCATCAAAGATAGACTGGATAAAGAAAATGTGGCACATATACACCATGGAATACCATGCATCCATAAAAATGGATGAGTTCATGTCCTTTGCAGGGACATGGATGAATCTGGAAACCATCATTCTCAGCAAACTGATACAAGAACAGGAAACCAAACACCACATGTTCTCACTCATAAGTGGGTGTTGAACAATGAGAACACACAGACACAGGGAAGGGAACATCACACACCGGGGCCTGGGGTTGAGGGGTTAGGGGAGGAATAGCAGGGAGACGGATAGCATTAGGAGAAATACCTAATGTAGATGACGGGGCAATGGATGTAGCAAACCACCACCATGGCACATGTGTACATATATAACAAACCTGCGTGATCTGCACATCTACCCCAGAACTTAAAGTATAATAAATAAGTTTTTTAAAAATCAAAGGAAAATAATAAAATAAATGCTTCCTTCAGGTCTGGTGGTCACGAATTCTCTTGGCATTTCCTTGTCTGAAAAGAATCTTATTTCTCCTTCACTTATGAAACTTAGTAGTAAGATATAAAATTCTTGGTTGGAATTTATTTTCTTTACAAATATTGAATATAGGTCCCAATCTCTTCTGACATGTATGGTTTCTTCTGAAAGGTCCACTGTTAGTCTGATGGGCTTTCTTTCGTAGGCTACCTATCCTTTTTCTCTAGCTGCCTTTAACATTTTTTCTTTCATTTCAACCTTGGAGAATCAGATGATTAGGTGTCTTAGGGATCATCATCTTGTGAAGTATCTTGAGAGGGTTTTCTGCATTTCCTGAATTTGAATTTTGGCTTCTCTAGCTAGGTTGGGGAAGTCCTCATGAATGATATCATGAAATACGTTTTCCAAGTTGCTTCCTTTCTTCTCTTCCTTTTAAGAGTCATCAGTGATTCAGATCTGTTCTCATTACATGATCCCTTATTGCTCAGAATTTTTTTTTCATTCCTTTTTATTCTTTTTTCTTTATTCTTGTCTAACTGTCATATTACAGAAAGCCAGCCTTCTACCTCTCAGTTTCTTTTATCAGCTTGGTCTATTCTGCTTTTAATACTTGCAGTCACATTTGTCAGCTATCTCAGGTCAATTATGTACTTTTCTATACTGGCTATTTTGTTTGTCAGCTCCTGTATTGTTTTATTGCGATGCTTACTTTCCTTGGATAAGGTCTCAACATTCTCCTGAATCTCGATTACATTTTTACTTTTAATGTATTTATACAGGTTTCTGTTTTGTTATTGTTGGATTATGTCAATGGTGTTAAGTATGAAATAATTATGTATCCTTATTAATGTAACTCTTTCTTTTTTTTTTTTTTTGGAGATGGAGTCTCTCTCTGTCACGCAAGCTGGAGAGCAGTGGTGCGATCTCAGCTCACTGCAACCTCTGCCACCCAGGTTCAAGCAGTTCTCTGCCTCAGTCTCCTGAGTAGCTGGGATTACAGGAACATGCCACCATGCCTGGCTAATTTTTGTATTTTTAGTAGAGATGGGTTTTCACCATGTTGGCCAGGATGGTCTTGAACTTCTGACCTCGTGATTCACCCGCCTCTCCCTCCCAAAGTGCTGGGATTACAGGCGTGAGCCACTGAGCCCAATGTAACTCTTGTTTTAAATAATACTTGAGTTGTAAAAACATTGACAACTCAAATATTATTTAAAACAAAAGTATTTTAATAACGTTAAGAATCTGAGGTTTTTTGTGAGTACATTTATGACAAAATAAATAAGAAAACATGATTTGCCTAAAGGAGTCAATGATATTTAGTGATTTAAGGATATTCTTAATGGCAAATACAATTGTCATAAGTATTATAGTCATGATTAATCTTTATAGCTTCATTATTTTCATTTTTTTGACCTAGAAACATTTAAATTTAATAAAATTTAATAAAAATGAGCTAAAACATTGGACTGTATTGGCATAATTAAAAACAATTGTATAATAACGTTGTATTTTACCATGAAATATATATTAAAAAGGCACAAAATTTATATTTAATGCTGAAGAAATAATTAAATTTTGAAAAGATGTTCACGGAAGCTATTAAAAGGATATTTTTATTATCTTCATTAATAAATCCAACAGTAATGATCCTAATGTGTGTAAAACAGTAAATATATGTATTTAATTAATTTCTCAATATGATATACATGTGTTCTAAAACTCTGGTTATATCCAGGGACTTTTTTTTTTTTTAATACTGAGGTAGCTGTCACAGTTGCATTCTATTTTATAATTGACTGCAAAACAAAAGGTTTCAAACTGTTCATTGGAAAGTAGAGAAATAGGGCACTCTTTTAAAAGTTAATTCATTTTCTTGATTATAAACTTCATTCAAATGAGTCTGTTTTGTTCTGTCTCAGTTTTTCACAGAACTCTGTATACCTTGCTATTTATAGTCCTATTCCCAATTTATTCACCTGCTGTTTGAGCACTTTTAAATTATTCAAATACTAGATTACGTTTAGATATAATGCTGAAGATGGTTTATGGCAATTAACATTCAATTATAAACATCTCATCCTCTCAGGGAGACTTTAAAGGCTTAAACATTCTCTCATCTTATTTTAATTGATCACGAACCCTTTTAAAAGGCAGTTGTTAAGAAACTGTTTTAATTTTCCATGTGTGTCTATGTGTCTGTAAATGTATATATCTCATCCTACATTTTATACTTCTTGTTTTTTCACTTAATAAAATATCTCAGAGATTGAGATCTTGCACTGTCATTGCAAACCTCTTTCACCATAGGAACAAAGGGAAGGATCAAAATAGATCAGTTAAATATATACAATTACTATAACCATTTAAAATAATCTTTCCACAATAATTTGTATTCTGTAGTATTAAACAATATTTCAGATAAGCATGATTAATGACTGTTGACATCTATGTAAAAATCTGAAAGAGACAAATTGACAAATTGACAGATGTCCAGAATTTTAAAAGTAAGGTTTCTTAAGACTAAAAATTAGTATAGCAATCAATAAGAAATATAATGCATTATTAGAAGAATATTTTGTGCATCTAGCTAAGTGGAGATTACTAAAATCCAGAATGTATTCCAGAGCATATTCAATTATTAGATATTTGACTTTGAATTCATAGTTCTGTATTTAATACATTAAATGCTGAACTTCGCTAAGCATTTGTTCAATTTCTCATTGGAAAAAAAATCCAAAATGTAGTCTTTTTGACAAAACATTTAATTTAATAGAAACATTGTGTTCTTATTAATTTACTTAGAATATTAAAATATAGACTAATATCAACATGAGGGTATCAAATAAAGGACTTTGTCTTTGACCTTGTTCATTTCAATGACTTAGTTAAGAACTGGTTAGACAACAAGGCCAGGAAACTAAGTAACAAGAGGAGTATCTCTCAGGAACCAAAAAGAACAATGAGATCAAGAAGAAATGTACATGAAGACAATCACAGCAGACCATGATTCACATGACTTAACGTCCTTTAATTTTATTAATTTTAGCCTGCTTTAGATACATTATTTCATAGCCCTCTCCTTACTTATGCTAAGAGTTTATCTTGTCAATTAAATGTTATTTTATGTAAGAGTTTCCACATTAAAGAGCTCAGGTTGGCTTGAAATTGTGGAGTAATGTTTTATATCATTACATTATTCTTGTGAAATGTTTTTCCCAAATTTTACATACACTATTTTTTTTTCCTTTGAAGTATGGAAATACAGAAATAGTAAAAGTGAAAACTTCTCACTGGCAATTAGGAATTGATAATACACCATATGATAGCTCAAAACCAATATCCACTGAAAATTGAAACCATCAAAGACCCAGCAATTGTACATTACCTTTCTAGATTTATATCCTATGCAAACTCTTGAAAAGTGCTACAAGTTATATGGATGTGCTCTGAATAACTAAAAAAAAAATGAGAACTGTTCTCATAACAGAAAAATATAGCCAAACTGGCAGAATATTGTGTATTCATATGATCAACTATTCTACAGCAATGAAAATGTAATAACTATAATTATATTTTAAAATATAGATAAACCTGAGAAACGTGATAATGCATGAAAGTATCAGAGTACTTTACATAGTTATATACGATTTGTATAAAGTTAAAATAAAGCAAAGGTAAACACTATTTTTTTGCTCCTATACAGGTAAGGGATAACACGTGGTAATGAATACTATTGAGGTATATCAACAAAAGCCCTCCTTTCTCCAGATGCAGGGATTGTTGCCTGTTGTTGGCGCACAGATTAGTGACTACTCAGGATTTCCCCTTAGCTGAAGAAGACTATCTTACCCATGGTTGTGATCCTTCTTTCCAGTGACGCCTGCACCCAAGGTCTGTATCATGCAGAGGTGAAATGGTCTAGTCCCCTTGGGATCCCAACTAACCATTAATGACAAAATTAACTTAAAATCTCTTCCTAATAAAGAAAATATACTGGCTCGTTTAACTTGTTTGAGATACCGTCTGATGGTATTCAAATAAATCTCTTCTTTTTAAGGCTATATGATGATTCACAGGGTCTGATTGCAAAGTATATGAACATTGATAAAATGGAGAACATGGAAATGAAGACTTATTGACTGAAGTGGCAGTGTATTCAGACAGTTCTAAACTTCTCTATTATTGAGAAGTAAATTAGAGAGGAACCAACACTTTCTTAAAATGCTTTCCTATTTAGACATCTGGAGGATCTATTCTGTAAGCTGAGAATGAAAGTAAGAGGTATCTTCATGAATTCTGCCTCCTAATTTAAATGAGGAGGACGGGTTTTGGATGTGGCAGAGGCAAGTTACAGCTCTTAACTGTGAGTCAAAGTATATGTGTTTTCTGTCATGGAGTGAGAGGTTGTCCATAAATCATGACGGTGTGATGCTCGGAGATTTTTGGTGGCTAATGATTAATCATTATTTTCTGAGCACTTAAGGTTTAGGCAATGTACTAAAGTTTTACTTAATCCATATAAATAAAAATGATTTCAATCTCTTCAGCGAAGACTGCACTTGAGAGTCATACATTTTCATTCCATTTCCCTGTCATAGCCAGTTTACAGACATAGAGTGCATTAATGAAAGAAAGGTTTCATCCATATGAGGCAGAAATGTGCAACATTCTATAACTAAATAAACAATATTCCCTCTAGCCTTCTTTTAAAAGACCTGTAAAAACATATCAATGTAACTCAGAATTTTGGAGACTTACTGGGTACTGACACGGAGGTGTTGTAAATCCCTGAAGATAGAAAATGTCACTGTAGTCCACTAATCGGAAATGGCAAAAGAAATTTTGTTCCAGGACTTTTGTACAGTGGGAATAGTGGATTGAATGGCTCAAGCTTCATTTATTTCCATATTTATAGTTTAGAAGTTTGAAAAGAAATACTAAAAAAGGTCTACCGCCATGCTATCCTGAACGAGCCCGATCTCGTCTGATCTCAGAAATACTAAAAAAGACAAAGACAAAGAAAAAATGGACCATCTTTCCAATAGCTTCCTGACTAGTGGACTAGGGGCTTTCATCACAGGAAAAAACAAGTTGAAGGACCCTGTTCTATCACTCTCTATTACTCCTTTTCATCAACATGATAGGAGTTCCAATCACATTCCACTTAGCTCTTTGATTCATTCACTTAGTGTGTTCAGTAACATGGATTTTGGAGAAAGATAGTAGGTTACCATAAACTTATTCAGGTAGTAACTCCAATTGCACCTTCTGCTTCAAATGAAATCTCTTTAGTGAAGTAAATAAATATAGCCCTCAATATCAGCTATACATATATTGATTTTTTTTTTCTTTTTGCTATAGTTATTAGCCAAGATCATCATACACTACTTGGTTTTTACCTATTAGGGACAGCAGTACTCCTTCCCCTTACTCCCTCAAGGCTATGCCAAAGCTTCAGTTCCTTGTCATGATCTACTCTGTAGGAATGTTCGGGAGAGATAGCATGGGGAGAAATGCCACATATAGGTGA